>CM059260.1:10000000-10600000 GCA_030347555.1 Lablab purpureus
ATTTTTATTTTATTTTATTGTAATAGCTATCGTTCTCCTATCTAGATCTTTTTAAAATCAACTAATAAATCACTTATGTTATTGAATAGGCATTATTTGTTAATTTGTATTTTGGTGTAGTTTTGATTACGAATTAGTATTTTATTTATGGATGGAATAATAGATGAGAACTTCTTAATGATGGAATAATGGATGTGAACTTCTTAAAAATTATAAAGGAGGCTTGGAGATAGAATATAGTTTTTGTAAGTTTATTTTAGGTCTTTATTGAGTCATGTAATTGTTCTTTCTCTATTTGATTGTATTAGGTTACTATTGGGCTTTTTACGTGTTTGTAGTTTTTTTTGTAATAAGAGATTTTTTAGACTTTAGTTTTAAGAGACTTGCTGGATGAATCTTATTAGTGTTTTGGCCCATGAGTGCAGGGTCATAGTATATAAGCCTTTTTGTAAATTCTTGTACTCGGAATTGAGCATTTTGAAATTTGAATAGAGTACAAGTTCTCTCTAAGTTCTTGATTGGAACTTTTGATTCTTATCTTTGAATTTCCCCAATTCAAGATAATGGATCTTCCTCAACTCATCAATTACTCTTGACTGTGATTTTCTCCATGTCTAATATTTTCCACATTTTCCATTTTGTCAATCGATCGATGAAAATTGTTGAAAAGATCCTAATTCGAAGTCAGTTTTCCATCACTTACAAAGCTTTAAATGTCATTAGGTATTAATAGACTATTTACTCATACTAAACAGTCTATTGAGACTTTCTACCATATACAAAAAGTGTTTTATAGAGTTAGACAATTTAGAAACATTTAACAAGATTTTACTGAACAAAATTCTTCACAATTCATTCATATTTCTTTTTAAGTGGATATAAGTCTTTACAAGTGGATCTTTATGATATTTTATCATGACTTCACGACTCTTATGATAGGAAACTTTTTATGTATATTTTGAACGAGGGCCACTCTAACATTTTTATGTATGTACTTACAATTTTTCACTTAGAAACAATCAAACATATCTTATGTTATCTTAAAGGATCTATTTAATGTATGATTGTTCTAAACTAAGAATGATAATCAATAAATAAATAATGATTATAGAGATTATGAAGTGGAAATATTCTTAATGGAAAATCCACTACTAATTATTATATTTTTGTTGGTCTTAACTGTGTTTTGTCATAGTAAAAAACATGTTGTAGCTTAATCTAATACTAAAGTTGAATATCATGTCATGGCTTTGATTGCTTGTGAAATGATATAACTTATATATCTCCTCACTAATCTTGGATTTCCGAATAATCCCATGAAACGTTTTTATTACAACCAAAGAATGCATATTACAATCAATCTTGTATTTCAAAAATGAATGAAATATATCAAAATTGATTATCATTCATCCACTAGAAAATAAAATAAAAATATAAACTACTTATATTCAAAGTTGTGACCATAATATATTTATTGTGGTGTTGTCCATCATACAATTTTATTGTTTACTATCTAAACTTGAATAAGTCAATCTCCTTGATCCAATTTGAAAAGGATTATTAAAATAGCGAAAGAAAGTATAAAAGTTTTTATTTTCTTATATCAAATAATATCATGATATATATATTAATATTTTTATTTATTTTGAATATTTATTTAAATTGGTATTCATCTAACCAACACTAAGATAATTTTTAAAATATTTATTTAGATTAGCGTTGATTAAGATGACATTAATCTTATTTATCTGTTATGAATCTACTTTTATGTGTGACCTAGAATAGAAATCTTAGATAACTCTTATTTCAAAAGTTTTAATTTAAAAATAATAAAAATATTGTGATCCATGTGAGTCGAATTGCACATATGAAAATTCAAAATTTTGCTTAAAATATCCTCACATTCATGGTTTCTCATTGCATTCTTTTCTTTGGCATAAGATGAAATTCTATCTCTCAGCAAGAAGGAAGTATCTCTCTCCATATTGTTATTAATATTTAGTTCAACCTCCTTCTCCAACAAAGAAATCACGCATCAAAGTGTTTTTCACTAAAAGGATGTGAACTGGAGAAGTCTGTTGTAACATACTAGTTTGCTATTATAATCATACTTAATAGAATGAGATTGTTATTTTCATTAGAGATGCTCAAATAAAAAAAAAAATTTTTATATAAATTAAAAGCAGAAAAGAGAAAAGATGGAGAATGTAAAAAATATTGAAGAGATGTCCTAAGAATCTTTGATTTTTGATATAAACTAAGAGCAGAAAAGAGAAAAGATGGAGAATGTAGAAAATATTGAAGTGGATGCATATTATAAGAAGTATGTGATGTTAAGGAGTGGGAAGGTGGGAAAGGAAAGAGCGTGAGATGTTGGGAGTAGAGCGACAATAAGTGCTTAAGTTCCATGCTGATTAAGTCATATCAGACCCCATTCTATCTTCTTCCTTTCTCTCTTTTCTTTATTACTCTCACCCTCTCACCTAAGCTACCCAATCCTTTCATTTATTGCTTCCTTCTTCTAAAAACACTTCTATATACAAACATTTACAAACAAAAAATCTAACTTATTTTTTCAGACAACTTTTTCCATTCTACTTCCCATTCTTATGTTACATAGTACTTCTCATTAGGGTTTTTGCTTTTGTAGTTTGTGGTCTCTCATGCTTTCTTGTGATTTCAAAATAATGAAAGTTTAGCTAAGCAATTGTTCCATACAAGATTCTCCCATATAACAGTTTACCTTTAGCTGGTTGAAAGGTTTAGTTTTTTCAAAAAAGTCGACTAAGTTCTGATCCTACATATAATATTTTGAAGATCTTGTCCCTTTGATGTTTTTCCATATATTTGAGAACCTGTATCATTGTTCACAGCTCATCAAATTCAATAAAACCTGGGCTTCTGATTAAAATAATCACCTGTGAAAAAAAAAATTAAAACTTAACTAATGCTAAATATTTTAGCATTTTATGCATAGTGTCGACAGGGTTCTGAATTTTGATATGGAGTTTGAAATTTAAAAGTAATATAGCCGAATACATTATACCTATGATATGTCTGTGCTGAATTTTTTTGAACAACCTATGGTTTAAAGTAATGTCCAATGATTAATCTCTATCCCATATTCTAATGGATTATTTTAGTAGAATATTTCAACTCATTTAAGGAAATTCAGATGAATAACTCTTATAGCATTTTTGTCATGTACATAGATAAAATGTAACTTTTTTCTATCGTAAGATAAAAGCTAAAATATACCACTTTTAAACATAATGTCCTTTAAGTTATACTTTTTAATATATTAAATAGAGATTAAATAGAATCAGTATTGATGCGACAGTTAATATAACAATTGTTTTATATGGTGAATGTGTAACTTTTTCTATGTTTAATGTTTTTTTTTTTTTGTCTATATGCACATGCCAATGAGAATTTCCTTCTTTATAGATGTAATGCATAGTTGATTACAAATTTATCATCTAAATCATATTTTGCAGGAATGGTTTCTTATGCAGTTTTTATCATCTAAATCATATTTTGCACTTTATGAGAGACAAATTCTGTCAAATGCAACTGATATCACGGTTTGATAATGATATTCTGCA
This sequence comes from Lablab purpureus, assembly GCA_030347555.1. Taxonomy (NCBI): domain Eukaryota; kingdom Viridiplantae; phylum Streptophyta; class Magnoliopsida; order Fabales; family Fabaceae; genus Lablab; species Lablab purpureus. The sequence goes on from CM059260.1 coordinate 10,003,606, forward strand.
ACACAATTGCAGAGTGGTAATTTTGTTGTGAATTGGAGACATGGACTGGTGGAGTTGTAGTGAATGTGGATAGCCAACATTTTCACAGTTTGGACAAGATATGCAATTTGAGGGAAGATTAGGAAGAGCAACACAACGTAGCAGGTACCAACTACTAAAGGCACAAATATTGGATTACATAGCTCATAGGTCCACCACCTTTTTGTCTTCTTTTCTGCAAGAATAGTGTACAACATCTTTTGTTTGGTTCACAACAGTTCTAAACTTCGAATGTGTTTTCCATATCAGTTAAGATGATAACAGTTCCTTTTTCCAGTGCACTTTGCTTAATTATGAAAAACTAATCTTTATAAGTATATTACAAAATTTAAATATATTTATTAACTAAACTAATATGTCAGTTTCTAAAGGTGCCATGTATTGAAAAGAAAAGAAAAAGTATTTACTATATTCATTCTGATGTGGTTTTATAACATGGTTTCCATTAATATGATTTGAATTTATAGAAATATTAAACTAAAAAACTGTTTTCTTTAGAAAATTACAGCAAGTTGTTTATGATTGAACATTGATTCAACTTGCAAGCTTGAAGCAAAATTGACATGCCTACAAACTTTCAAGATTGAACTTGAACACGTTTTAGCAAATTCAGAATGATAGAAATTTGAATTACAATATCTAAGCTAAAACCTTAAGTTCACAACAAAGTTGAAGACATAGAATCCGTCCTATTTCATTAAGTGTATAGATTATGGTTTGTTCGTGCTAGTGTAATTTGAAAATCTTCTCTGAATTGAAAAATGTAAAATAGAATATTACCTAATCTAATATAGTTGTGGATTATACAACATGATGCCAATAGGACATGATCTAGTTATTGGAGGCATAGAAATTAACATGATCTGGTTTCTTGCACATGCATTTTAATATGAAATAACAGGTATTTTAGTTAAAAGAAATAAAAATCGAGAAACAAATAATCTATTTAATTCTTTTATTGGTAGGTATCCATCACTTTAGGAAAAAAATAGGCAAACATACATTATAAAGTATAGAAGAGAGGAAAAAGAAAAAAAATAAGAAGAAAAAAAATAAATTTTATTTTCTATCGGTATATGTTGTAAACGAAAGAATGTATTGTGTTTTAAAAGACAGAAAAAAAGGTAGGTGCACACTACTTATTTTTTAAAATTAGAATTTTATTATTTTATTCTATCATGTTTTATAACAAGACAGATTTACAATATTATATTATTAATTTGTTTGTTATATGTTGTGTATTGCATTCTTATTACAGATTTGTTTATATTTTTTTATCGGACAATGAAATTTTATTATTTAATAAATTATTTCATAGGTTTTTTAGGTAGGATGATGATACGAAATACAGTAGTTGCCAATTGGAATGCAAAACTCAAAAGGAACTTAGTTTCATTGACAAGAACTGACCTTGTCTTTTTTAATTTTAATTATGGATTTTACTTTTATTTAAATTGTGTTTTTGGTATTCGAATGATATATTTGGTTTTTCATTAAAATTTTAAATTTGGATCAAAATATTTTATTTGATTAGATTTATATTCTTCCGATTTGAATTTAAACGTGCCTTGTTATAAAATTATGTCATATTGTCTTTTTCTAAAATTTTAATAATATATTTTATTTTATTTTTTATTTAAATTACAAACATAGAATTACGTTTTTTATAGTTTAAATTTATTTGTTTTCAAAAGTTAAATTAAAATTTTATTAAAGATGAAATATTAAAAAAGATAAATTAATCTTTTACTTCAGAAAAAGAAATCATAGCATAATATTAAATGGTATAATAATTTAATATGATTTTAAAATATATAATATATTATGTTATAATAAATTTTTAATATATGACATTTGTTTTATTTTCTATAACAAGTAAATTAATTTCTAATATTTATATGTGATTTATTTTTATTATAAAAATTAATATGAATATAGCGAATAAGTTAGAGAACAAGTGGAAATATGTTTTAAAGTTAAGGAAGATTCTCGAAAATGCAAATAATATAATTAATGGTAGTTTATGTGATTTTTATCTAATTTTATACTTGTATCTCATTTGTTAAAAATTAGTAGAGAAGTTAGAATTTTTTTAGATATTATTATTAAAAAAAATTAGTTTAAAAAATTACACAATGAAACAATACTGAAAATAGAAAATTAAAATTAAAAAATGTTCTTCTAGAAAATCAGATAATCAATAGTATTAATGCAAAATTTAAAAGATTCTTTACAAGCTTTTAATTTAAGTTAGAGACACTTCTGATTATGAATTTGCAAGAATGTTTTATTTTTTTGAGTTACCATTTTATTACAATTACATTTTCTTATGTTGTTAATATTTCTAATCTTAGTGGATATGTATAATTAAATCAACATATAATAAATTGAGAGGTTATTTGCTTTCAAAAGAAAGAATTAATATAGAAAATTTTTTTCAATTATAAGAAACTTATGAAATCAGAAAGATGTGACAATTGTTTGATCTTCAAGACCACTTATAAACTTCATGGTTATCAATAAGAGTAGACTAGTGTTTTTATAGTTAATAGATAAATTTGGTGAGATAAAAGACAAGAATTTTATTCCTAAACACATGAAAGATGAAATTATGTAGGTTTAACAAAAACAAAAATGGTATAAATTGTAACTAATAACATAGTTGTATATAAGACAACAAGTATGCTCATAAAATCATAATTTCCTTAAATCTATTGGACTCCTTGTGTAGTCCACACCTTGAATCTTTCATTGAAATATTTGTGCAACAGAAAGCATTGAAAGAAATAATGAACTCACCAACAATTTCACAAGATTTCTTTCAACCACAATCATGCTCAAGAGATTTAAGTGTTTGAAAATATGACTCCTAGAGATAGCTGTTAGTGATGAATGGTCTTCTTACAAAGAAGATAACATAAAATAGTGCACATTTTGTGATAAAAACTTTGTTGGCTGATGATTTGTAGATGAAGATTAATTACGCACTTGATTTAGTCGTCCATATTTATGATGTTCTTAGAAAAAGATGTATTGGTATAGCCACTCTTCACTCAGTATATGGTATGTGAAATTCAATATTAAAAATGTGAGAAATATCATATACTAATTTAAAAGAAAGACTGCAAATTGAACATTCACCTTTTTTAAGGTAATAAACTCGATATTAATTTATCATTAGACTAATTATCTTGCTCATCGTTAAATACAAGGTAATGCATTATATTGTTAAATTAATTTATATATCATAAAAGTAAAATATTATATTAACTTATGTTTATATACTTTTAATGTTATAGATATTATATCATGATTCACAATAACTTATTCCACGTCAAGATATGGAACTTATTCATGAAAGGTACTTTGATAATATGGATGTAAAGAAATAAGTAAATATAGATTTTGCAAACTTTTCATGTGATAGATAAAGTTTTACTGACATTGATCTTCAAAAGATGTAGGTAAAATGAATACAAAATCATAGTGAATTTTTCATGAAGTTCATATATCAACACTTCGAAAGATAGTTTTTAAATTATTTAGACAATCATTTTCTTATTGTGAAAAGAATTGGAGGTTTTCTCCTTCTTATATTCTTTGAAAAGAATTAAGATAACATTTCAAATGATGAATATTCTAGTATTTTTATCCATAACAATTTTTATATAAAAAAAAACTCTAAGATACAAAAAGAAATGAAACTAAATAGTGAAATATTGCACAAAATAACTTTTTTTTATTGGATACCAATGAAATTCTCTATACAATTCAAATTATAAAAAAAAACATAAATTTATGCTTGTAATATAAATAAAAATATGATTCGAATTAAAAAGCATAATATAAATAAGTCACATTTAAATTCAAATTGAAAAAAAACATTAATCAAATTAAATAAAAAATATGATTCAAATTTAAAATTTAAATGAAAAACAAGTGTATAATTCAAATGAGAAAAACATAATTTTAAAAAAAGAAAATCCATAATTAAAATAAAAAATAAAAAACTTCTTAGTGTAAGAAAGTAAGTTCATTCTTGGTTTTGCATACAAGTGGGCAACTGCTCTTATTTTGTATCATCTCTCATCTAGAGCGAAATCAGAGATAATTTATTTAATAATAAATTTCATTGTCCGAAAATAAGTATAAACAAATTTATAATTGGAATGCACTACATAACGTGTAACAAATAAATTAACAACATGATATTATAAACTTTTTTTATTATAAAACGTGCTAAAATAAAATACTAAAAATTCTAAACTTAAAATATGCTAATGGACATAATGCACCAACCTTCATTTGTTTTTTCAAGACAAATTAGACAATATGTTCTTTTCTGCAGCAGATGCTGATAGAAAACAAAATTTTCTTTGTTTCTTCTCTAATCTATAGCGGGTTCACCTGTCCAGGACTCATCCGATCTGACAGTATGTTATTCACGTATCTATCATATTATTTATGTCCACGATGCATTTGAAGCGCGGAAACGCAGCCTCAAAGCCGCATCAGAACTTCATAGTTCAGTTTACACATCCACTCCGAAATTTGTGTGAACCACACGAAGCCAAATATGCGTGAGCGTGAAGGCCTTTCCTTTTTCCTTAGTACGACAGAATAAAATTGATAACCTTTGCAAGACCCTTACACCCTCGCGCCCTCACAGATATTGTTGAGATTACGTGCAACTCAATTAGTTCTCAAATTGCAGAAGTGCAGCTTTCAACCATGGAACAACCATGCTTGATGGTACTAGATTTTCTGAAGTAGTGCACCCCCATCACTTTTATTAAACAGATTTTTATTAGGATAAATAAACGGTAGTATGGTGTCAATGTAACATAAATAACGAGTCGGTCAGCCCAGGAGTGACACATCTCAAAAAACAACTTACCAAAAAAATTCACAAAAAATGAGACTCGAGCAACTGAACCAATGACAATGAGGCCTTCCGGAAACCATTTAATATAATAAGAAAATGTAAATTACAATCGCACTGTATTCCACCACCAGCACTCACCAAAACTAACATTCATTGGCAGGGAAGAAAAAGAAGACAAAAAAGATAAGACAAAGGTGGGGAAAGAAACACAATGAAAACCCACCTAAAAAATTGCATGCAAGCAATATATATACAAAATACACAACAATGAATAAAAAGACATCCAAAACCAACTAATTTTCATCTGAATGAACAGCTAGACGTGAGTGGTGTCAATTGTTTTTCCTGTCCTTGCCTGGGAGATTCGATTTGCATAAATGGTGACCAACTTCAACTGTGTGCTGTTAAGCCCTTCCAAATATGGCAAAAATGCTTTCCCAAGCATGATATAAATATCCACTAGACAGAAAACAACGGTCTGTGCCATCCACCATTAACATAAAATGAGAATAATGAAAGAGACCAAGTTATGAAAATGGAGAAACATGACAACAAAAGCATGCGTACAACTTCTAGCAATCCTCCAAATCAAAGAAACTTATCTTGCAGAGCAAGTCGAATTAATCTAATTTGGTTCCTCTCAAGTAAAAGTGTACTTCGGAGAATAAAATACAAATATAGTTATTGATTAGAAAATAATTGGTGTGATTTTAAAAACTTTAATCTATCACATGCTCAATTGTTGACTTTAAAAGCTTCATACATTTGCATATATTTTATAACATGCTCAACTGTTGATTTTCTAATCTACAACTGCCCTTTATCCTCTAAAGTACACATCTTCACTAGAGAAGAGTTAGAACCATATTACTCACCTAGAAACCAAAGTGGGTCTTATCCCATTTGCCTGACTAAGTTGACTCATTAAAAGTGGTTAAAAGAAATTGGACAAGTTGTACACCATCATGATTCTTCATGTTCATGAATATAGCATTTTATCATGTTCATGATCACATTTTGACTAGTTAGGAAATTCCATCAATGGAGAGTTAGACAAAAAGACTTCTTTGTGTACCAAGCCCCAAGAGTACAAATATCCTTGTTCCAGATGAATCTTTTGCAATGGTACCCACTTGAACAAGAAGTCATAACAATAGAGGACATGGTGGTAGGGATGGATGTCCTCAATCCTCCTACTATAAGAGAATGGATCATACTTAAGAAAATTGTTACTCCTTACATGGTTTTTCCGACAAAGTAAACAAAGTAAAAAACGTCTCAGTCTAAGAAAATTGAATCAAATTTTTCTAGTGAAGAATATCAGGAATACTTAATATTAAAATCCAACAGCCTAGCACAATCTCCCACAACCCCTAGTATTTAAATGACATGAATTTCTCAATATGTGGAAAATCACAGTCCATGAATAACTGATTTAGTTGCTTTTGACCATATGTCTAGTCATAATTCCTTTTTTTTTCCTATTTCCTCAGTTCATCGCCTTAGCCAATGGTTCCAAAGTGGCTTCCCAGGGAGTTGGACAAATATCTCCATCTCCATCTTTGAACATAGAATATATCCTTCTTGTTCTTCATTGTCCTTTTAATTTAATTTCTTTGAGTCAATTAACTATGTCATTAACTTCGTAACATTTTGATGCCAACTCTTTTGTCAAGATTGTGGTACGTGTTTACAAGATAAAGGAAATATCCAAATTTCTAAGTATTGTGAAATTGATTAATCAGGGTCCTCTACAGATAAGTGTTCAACTACTGGGTATTAATATCTATCAAGAGGCAATATTTCTTCTTAGAAGAGAAAGAAACAAAAATGCAGTTGCTCAATTTAGGGTTGAAGCTGAGTATAGGACAAAGGCTTTAGTCACATGCAAACCTGTGTGGATCAAACAACTTCAACAAGAATTGAAATTTTGTGACATTCATCAAAAGAAGTTGTATTGTGACAATCAAACAACACATCACATAGTCTCTAATCCTATGTCCCAAGAAAGAACCAAACACAGAAATTGATTATCATTTTGTTCAAGAGAAATTATTATCCAAAGAAATTAGTACTGATTTTATCAGCTCCAATGATCAAGTTGTAGATGTTCTGGCTAAGTCTTGAGGGGACCTCAAATTGAGTTCATATGTTCCAAACTTTGTGCATACAATCTATATGCTCCAACTTGAGGGGTAGAGTTAGAAGAAGTTTGTTATTGTCTTATAGAATACTTTGTAAAGCTGTTTGTTTTTGCAATAACCTGTCAACCATATAGGGTCCTATGCTGTAGGTTTTTTTATCAACATTTTGTATTTCAGACTTGGATGGTTTCTCTGTTTAATAGATCTCGAGATGATTTTATCCAATGATTCAATATCCAGAGTTGGTAGGGATGTTTGGAGTTTGAATGAGGTAACGGTCATGCCCAATTTGAGCGTCAATGCATGAGATGTGAAATAGGTAACAGCATTCTGCCTCCTTCTTTGCTTTGTTCCAATAGAGTCTATGCAAAAGTGGGTTCATATGGCTACTTTACCACACTCACGCAACAACCTCACCCACCCAAAATTAATCTCCACCCACCCCAAATCAAAGTACCAAATGGTACCTCCTAAACAGTGTTCGCAATGGTGTTGCTAGGCACTAGCAAGGGCTGCATGATGGAGGTCGTACACGTTGGGGACGATGGGGCAGTGGCGGTGTTAGGCGATTGCAAGGGCGGCATGATAACAGTGCTTGGCGATGACGATGGCTATGCGAGGGCAGTGTGAGGGCTTCATGAAGGTGGCGCGAGGGATGCGCGGTGACTCGGTCTCGAACTCACGAGTCTACACCGAGTCCACCAAGTCTATGCAAGTTCACTCCGAATTTGTGAAAAAACAAGTTTACTCATGAGTCAACTCGTGAACAGTGACTCAACTCGTAAACTCGTACGAGTTAGCGAGTTAACTTGAGAGTTTGATAACCTTGGATGACTCCAAAACTATATTTCTTGTAATTTTGATTCTCTTGCATCTTGATTCCAGTTATTTTCTTTCAATTCATGTGATTGATTCCTCTCTTAATGCTTCTATGGCTTTTGATCACCTATACATTCTATGTCCACTCACAATTTTGGAAATTTGTTAGTGGATTGGAAATGGGAGTAAATCACCATAATCATTGATATGCTAGGAATTTTTTCAACACCAAATATTCATTAAATTTATGAAAAGAAGGACCACTAGTTCATGGATGAAGACAGAATATCTTAAATACCTTGCGTACATCAGCACTCTGGTTTCCAAAAGCTTCAAACAAAGCAGGCAGAAAAGAGGGTAACTGAGCCATCAGTTCCTCCTGTGAGAGACGCCCCACAAGCTGAAAAGGGGCATAATATGAGGTTAAACATGATTATGTTCATGAACCAAATTTAATTCATGCACAAAAATGGAAACGTCCTATGTAGTATACCTACCAATATGATACAAATTTATTTCAATATGTGCTGGTGATATTGATATATATTCATTTCTACTAACTATCACTAACTGATGATTTTATGCTTTTCATGAGAATGAAAATGACAGACTAGGATATAATCAATATAAATGGCATCACAATTGCCATTCAAGAGGGGGAAAGAATCAGAGTATTGTGTATTCAGGACAATGTTGACCTAAGTTTAAAATTAAAAGAAATAACTTGTTCGCTGGAATAAACAAGAGGTATCTAAGCCATATACATAATTTAAAGCAAACAAATCAGTAGGACACTTCCAGGATATGGTTTTAAAAGCAATAGAATAATGATATTGGGTGAGTACAATGCACATTATTTCCCTTTTGAAGAACCGTTGCTTCACAGGACACTACCAGAACAAGGCTTTCTAAGAAATATGTATATTTAGAAAGTAGAGTTCATTGAAAGCAAGGTTTTCAGGGAAAAAAAATGCCACATCAAGCAAAACTGACAATTGATTCTTCAAGACAATACCTTTGTCAAGCAATTTATGCAAGTGACAAGAGTTTTCTCATCCTCAGTAACCAGTAGAGGAACAATAACCTGAAACATTTTAAATTCTCACATCAGCTTTAACTTTTATGTATACAAACCCCTGCTCCCTTCTCCACCTAAACATTTTACAATCAGTAAGGAAGGACAAAGAGTAGAAAAATCAAGAAATACATACACTTAAACATCTAAACGGGTCATTCTGAGATAAAACAATGGTGAGGCAGCGCTCTGCTTCGTTTGAGACCTGAAGAAAGGGTGAAAATGCAGAAACTGAAAAGAAAGCAAATACATAAAAAACAAAAACAGGACAAAGTTGCCTACCTTGGGAACAATATCCTTTGTAACATGAAGCAGCTTTTCAACAACAATCTCAACAGAAGTTTCCATGGCATCTTTCTGGAAACAATAAACACAACAATAAAACAATCTCTTACAATGCTACGAAAAGAATATGAAGAGACATACACACATTTGCAAGTACTCATATATATGAGTGAGGGACAATCCAACAAAAGAAGGCACAAAATGGAGTAAGAACCTGGTTCTTAAGCATTTCAACTATCAGAGATAGAGCAAGCTCTCTGATTGAGGAATCTGAATCATCCAGCACTTCAAGCACAACTGTCAAAATCTGATTGAAGTACTGCAATTACACCATTTAACTATATAAATATACAGACGCTCAGTCTTGTTTAATAAATTAGGGATTTCCCATTTTTCCAATAATCACAACTTTTGTAACTATTGATCTGACAGCCAATAGCATTCAAGAATCAGAAGAACTCACTATTATACAACTGATTTTTTTGGGAAAAAAAATGTCACATAATATTTGAGAATATAAAGACAAATATCACTGTATAATACTAATATTAATTATCAAATAAATAAAATAGCATGACAGTAAGAAATCATAGTTTTTTTTTATGAAGTTCAACAGATTAAATCTTTCATTTCAAGTACAATTGACAATATATAATTTAGTTATAGGAAGAAGACAGATGCTTGTCAAATAAAAATACCAGAGTCCAAACTGAATGATCATTAGCTATAGACACTTCAAGTAGCTGTTGAAGTGCAGTCCGCTTGCTTAAAATAGGGCTTCCATCACCCCCACTGCATATCTACAAAAAATCAATACTATATTTTAGTGGAAAGAAATCCAAGATATTCTCTTAATAAATTATTTAAAGAATGATTATTATAACATTAACCAAATAGTGCTGTCTCACTAAAGGCTGGCTGAACCAGAAAATTTTGAACAGGGGAGCTAAATACAAAGATATAAATCTCTTAAAGTTAAAGAATGATTATTATAGCATTAACCAAATAGTGTTGTCTCACTAAATAGGCTAACCAGAAAAATTTAAACACAGGTGTTACATACATACTCATATACACAAGTGTTTCAAAGAGGCAGCAAAATTCACATATTTGAGCAGATGATATAGTAATCAGCAAAAATATTTGGTTGCATCACACCCGTATAAGTGGTTCCACCACATACCCACCACTTATTCTTACACCGTACATGGCTTGACAGCTTTAGACAACTTTCTAACCCATTACCAAAGTGATTATTCTCACAAAAATATAGGATACTGTGCACACTAAACTAGTGTGATGATGGTTTTGGATTTGCTCCACCATCTTAGACAACTTTCTAACCCATTACCAGAGTGATTGTTTTCTCACAAAAATATAGGATACTGTACACCCTAAACTGGCGAGACATCATTAACTCAGCATAATGCTAGGTTTTGGGGTTTGTATCTTTTTTCTGTTTTGCAAAGAGATTTTGTTGACTTTTTAGGCTGACGAATTTTATGCTTTATATATTTTTTTGATGTATGTTGCTTCTCTTATATGATACTTTATTCCCCACCCCCACATGTAATCGTGCTTTTCATTCTAATGGATTTCTTTTTCCAAAGAACAATTACAGTACCAATCCATCTACTGGTTGCATAACTCACCATATGAAGAATCTGAGGAATACTGGGTCCAGTGTCAGTCACATAGTTTACTTTCACACCTTCAGCTGACTGATGATTATGGTTCAATTCAGAGGGATGTTCTTTATCAAGTCCAAAGTCTTCAGCAATATTTAAATGTTCTGATGACATCAGACCATTAACTTCCAGATCAGATGGTAGGCCTTCAAAATTCATGCTACTGTCCACATGTCCTACTTGGCTACTTTGAAAGCCAAAGTTTTGACTCATTGAATTGACTGTGTAAGCAAGATCTTTAGTTTTTAAACCAAAAATACCACTATTAGAATCAGTATGTTCCTCAGATTCGTCAGAAGCTGCTTGGCCAAGATTGGCTTTAATCAGAGAGGAATCTTGGGAACTCCACTTCCTGCCACCATCACTATCCAGTGAACCAGCTGAATACCTTCCAATGTAATGAGCTTTCCTGGACAAACCAGTATATCCATCTTCAGAGGATACTCCCACGACATCAGATGGATCATAGGAAGACTTAGAGCGTCGCTCTTTCTTGTTCTGCAGATAATTCATTAAGTCTACTTCAATGCGAGGGGTACGCTGTTTAAGGGCTCGTCTCAAAGAATTTTGTTCGTCAACTGACAAACTAAGAATAAAATTCAAAACTGCAGATGAATCAAAGTGAGAGTACACTGATATAATGCACGTAATAGCTGCTTCTTTAAGTTTTGTATTTTTATCGTGAACCAACGGGACTAACTTGGAAAGCCATAATTTTAGGATGCCAATATTAGCAGCACCTTCTGGATTAACTGAATGCTTGTTAAAGGAACTTATTGCAAACTCAATAACAGCCAATTTTGCCTTTGGAGACCTTTGTTCATCTAGTGAGCGTAGCAATGCAGGCAACAGAGAATCTATGCTGTATGTTTTGCTAACAACTTCCAAATTCATAGAGCAAGCTTGCCTAACTAGCTCTTTGGGGTCAATTAACCGAGAAAACACATGAGGTAACATCCGTTCCATGTAACCCTCGAAGGGCTTTCGGCATGCCAGAATAATATCTGCAAGTGTGGAGAGAGCAGCCTGTGCAACTTTATGATGGGGATCATCCAAGTGCTGAAAAAACAACTTCATTACCTTCTCAAAATTCTGGACTACTTCTTGAATTCCCTTTTGACCTTGCTGCAGCAAAGAGTGAAGATAATTAAAGGCAGCAACCCTAGCAGACCAATCAGAACCTGAGCTAAGTCCTTCACTCAGAGCTTCATGAAGAGATGCTGGTCCATCTGCATAACTTGACATCTCTGCAAGAGATAACTGGCTATCATCCAAACTCCTCCTGCTGCCAGCAGACACCCGTCCAGCTACATGCTTTCGCAATAGTGGCCTCTGGAAATTAGGCACATAACTATTCTGTGAATCCCTAAAGTTGACATCTCTGTAATGGATGTCCATGTACTGCCTATCTACGTTGGGGTTGGGGTTGGGGTTGGGGTTCATATATCGCCTAGTGTCCCTGATGTCACTGTTTTCATCAACAGAATTTCTTTCTTGTAATTTCTCAGAAGCTCTTTTACTTGAGTATGATGAATATGCTGATAAAGGCTCACTAACAACATTAGTATTATATGATAACCTGCCAGAATCTTTGGAAGCTTGAATTTGGGTGATTATGTCAGATAAACCCAACCCACCATTGCGGTTACCAGCTTTATTGGCACCAGAAGCAGTTGACTCCATCATTAAAGAGCTAGTCAGATGATTAGATGCTGAGACAGCAGCAGGGAATGGTGGATCACGAGACGAGGGAGGGTCAACTCCTGCACTAGGGGCAATAATAGATAAATTTAGCCGCTCACAAAGTTTAAAAACCATGCCATACCACTAACCATCATCAATCCTTGAATGGCAACAAGTCGAGAAAAATGAAGTGCAAAGAATATGTATTTATTTAACAAGTAAACTTATTTGGTACCTAGATCCAAACTTGAAGACCGGAGACCAGATGAACCATGCTTATCAGACAAATCCAAACCCCTAAGCATGCTTTCAATGGCAGTGACCTTCTGTTTGCTTGCATGCAGCACACTTTCCAAACTGCGTTCCATACCTTTACCAAGAGACTTGGCTTGTGAAAGAACGCCTGAGGCAATAGAAGTCCCTGATGATAAACTTGAACTTCTATCCATTGCAACAATAGCAGAAGTTCCATAACCAGTTAGATTAGAGGGAGATGAACCTTGAGCCAATGCACCTCTATCACGAACAGAAGGTGATGCATGTCTCCTATGCATTCCTCCATCCTCTTCATTTATTAACTGCAAGTTATGTTTACTTTAAAAAACAAATTAAGCTTCAAAATAAAAGACAAATAACACCTTCAAATAGACATATACCCTTTGAATAGCAGGGTCAAAGGATGAAAACAGACGGCGGGAACGTTCTGGCCAAGTCTTTGCAAACATTCTGTAACACATCCTTGCAGTTGACCGCACCTATCAAGTTTAATACTTTAATTATTTTTATGTACACAACTTGGTACCAAAATGAAAAATGTCAAAGTCAAAAAATATGCTGAGAAGATTCTGTTTTAAAGTTCAAACCACATAACTTTTGTCAACATATAATCTAAACTGCATGAGATTTTTTAGAACATCTAACCAAACATGATTACACACTGAAACAGATTAATGTCAATAATCATGTCATTTTGACACCTTTCCTTCAAAGGTTAAAAATTAACAGAATTTTCATAGCAAATGATAAATAAATAGATATATGCGAGTCAGGTTCCTAAGTCACTGATTCCAAGTCCCTAAGAAACAAGATAACTGAAGATGGTGTATCAATTCAATTCAATCCCTGTGGAGTTCATCTTTGTACAAATATGTTGGTCAATATATTATTTGACATTGCCTTAGCAAGACAAAATATGAAGAACTTCTTGCAAGAATTAACAGCTATATTAGGTTTGTTTCTCCATATGCCGAATTTCACAATTTTTATTGTTCAAAGCCAACTGACAAATTCTTAACAGCTAAGGAAAAAAGAGCAAACCAATGAAAAGCTAGTCCAAGTAGAAATAATGATGCGGAGTCAACATTGATCGAAAACATAAAAAAACCTAGACCTATAGAGGTTACCTCACTCATTGCATCTGAAACACAACACCTTATCATATCCTCATACAAATCAGCTGATCGTTGTATTTCTGCTGCATCAGGCCAATGTTCTAGTATCAAAAGAGCATAATCACAACACCTACAATAAAAATGGTATCAATTAAAAACCAAAACTCTCACACATCTATCTCCAATAGTAGATAATCCATACCTTGCACGAAGTACAGCACTGCGATCATTTTTTGCACAATCAACTATCCGAGGAAGCACTCGAGCAACTTTGCAGTTGCGCAACATCTGGAAAGTAGAGGATAAAAGTCACAACAGCACACACAAAGTCATAAAATGCAGAAAATTAATAAGCATACCAAATTACCGTTTTTATGCAGTTATCAGCAGATTCTGCAATTACAAGCACAGTAATCACAACTAGCTTCAAAAGGACCTGATTATCAGAAAAAGTATTAAGATTTTAGTAATATCCAAAACATGATCATCAAAGATAAAATGGTGAACTTACTGGTATGAACAATTCAGCACATGCTTCAAAATCACCCAAGAGGTCCTTTGACAAAAAGCATAATAGATGGCAAGCCTAGATCAAAGCAAATACCAAAAAGAAAGTATCCATGTGTTAGTAGTAGAATATAACAAGAGATTGAGCATCAATAAGCATGCTTACTTCCAACAAAGCATTCAAGTCTAAACTACACTAGAACCCATTCAAACATAGAGTGGAAAACAAAAACAAATTTCAAACTACTATTCTAGGCTTTGTCGACAATGCACAAGCCCAACTACCTTGTCCGTAATTTAAACTTTTTTATCAGTACATGAATAAAATTTTTGACACCTTGGCCATAAAAGATCTGACACCTTTATGTAAACTAAAAACATAGTATACCAAACTCAAAGAGGAGGGGAACAGGGGGTAAGCTCCAGATGTCATAAGGGATAGGAGTGTTCAAATGAGTTGAATTGAATTAAATTTTATAAAAACTTAACTAAGCCAAAAGAATAGTTCGCCCAAAGTAAACTGAACTAAAAGATAGTTGAAACAACCTAAACTAATTTTTAGTTTGGTTAACTACATTCTAGATTTTTTTACATAAACTATTTTTTTCTTTAGAAATTGAAGTACTTTAATCATTTGAATTGCATTTATACTACACACAAGATAGAAAATTTCTCATCTATTTCTTTCAACTCAAATCCATACATGAATTCATTTACTAATGATGTATAGCCACCAACTTCTTATCAACAAATTGTACCTAATCAAGTAATATAAATATTGAAGTCTTAATATGGAAGAAAACAAATCACTAGTACAAGGTAAAGTTTTCACCATATGAGCATAGAAGGCGCTGCCATTTTTTTTCTGACAGTGCACCGTAGTTATTAATATATATTGGAATGTATTTTTAATGTTGAAACAACTTTTAACAAACAAATTCTATAACAGCTATGATTTTTACAGTTAAAAAAATCACAATTAAAAATTCATTTATATGAATAGAATACTTCAAGGTAGTGAATGATTATAGAAATATTATTTTCAACTTTCATGATAATTTAAGTGGCACACTGAACTCTTCTTTTAGCAGTTAAGTTTCTAAAATTTGAACTGAAAATTTTCAGTTCAGTTTATAATAAAACTAGATCAGTTTTTTAGAGTTTAGTTCAATTCAATTAATTATTTTTAGTTCAATTTAGTTCTTTTGAACACCCTAAGGGGTATTTTGCCCCTGTACCCAAGCGATAAGGCATCTTAACATCCTTCCCGAAAATAATAGTGGCATTTCACTTTAAGAAACATGGATAACCAATGAAAATGTCAGTGAACCTGCTTCACAATGCTAGACCTTCGATCTGACAATTGTGTGCTTAAAGGCCCAACAAGCTGCTTTAGGAGTCCAAAGAAACATGGATAATCAGTAGCACCTGGTATGCAAAATATTCAAGATATATTGATCATTCATGCCACGGACAAACAGATTAAGTAGCATTGCATTGAACTTCTCATTAGAATACAACAAAAGCCTAAAATAATAGTAAAAAAAATATTATAAACAATAAAGCAAAGCAGAGACTTCAAATAAATAATTGAAATTTAAGAATAACAACTGTGAACTCTTACTAATTTAAAGTGCAACAACTGTTTAAGCACCCTTTCTTTGTACAAATAAGTAAAATCTCAAAAAACCACACCTCTAAGTCATTCATAGAGCTATACTTTATGGCTCCCATTCATAGAGCTATACTTTTTGGCCCCCAACCACAACTTCCCATCCATGTTTAAATTAGAATTTGCATGCAAGGTCTAACTCAACCGCATAAAACTTATTTGGAAAATGAGGATGCCTAAGCTTTATAAACTTTATTTAAGTAATATCAGTCGAGGGCCGATGAGCAAATGGCTGCACACTACAATGTTTCATCAAGTTATTCGGGTCAACCCCTCCGTAAGTAGTCCTTTCATAGACATTAACAACTAACTCTAACAGGCCATAATTAATTGCTAGCCAAGGGTGTCAAACATTAAGATGAGTTTCCAACCTTTCATAAAGACATTCATTTCCATTATTATTTGAAGCAATAGTTCAGTTCAACACACACTCATACTGAATCTACTACAAGTAAAATCTATAACCAACTTCACATAAGATCACCAAAAATACCCTTCACAATAACATCAAGTTTAAGATACACCTACAAGAAATGTTCTTTCCCTTGGAAACAAATAGCAGAAAGAATTTAAGATTGGATTCTGAGAATATAAAATTTAAGTCACATACATATCATTTCCTCCCGAAAAACAGATGGAAAATACCAACCTCCCAAAACAAGACCTTCAATTCTTTGCATGGCAGCAATACGAATTGACCAGTCCTTTTCTGGTACAAGGGTAGCAGCAATCTTATCAATTTCTCTGATTAACTCCTTCTCTGAATACACCTTGATGGGGTCTATGGCTTTCTCTGTAAGATCACCTTCTCCTGTCATATTCAATATTTAATAAAAAAACAAATTAGCATTACATTAGAATATATGAAAAATATCCAATAGTATGTTGATTTTAAGAATAATTTAGAGTATATTAGACTATCTATTAGGATTAGTTTTCACGGTTCCTAAATATGTAGTGATATGTTTCCATGTTTAGCTAATTTAGCTACTACTGTAATCTAGTATTAGTGTAAGGGTTAGTACTCCTTGTTTTGATCATATTCAGGAGTATTATTCAAAGTCTTTATTCTCCCCGTTTCCTCCCTCAATAACTATAATTTCCAGACATTTAATAAAGCACAAAAATATTGAATACATGGCTAATAAGAAAATTGTAAGTGCAGATAGCATACTTGACTGATTAGACACAGAATAATAACAATATATATTGTTGAAACTTTTTTAACATTCAAACAAATGACTTTGGATGTTACTTATCTCTATGAATCACATAAATTAATCTTCCTGGATCACTTTTATTTCCACTAACAAATTCAAGGAATTTTTAATTTTGCACTTGAATATCATGTAAGTATTTCATTCAATAAGTGAAAAATATAAGCCATTTGATTATTAAAAGCAGTCAGACCGAGAGCTGCCATGTAATCAAAGGGTGAATCCCAATGATCATGCAGGCTAAACTTGTGAAATACCACAAAACATGCAAGCTAAAATATCCCAAAATCTGATCAACAAAAAAATGGGACAATAATCACCGCATACTGTTGATTGGGATAGCATCTTAATACTCAAAAGTTGAAACTTTAGCAATTCCAGCATGACAGAAATGTTCTGTTTGATAATATCACACAAAGTATATCAAATTACTATCAAACGAAAGCAAAATGTCTTATGCAAAACGTAAATCTGTTGGTCTTTCTTGACTTCAAACCACAAAATTTAACCATATGATCAAGTTCTGTGCTGATGATCACAATAAATGGAAAATAAAGAACAATTAAAATGCAAGTTATAAGGCATCTAGGCAATAACAAAGCAATTATGCAGGACAGAAGAACAATTTATAGATAAGGTATGAGCCATACTACAAAAAATACATTGATATTAAATTAGAAAAGATAGATTTTGCAATCCAAAAAATTATAAATATTCTAACCGCCAAAAAGAGAGCTCTCCCTAGACGAACTTTTAGCTTTTGGACTACTTTTTTTGGGATTAACACCAACAGGCTTAATTTCCCCAGCAATATAACCACTAGAAATACCATCTGAAGATTGAACTTTTGGTTGAATTCCCTCCAGTCTGGCATTAATAGCTTTCACCTGAAATCATTGTAATTCAAAGACAAAAAGGAAAATAAACTCTCATAGTACTTGTTAAGGAAATGTCAAAGCACCTTGAATATCTAAATTACAGATGTAAAACACAGATATTCATGTGTACAACTTTTTAAATAATAAAAGTTGATGTTACCAGAGATGAAGGAAGATTGTGACGCTGAAGTTCATCACGAAATTGGGACCCAGCTTGTGTATACATCTCCTGTAAGAAAAGTGAGAGAGAATATTAGAGGAACGTACAGAAATCCTTAAATTTTAAACTTCAAACAACTATGCTTAAGTATGTGTATATTGTTATTCAATCAGCCTTTGCCCAAAGTATAATGATATCAATATCAATATCAATCAAGTATTCAATTAATCATTAAAAAAACTAATCTAATTATACATAATTGTTCATAATTGAAAAAAAAAACAGAACTCCAAACGCTTGAAGAACAAGGTTGAGTCAATTCTTAAATTTAGAGCCATGTCAAGTTGGCAAGATGCAGCAGTTGAAAAGTATGATAAGCATCCAAGCACTTGGAAAAAAACCCCTCCTTAATCAAGGGGGAAGAATCAGGCCACTTAAGCACTCCACCAAACATTCCATATTATTTGTATGACCTAGATACTTAACAATATCCAAGTCCCTTTGGTAGTAGCACACTGAGAGCCAATACTAACATGTAACATGTAAGCCATTGCAAGAAATATAAAATGACAACAAGTAATATTTACCTCAATGCACAAAATAGCAGCTTCCCTAACGGCAGGATTTAGATCATTGAGCAACTGCAGAATCTGACATTGATCAATTTTGAAAAGGAGTTAGTATCACATTCAAGAAATATTGAATAACTAAAGGACATATACTGCTTGTTAGTGAAATTCAATGAGCATACAGGAGGAAGAATAGCACGTTGAAGAGGAAGCTCAGTTGATGAAAATAGACCAATAGCAGATGTGACAGTTCGCGCAAATTCCTCTCTTATTCTCCAGCTTTTGCATGTCCAAGCAAAGGACCCTGCTCTTTCAACAATTATTGTAGGAGATGAAACCTGAAAATAATAATAATAATAATAATAATAAAATCTCAAAATAATAGGAAATTCAACCATACACAGAATTTACATCTGCAACAAAATCAGCCCAAGGGAGCAGTAAAATTTCTTCACATTTGGATGGATACAAATAAATACCAAAAAATCAACATAGAATCATTGTAAATGTACTGAAGCTTTTGACGCTAGGGAACACACAGAAATGTATTCCAAAAGAAACATTCAAGGTACAATAAGAGCATATATATAAATACATTCCTAACTAGGAACTTACATGGATTAGCCATGCAAGACTCCATTTGTTTGGCAATATATCATAATAATCAAATGCCAACACCGACATTTTGCAAAGAGCCAAGCACCATGTTCAATAAGTAGCAATCACCTACTCTAACAGCTTCCAGCTTAACTTGTTAATTGTTATAGACCTATCCTCATTCATAGATTATTTTAAAAAGTATACTTTGTCTATAGAATTTATTATTGTTGAGTGTTAAATTAATAGTGTGCTCAACGAATTTCAATGTATATAATCATGGCAATGTTTGGAAGAGCTTATTCATTTTAGCTTATTTCAACACGCTATATTTTAATTTTGTCAAAATAAACTCTTTTTAGGTTATATAAATAAGCTTTACAGATCTCAAAATTACGATATAAACTCTCATGTGATAATTGAATAAACTTACGACCTATTATCTACTTAAGCATAACCTATATCAATGATTACTGACAATAGCTACTATCGTATCATTGAAATTCACTCACATTTAACTGTCAGCACCACAAGCTTGAATGTGGTTTGGCTCATTAACAAAATAACAGAACGTTATAAATCTCATGTTCAGGGTCTTTCATTCATCGAACAACCATAACATAAGGAAGCTATGACACTGTGGCATTGGACTCCAATGACACTACAACAAAACACTATGACCGCAAGAAACACTTGAGAGATCCTCCAGTTAAGCACAAAATTCTGATCAAAGATCTACGGCTATATTTAGAAATAGGATGTCAAGAGTCAATAAACCACTACTAACCTCAAGTGATCACTGATCCCCACTCATCAGATTTTTCTATTACCAGAAACGAAGAAGAGTGAAACGTTCATGCACAATTGCTAAGATTTAAATACTACCGAGCTTCCTCTTCGTACACTCAAAGTCGTATTCCCCGATCTCACTTTTTCAACCGACAACCAACTTTATCAATTAATTTTTATTCACTCTCATCTCGACTCACTCATAGCACTCACTTTTCACTTTCCATATAACAGATTCGGTGATTCTCTACTTTGCAAAAACCTCAGTTACCTAACTCTCTTCCTTCCGAGGTTTCGCACTCACGATTCACTAACAGATACAGATACATAAATAACAATTATAGGAATCGGAGGTATTCACCTCCATGAGAGTGAGCAAGAGGCGTCTGGCGGCGTCGCGGACGGGCTGTTTGGCATCGCCTAACCGTTCAACGACGGCGGGAACGAGTGCATTGAAGTGGAGCTTGAAGTGGTCGCCAGAGCGGACGGCGGCGGAGTCAAGCGCCTGAAGCGCGCCCTGCGAGACCTTGAAGCTGCTGTCCTTCAAGAGATCCATGCAGCATTCCACGAGCGAGGCAACTTCGGCGGAACTGAGGCTCCTTCTAGAAGCTTCGAGAACCTCGTGAAGACGCTCCACGCCTGCCATCCTCTCCTTGGCGTCCTTGGCGCGTGCGAGCTCAAGCGCTTCCTCCATGGCGCAGGGTTCGGATCTGGCGCAGCCGCGTGCAGATCTGGAACAACCGTTCCCCGATTCACCAGCGCATGGAGAGCAGTAACGGCGCCGAGAAGCTGCGTAATGCAAATGAAATGAAAATGCGAGTGTAAATAAATGCGAATGCGGGATTAAAGAGTGAGACGGAGGATTTGGCGAAAGAGTGGAACTGAGGGAAGATGTTGCGGTAGGAGAGAGAAAGAGAGTGGAGGAAGGAGTGAGACTGGAATTGACGGAGAAGGAGGTGGTGGAAGATGATGACGTGCAGATGAAATGAAAATGATTTGAAAATTATGTTGATGGGGTTGTGCTGCTTGCAAAATTCACCATTCGCCTTCTTCTAATTTACCATCTGTACCACTGTTGTTCACTGCTGAGTTGGCTTGCTTTTACGATTTAAGTTTTGCCTCTTTTTTACTATTTTTATTATATTAAGGTAAAGCAAATATTTAAAACAAAAAAACACCTAAATCTTGTTTCACTATATTATTTTTTATCTTGTAATTTTATAATTTTTCATAAATAAAAATATGTGTATATTATCCTTTTTTATTTTATGTGATTTTATCAACTATATAAAACTAAGATAATTAAATATATTATTAATTATATATTATATTAAATTTATGTTGTAATAAAAAAGTTTGATAGTATAGAATTAAATATCCGAAATATTTGCGCTTGATTATAAATAGAATAGGGATAGTTTTATTTTGAATCATGTGTGTTCCTTTTTCTCATTATCTCTTAGTATTTTTTTTACATTATTTTTTATATATTTTATATTATAACTTAAAAATGTTATTAAATAAAATAAAAAATAATAATTTGCGTACACTAAATCTATTATGTATGGTTATACTATGAGATTGAAAATAATACTCCTGTTTAAAATAAATGCAAAAATTACAATATTTTAATATTTGATTATAATTGATTATAATTTATTATAATTGGGAAGAGCTTTCTTTCTTAAGTTTACTGAAAAATATTTGTAAGCAGCAACTTTTATGTAAGAAAACAAGTGTATACAATTAAAAGAGAAAATAATTAAAAATAATCATAACTTATAAACGTAAAAACTATTAAAAATAATATATTTAAAATTACTAAAATTAAGTAGTTATTCCAAAAAAAATCCAACTTATTTCATAAAAAAATTGCATAAAAAATAATAATTTTCTTTTCAGCACACTAATAATTCCAAGAAAATGATAGTTTTCTTATTTTTCATCTCTTCGGGACTCAAGTTAATGTTGATCTTATTTCTTGAATTAGATTTGGTGTATTTAAAAAGATAGAGTCATCTTAGGTTTAATTAAGTTTTTTACCATATCATTTATATTTTTTATTCTTAAATATTTTTTTTTAAATAGTCTCTCTTAAGTTTTAAACTTTTTCTTTTTAGCCTTTATTGTCTAATACTATTCGAAACATTAAGATGACATGATAGTGATGTTAACATTCGTCACACCATTACAATGTCATATTGTCAATATTATACGAAGAGGAAAAAAGTGATATATTCGACACTCTCGTGTATATATATATATAACATAATTAAATCTCAAGTATAATATAAAATTTTAATGAAAAGTAAAAATCTTAAATTTAATAATCAAAGTTTTTTATTTTCAATATTTCAAAGTTGTACTAAAAGAAGAGAAAGCAAGAAATAAATATAAAAAAAAATATAATTGACATAAACAATTCTTAAAAAAATCGAAGAAATGAGATAACTTACATAAAAAATAAATTGTGAGAAGGTAACTGATTTTATTTTATGGAATTTCTATATTACACAATGAAGATATTAAGATTTTATGCTAGGTGGATACTTAGGATAGAAGGGTGTTTAGAATCATCATTTATCTCTATACCTGTTAATGGAAGTCTAATAAAGAAATTCAAATCAGTTTAAGGACTAAGACAAGGCCTCTTGTACCTTTATTATTTCTCATGGTAATGGAGAGATTAGTAAGGTTTCAAACAAGTTGTTAGGAGGCATAAGTTGCATGGAGTTAAAGTGGGAGTTAAATATATTAGGGTAAAATTGTTATAGTTAACATATGACACCCTATTTTTGATTGAGGTAAGTAAGGTGAACATTTTATCAGTAAAATACATTATTAGGTTCTTTGAAATAACTTCAAAACTCAAAGTAAATTTTGTGAAGAGTAAACTTTGATGTATAAGAATAAACAGAAAGGTTATGGAGAGATACACTACGATCTTGAATTGCGGAGGGATAAACATCCAATTTACATATTTGGGAATGTCAATCCAAGAAAGAGTAAAACATGGTAAGCAGTGGTGAACAAGTTAACAAAAAGGTTGGCAAAGATGTAAAGGAAGTCATTTATCGTTTGTTGGAAGAGTATGTATGTTAAAAGGAGTTTCGACTACTATCTCACTCTTTTACATATTGTTGATGATTTGAGATTTGATGATGTTTAACAAGCTTTGATGATTGTTTTAGAATGTGTTGGGTTTGTGATTAATGGTTTTTAATTGATTTAGCATTTCTAAGATGTTAGATTATCTGTATATAGCTAGCTAATTGAAATATGATAATCTGTTGATTTTGTTTTTCATCAATTAGTCTGCTAATCATGTTGCTTTAGTCGACTATTTTCATTAATGTACCAGGAATACAGGTTTAATGAAAATAGCTAACTGGTTTGCGTCTTCAGTCGACTATTTTGTTCCAGACCCTCCTTATGCAGAAAAAGTGCAAAACGCGACTTTGTTGTTTTCAAAAGAGCATGACCCATAACTCTAATCTTTGCCTATAAATACAACTCTCAAGGACGAATCAATGCGCGAAAGAATTCAACAGAATACACACAAGAGTTGCAAACTTTCAGAGCTAAAGACATCTGCAGAATTCAATTACTGGTTTAGAGTTTCAAGAAGATTTTTGCTTTCGCTTTACATTGTATTCTTTTATCTCGGGTTAGAGATTTGTAGGTGGGTTTTAGAACCCTGTTATCTGTGATTGGGGTGATCACAGTGACTCAGTGTGAGTCAGTGCGTTTAGAACTATTCTATAGTGTTTAGAATAGGTTCTTTGATTTTCTTGTAGTGTTCAAGAAAGATTTGTTGTAAAGAATACATTTCTGATAGTGATTAGGATCTGTGGAGTTGCAGATCACCAACTGGATGTAGTTCTTGCACAAAGAACGAACCAGTATAATCCTTGGTGTTATCTTTTCTCTTCCTTTATCATCTGTTAAATTATGCATTAAGAACTAACCTACTATTTTGTAATAATCAGTCGGCTAATTTTCAGTAAACTGTACTAGTAAATTTTCTGATACGAAAAAGTTTTCAATAAAGCTTTATATCAATTCAACTCCCCCTTCTTGATATAATTTCGCATCTAACACATATCGCTCTTTAAAATGTCAAAATCAGTAGGAAAACAATTAAGAACAAACACTTCATTATTTTGAATAATGCAAGATAACAATTATATGTAAAGTCAGTCGAAAGAGCACAATACGCTTCTACAATCAGATCTTGTGTATCGTTTGTCGAACGATATCTAAAAAAATCATCAGATAATGAGTCATCAGATGATAAGCTTTAATATTCACTAACATTGAAAAATCTCCTTTTATGGAGCTTACAGAGACATTCTTCTTAGCAGTCTGATGAACAAAGTACAAGCGAAGTCCTCGCGTCACATCAATGCCTTCGTTATGAAAAGTAAAAGTTGTTTTCTCACCAAATTCTTGACATTGTCTTCTCTCAATGTACATCTGTCACGTATGAAGGTGTTTCTTTCATCAAAAGAGACAAAACTCATTATCCAATGAAGGATAAGTGCTACAAGATATCAAGATTTGTGTAAAGTTTGGAAGCACGCATTTATTGCATGAAGAACTGTATTTAATGCATGAACGTGAAGCCCTCATCAGACGCAACAAGAAGTTTACTTAAGATCAACCTAAAATTGAAGATGTCAGAACAGACCTTTAACGGCTAGTTGACGAACGTTTGCATCATGAAGAAGAACGACAATAATATACATAGAGATGATACGAAATCAAGCAAATCTTTTTCTAAGTTCTCTCTTCTCTTTATAATAAGATTTAGAAGAACACTATCTCTAGAAGCAATCCAAACCTCTTACTCGTCTGCAAGACAAAGATCTTCTAGTGTAACTCAAAACCTTGTTATTAAATAACAAACTTCTTTTTATATCCTTATTGAAGCCAGAAGTGACTTTGAATTAAAGAATACTTGTTGAAGCCAGAAGTGGCTTTATGTCAAAGAATACTTGTTGAAGCCAAAAGTGGCTTTGTGTCAAAGAATACTTGTTGAAGCTAGGAGTGACTTTGTGTAAAAGAATACTTGAATGAGTTAGTAAGAAATGACTATCAGCCGAATTGTAAGTTATAGCGGTAGACTGTCAATGGAACTTAATTTTGTGGATTGAAGAACTAGACGTAGTCTATGGCTCTAGACAAATCAGTACAAAAATTTTGAGTAATCTCTTCTCTTTCTTAAATTATTTAAATTGCATATTATTGTTTATATCTAACATTAAAGAGAGAAAAATCTTTTAAAAAATTCTTATTTGCAAAATAAAGTACGAAAAACTGCATAAAATTTTAAAACACAATTCAACCTTCTTTTTCTGTGTTTCTTTTTGTTTTTTCACAACATCAATCTTCCATTTTTTTCTTTAATTTATTGTATTTTTTTAATGTCTTATGTATTTTTTAAGTATGTTTTACATAAAAAAATCAATTTAATTTATATAAAAAGAATAATAAAAATTAAATATAATATAAATGTATCTTTGGAGAATTAAGTTGTGCTCTATATTACAAAATTTAGTAAAAAGTCAGTAATCTTTTACTTTAATAATGACAATTAAAAATCAATAGAAAAATATAATTATAAAAAAATCATGTATTAGTAATGAAATATTACTAATGAAAAATTTATTTCAAATTTTTCTACAAAATCATCAATAAATGTTAATATAATTAAAATATATATATATATTATACATATATTTGTTTAATAAAAAAATTAGGGTTCATTTTCTTTTTCATATTAACTTTATATTTTTGTTTTTATTATTATCTCCACATTAAGTATTACTTTAAAATTACAACTGTTGAAAAAAAAATATAAAAATTCAACTTAAACGATGATAAATTTATACAATTTGTATCTAATATAATAAACAAGGACTCTGAAAATACTACCAATATGATATTTGTTTTCTATACCGGGATCTGCAACAATATTTAAGAACTTCATGTTTGTGTTTTTTTATTTTACTATAAGAACATCTGTGAATTATAAATTCAACTAGTATCTCTACTCATGCAACTCACGGGATTAGTTTTAATTTTTAAGAAATTATGTTATAAGTTCAAATTAATTAGAATATAAGAAGTTATATGAATTGTAAATTCAATATGAAGCAAACTTTATTGTTAATTTGCTCTATCAAATTGGACAAACCAATTTTATAAAATCTGCAATTCATCAAGACATACTAGATTTTAAAATTAAGTGACATTAAAAGCCTCGTTCATTCCAGTGTAACTAGACTACTGTAGAAGTGATGTTGCACTTGCACATACACTACATACAGTACATGCTATGACATAACATTGGGAAGCATAAAAAAGAGTAAAACACACGGAGCACATACAATATTACAATTACAATGATAATGAAGCTTTTGCCTCACTAGCTCACACTGAATGAAATAAGTAAAATAATTAAGGCCTCTTAATAGATGTTGGAGTCCATGGCCATGATGGTGCTAAGGTTCATTGGGGTCATAAGGTCAGAAGTTCCACGGAAGATGTCTCGGACAATAAACCCTAGAGCACGTTCAGATGGGTGATAAGGGTCCCAAAATGCGTATGTGTCACGATTTGGACACAAGTTTGATGCTACAGTGCACAATCCTATTCCATTGAAACGACCTTGACCGCAACATGCTATCTTTGACGTAACAAAACCTGCTCTCACACCAGCAATTAAAAATGAGGATAGGTGGATTACACGTAACTAAAATAGAAACATTGACTATAAACAGAGAAAACTATTTTTGTAATAATTACATACAGTAACATGAACACTGTAAGTGTTATTATCTAATCATATTTAGAGTTTAACTTTAGTAATATGTATTTTATTATTACATAATAGTTTCCTTCTTGAAAATATCTAACTGGACCTTATAATCCAAACTAATGAAAAAACAGTTACAGTGATGGTGTTGTTTTAATATGAAGTGGGTGGAAAAAGTTAGAAAAGTAATATGAGTAGTTAGTGAAAAAAAGATGAATAAAAAGTGAAATGAATGAGTAGATGTTGAGATGAGAGACCAAATCTTTGAGGGTCGGTGATGAAGTTCATGTTCATTTGGAAGGCATTGACAGCAACAAAAACGTCAGAGCCGAGTTGGGAGTTGATATCTCTGGTCATTTGGACCAAAAGTGGGTTGAAAATTTGCACAGCCTGTTGTAACTCAGGTACACATTCTCCATTCCTACTCCTCGTAGCAAGCTGAGCAGGAACACAACCCAGTGGACCAGTTCCAGTCACAAGCACCCTTCTAGCTCCCAACTCGTACAACCTCTGCATTATCATTTATACATTAAAAGATATCAGATTCCTCAAACTACAACATTCATGCTGTCTTTTCCTTCATTTCAACACTTTTATTTACTATAACTTAGGTCTTTTCTGGACTTATAATACCTTTCTAAATTAAGGTCCATAATTCATTATTATTTTATATTATTTATTAATTATTATCTTAATTTGATCATTATTATACTCAAATTACTTTTTCTAAATTTTATTCATTTATTTCTTGTATTTATTTCTGGGTTACATCTTTATTTTTTTATCTGTTATAAATTTTTTTCGTAGTTGTATTAAATGAAAGTTTTCATTTTAAAAACACCAATATTTATATAAAAAATTTCCTAATTAATCTTAACAATAAAATCTGTTATGAAGTGAAATTGGAATCTTACTTATAATTATAACTATAGAGTCTCCAAATCTTAAGTAACAAGACTTATTTCCCAGGATTTTGTTTCTTTACTCACACATTTTCTGATCTCGTAGTCTTTTATGCCCAAATCTTAAGTAAGGAATATGCCCAAATACATGGACTCCATGTAATTTCTAAAATCGAAAGACAGATAAACGAAAGTTTATCAAACTATTGAGCCCAATCTCAATTTTCTGTTGCTTCTTTAATTTTTCTTGAAGGCTAGCCACTACTGGGTCCAAGAGGATCCCAAATGTGACCAAAACAAAGGGACGACTCTTTCCTTCACCTTTATAACACTTTCATAATTTAAAAATGATTGAAGTGCTCGTATCATACACCTCATACTTGGAATTATATTTTAAATTTGACAATTAATAATATTTGGAAATTATGTAATCTGAAATTATATCAAAACAATTAATTTAAATATAATTTTAAATTACTCAATCTAAAATATAGTTGTGGATTATTCATTTAAAATATAATTCCATACCGTTTAATACATAAAAAAATATTGTTTTGAATTAATTAATCTCTGAACCGCCACAACTTAAAATTACAAACAAGTTTCCAGAAACAAATATATAAAAATATTTTCCAATACCTCTATATGGAATATGTATTCAAAAAATTTTAAAATGTTAAAACAATAAGGTTTTTTTATTTAAATAATAGAGAATGGTATTTTAGTAAATGCACTATAACTCGAAGATGCAGAGTGAAAAAAATGTAGGTAAGAGAGTGATAGAGAAAAATAGATGAAATATGAAAAAATAAATTTAAAAAAAAAAGAAATGCATTGAACTCTCTATTCAAAACTTGGAAGAGTCTTAAGGAGTTGTGACAAAAAATAAATAAACAAATACATAAAAATTTAAATAAGAGTAATAATACACTACCATTATGTTTTTATGAAATACTCCAACAATACTCTGCTACATGACTTTATTTATTATTTTTTAACTTATTTATTTATTCTGATTTTAGTCGCATATAATAAGAGTACTACTGGATAAGTGTTGAAATTTTGTGGGGTTAAATGAGTTATAATACATACCTAACATAACAAATTTTCAACACTAACACTTTTTATGAGTAACTAAAAGAGGAATAAATATATAAAATGATAAATAAAGTTATATAGGTGAATATTATTATAGTTTGGGAGAATGTCAGAAACATTACGAAAACGTTAAATTTTATAATTGCTAACATTTTGCCAATTTTACACCTCAAGTCGAGTGACATGTGAGATATTGTGCTTTGCGATGGGAAAAAAACTTGGTATATATAAAAAATTATTATTATTATTATTATTATTATTATTATTATTTTAATATTCACATATTCGTCTCAGTAATTATATATATATATATATATCTACATTTCAAAGTTATTACGCTTTAAACTTACTTTTAGCATTAAAATGGTTCAGAGTAAAATTCGATAATGCCTCACTTTCATGATTAATGGCTAATCCATCTCCTAGAAAATCTTTGGTCGAAAAATTTCTTAAGTGGCGCAATAAATGGTGTTTAAATAGTTTTTTCTATACAAGAAAAAAAAAGTCATCTACAGTTTAAAGTTAACTTGTACATCCCATTTTTTAAAAGTTAAATGAAAAAAGTTATAGAGTAGAAATGAAAAAAATTGATTTAAATTCATAAAATGAATATTTGACCTTTTTTTAACTATTTTCTCCTTTTAAAATGTGTAGGAAAAAAATTGTCTAGACAAGATTTGAGACTTCAACAACTTTCCATTACTCATGTTTTATGTCATTAAGATTTTACTTACGAACTAATGCCTTGTTACACCATACTTCAACCAATTCATTCAATAATTTAAAAATATAAAACTATCACAAAAACATAACTGGCACAAAACTCGCATGCAACCTAACACATGTATAATTAAGTTTTGTAAAAAGATACAATGTAGTTCTAAGTAAAGAAATCTGAAGTGATAGAATGGAAGATTATACGCGTATGTCTAAAGATATGGTATAGGTATAGATACCATATTTATTTCTATAAATACTACGATGGTTAAGAATATTTATTTTTCATAATTTATTTTTTAAAATGCAGAAATTATATTTTTTTTACTATACTTCTACCAAAATTATTTTCAATGGAAAGTGAGTTAATAAAATATCACTATATTCATGATTAATTTGTAGTTCATATTTTAAAAAATTAATATAGAAATACTTTACTATATTTTATTTTAGATGTTGACTTTAATACATTTTCTTAAAGAAAACAGAACTCAAAATAAGTTTAGAATAGCTTATATTTTAATAAATTGTTCTAATTAGCAGAGATAATATAATTTATTTTTGCAGAAAGTCTTTTTTTTCCTTCTTTCTCTCTTTAATGCCCTACTTAGAAATATTATATAATTACTAATCATCTAGATTTAAAAATTTAGTCGTATTTTTTTTTTCTTTTCCGCCAAAACCACACTTCCAAATCAACGCACCCTTTTTCTTTCTTTTCATAGAAGATACAGTGCAGGCACGCAGATAGTAGCCCAATCACATGAATCGGTGCAGTTCAATTAATACAGTAACCAACCGAAAAATAGCAGAGAGATAGAAAGAAGAAGAAAAGAAGAAAGTGGAGTGCGTACCATAAGAATTTTCCGATACTCAGAGACTAGGTATCGGCAGTACTCAGGGACAGTGAATTGGCGAGACCGGGCAGACACGGGAGTCAGAAAATAGTTGTTAACGAAATCGTTGCCGCCAAGCGTCATCAGCACAAGCGCCCCATCCACCACGCTCTTCGCCTGCGCCGCCCCCACCTCCGCACTCAACCGCGCCTGGTACTGCTCGAACAGCGCAAACTGCTGAAACATTCTCAATATCCCCACCTGCACCGTATCACGCACCTCAATTGATTCTCAATCGTGATTTTAAACAGTAACAATTAAGAAAATGTAATTCACTCATAATTTCGAATGTCACGTGAAAGACTTCAGTTAATTAATTGCGAATGTAGTGCGTGGTTAGCGTTAATTGAATTGTATTGATTGATCAATTGACTACAACATAAATATGTATATAGACATAGAAAAAGAAGAGAGGAATTTACGAATTGAAAGCCGGTGTCGTTGAGGATTCCTATCCCTGCGGAAGCGAAATTTGCCCCAATCAAGAGCTTTTCTCCGGTTAATTGAGGGCTCAAGTATGGCAACGTTGGTTCAGAGCCTATATGCTGGCCTGTACGTAACAATGTTGGCTTTAATTTCATAGAATAAATTAATATGCATGAAGATGGTGGAATAATGTGTCATGGGAAGTGAATAATACTGATTAAGTCAGGGAGGTTGAAGCCGTTGGAGAAGCGACCGGTGGGGCGGTGGGTGGGGTAGTCGATGCCGTAGGGAGGAGAGTCGGCGCGTGCGGTGGTTGGGAGGTAATTGTTGTTGCCACTGTCAACTAATGAGTCTCCGAACACAAAGAAAGTGCGAGCAGCTTCTGCTCTCTTTGTGGTGGTGAGCAGTGTCAGCACCGCGAGGAATAGGGTGATGCGGAACATTCCGGAGGTTGACGTCATTTTGAATGGGTAGTGGGTGATGGTGCATTCTAGGACTAGGGTGTGTTCCTCTTATATAAGTCTCTCGTGCCATGCTGTGCTTCGTTCTACTTTTACTTTTCCTCTTCACCCATGCCACAGGATAAATTGAAAAGGATAGATATTTGTTCTTCTTCTGTCATTGCACGAGTGTCCGGATTAAGCATACTATACTGGTACACCTACTTACATTTTCATTTCATTGTGGATATATTTAATATTTCTTTTTTTCTTTTTTTAATTATATCATATACTATAGTTTTCATTCTTTTTAATATTGAATAAAAATTAAAATTTTAGGTGTTTAAAATAATGTTTAATTAAAGAGAATGTATGTTTTGCACTCTTAACCTTGCAACAACATATACAGCTTCCAACTTCCGACCATAATTAATAGATATGCCTTTTATTCTACCTCATCAAACTTTTATTTAAATTTTTTATTCTATTTCTTATTTATTTCAAAATCAAATCTTACCTAAATTTTGAATTATTACTTGGCGTGTTGGTGGCTTTCAAGTGAAAAAAGAATGTTTGTATTATTATAATGTTCTATTTAGAAAGTTTAATAACTAGTGTTGATCTATTTAGAAAGTTAATGACTAGTGGGAATAATCTTTTGTCAAGTTAGATCTAAGAGATTCGGTTGAATATTGAAAAGTTTTATTTAAGCATGAATTGGAATTTGAACATTTAGTTTTAAGGACAACTTTGCAAATTGTATAATGATTATGAGTCTGAAAAAATATAAATTGCATGTTAGATTATAGTAAAATTCTATATTAAGGTTTAACTTTTAATAGGAAAATTAGAGTTAGTTATTTCAAATTAGTGTAAATTTTATTGTAGAAATAAGTTATTTTTAGAATTTGTTCTTAAAACCCAATTTATATATATTATACGCATTAAGTACAAAATTATGTTTTATTATAAATATTTAGACTTTATTAAATATTTAAAACACGTAAAATAAAAATAAGAATTAAGGTGATAAAAAATTGAGAGTTGGATATTTTAAACTTACTTTGATCTATACGCTTAAAATAGATTTAATATTATTTTTTAATAAAACATACTTAATATAAATATTAGTGAATTTTATGCTTAGATCTGTATATACTGATCTATGTTTTTTGAATTATAGTTATTATTGTATATTATTCCATTATGATTTAATTAATATATTATTATCTTTATTTCAATTCTTTATTAATATTATATGTGTAAAAACTTATTATAGAATTATAAATAAGTACATAAACAAATAAATATGAAATTTGAAACACTCTTACTAACCCTTTAAGTAATACTACAAGCCATTAATGTAGGGAGATTAAAGTTATATAAGGTGTCAGACCTATTTTCTCATTACTAATTAACATGTACCAATATTATGTTCAACAAGAAAACATATAAATTTTTACTTACATAATTTTTTTTGTTTTTATTATATTTTATTTCGACTTTGTAATAAATAATTCAATTAAATACCAATTTATATTAACGAAAATTTGATTGGAGAACAAAATTTGAGAATAATTATAAACTGTATGTATGCAAGTCTTGTTATTTTTGGTATAAAACAATTTTGTATGGTTGTAGATTTAACAGCAAAAAATTATGTAAGGTTAGTTTGTTGATTAGTTTATATTAATTATCTTAAGAATTATATTATTATTATATTATTCACAATGCATAATTATTCAGATGAATTATTTATTTTATTTTTACAAGTCTTAACATTTATATAAATACATTGCACAAAAATACTCCAATGAAAAGGTTGCTAAAAAAATGTTTAATTTAAATTTGTAAATTTTACGTATCGATACTTTTATGTTTTTAGCCATTCTTTATTTTATAGTTGGTATTTAAAACTGGTTATGGAAAACTATTTAATTCTGAATGAAAAATTAGTTACATCAATTTATGGTGTTATTTTTTTTTAATTTCAACTACGTAAAATTTTAAAAAAGTAATAAGTACAATAATTACTTATCTTTATAAAATTTAAATAAGTACTAATAGATAAAAAATAAGGATAATAAAAAAAATATTAAAATATAATAAATAATAATAAAAGAAAATTAAATAAGTTGCCAATTATAAGATAGCAAAAGTATATTATAATTTATAAGTTAAAAACTCTTAAAATAAACTAGTTTAAAGTGTTTATAAAACATTTTTATGTTGATAAAAATTAGATTATAAACTAGTCAAATAAATTAATAACAAATTTATTAAATACACTCAAATTCAAACTCTTAATTTTAAGTAAACTCTTATTTAAAGTAGCTAAGATTTTACAAAATTTTATTTTAACATTAAGACAATCCCAAATAAGTTGTTTACTTTTCATACAGTCTTAATGTTAAAAACATATAATCTATATTATAAATATATTTTTAGTATATGAAATATTTTTTAAAATTTATTTTGTTTTAAAAATAAATTTTATATTTTATTTTATAGATTGATATAAATAATATCGATAACTAATTAAAATGTTATTAAGAAAGAAAATAAAAATTTATATTTTTTATACTTTATAAATTAATATAAACCATCATCAATAATAAATTAAAATGTTATTGAAGAAAGAAAATGAAAAACAAAAAGAATAATTTTAAAAAAACATATTTAATCCAATATTGCAATATGAACTTAATTATAATAAAAAAAGGTCATGTTTAATAGATTTAAATAAGTAAATTTTGACTATTTTAATTATTTTTAAATCAAGAATGTCAAATAAATTTAATTAGTATAATTAATGTGAAGAGAGTAACATCTTTCCTTCACTATGTATACTTTTATTGAAGAAAAAGGAAAATTGTTTGTTATAGAGTTTATCGGCCTTCTGAATTTTGCATAGATTTTGGTTGAACCAAATGGATATATTTAAAATATCAAATACATTCAAATATTTTATTTATAAAGACCTTTAAGAAAAATATATAAAAAAATAAAATTAATTTTTCAATAAATATAAATTAACTTGTGCATAAATTAAAAGTAAAAATTTTAAAAAATCATATAAAAAATATTCATGAATTAGTTTGCATATAAACTAATTTGACAAATTAAGAAAAAATTACTTCATTCAATTAGTAACAGACCGATCGGTCTAATTTCATCTCTAATTTCTAAAATATGAAAAAGAATCTTACTCATGTAATTACTTCTTCTATTTTTGAATAATTGTTGATTTAGGAATAAAATTTTGTTTCATTTAAAATTTAATTATGTATTAATTATATTTTTTATTTTTAAAAATATAAAAATAATTAAATAATTTTTTTTTGAAACTTTGATATATTGTTTGTATTAATTTTTTATTTTTTCAATTATCTTTTTATTAATCAATAAATTATATTTAAATTTTTAAAAATATTATTAAAAATTTATTATAAATTGTAAAATTTTATTAATTTATGTAACAAAATCTTTAAGTGATACTCGGTACTTTCCTATGCCACCCTAAAAATATGAAGTTATTGCATTGACAAATGAGGAGCACAGTTATTGTCCACTGCTCCATCAACACTTGGTCAACCAAATATAAAAGGCTAAAATTAATGCACCAACATAGTCACCCTTTTCAATTTTCATATTCTAGTGTCATTTTACCTTTTTTTTTCAATCAAAACAAGATGAAATATCTATAAATTTTGTTGATATTAATATCTGTACTTTTTTATCTTATTATATTCTTTAAATCGAATCTCATTTTAATAGTTTCACTATGTATTTTGACATAAAATTACAATACTTTCACCCTTTCTAAGAACACAAATAAGTGTCCATAACAGCAAAGGCTTTTATTTTAGATTAAGATTTATCTGAAGATAAAAAAATAATAATTTTAGTGTATTTGTGTGTACAGTTATAGTACTCATATTTGAATCTAAAACCCTCCAATGTACCACTTAAAATCACACCATTAAACTGACAGTTACAGTTCTTCTTCTTTTAGAGAGAGGGTGGCTATATCTTCTTCTTTAAACATAAATTCACCTTACCATAAATAAATGATAAAATAAAAATAGTAATGAATAGCATAAATATGTATTTAATTTTTAAAAATGTCCCATCCATAATTTTTAAATTTTCTTAGAATGATTTATTTGAATACCTGTTTTGCGATGGTCAATAATAGGTTGAAAAAAAAACCTATTTTAGCATTATTGAGGAAGACTTTTTCATCCCTTGCATCTGTCTTCTGTATAAGCATATAGCTGGAAGTAGACTGGATATATATATATATATATATAAATAAATAATGTATGTATAGTATTTTCTTTATTTTTAAATAAATATTATTTAAGGTTTTGTTATATAAATTAATAAATTTTTAAATTTTTTTAATAATACTTTTAAAGAATTAGATATAATTTATTAATTGATAAAAAAATAAATAAAAAGATAAAAAATAATTGATTAATATAAACAGTTAATTCATTACAATTTTATGAAAAAATTATTTATATTTTTTAAAATAAAAATATAATTGAAAAAAATAATTAATGTATTGTTACAAAGAACATATAATATTTAGGGTTTAGGATTTTACTTTGAAAATCCTACTATCAAAACTCATTAGGGTTTAGGGTTTTACGGAGAAAATCCTACCATCAAAACTCACCGGTGATATATCTGATACTAATTGAAAAAACCTACTTAAAGTGGTCTTAAAAGCACACAGGTAGCCACTATAAACAGATATATTCCGTTGAAACATGTTCGTCCTTAAATATGCTAAGTAGCATGATTAGCTTGAGGAAGAAAAATCTACTATTAAACATCATGTCACAATCATATCCCTGTATCTTTTCTATCTCGTAATTAGTAGAATATAGAACAATATATAGTATTTTGTTTATAATTAATTGATGTTGAGTCTTCTGCATATCACTGACCTGAACAAAGCCAATAACCCAACAAACAATGCAACCTAACAGATCCTTTCCATTACGTTAATTAATGCAACCAAATTTTCTAGGCATTAAATTTTTACGTATGTGATACTACTGAGTGCAGGAACTTTGGGTCACTTTCTAAATTAATGATGAAAATCCACTGGTTGATCACTGCCACCAGCACGATCCCAAAGGCTATTATTACGTATCTGTTTTTATTTATTGGGTCGGTAGAAAACAGCACAACAAGGAGTTGATCATGCACGTGAGTTACATAAATGGCTAAGGTTTCGACAAAACAAACCAATGACTCAGGCTAAGCCGCGAAGGTAGTTCGTCTAAACTTTTAATTTTGTATCAAAACATACTGTTCACAAGTTTCACAAGCTAACCATAATAATAATAATCACTACATTATTAAGCCATGTATAAATGCTTAATCGAATTTGTCTATTTTTTCAATTAAAAATAGGTTTAAAGTTTTGTTGTCTTAACTTAATCTTCATAAATTTAATATTAATAACTAGAATATAACTTGTACATTTTTTGCTATAAATTTATAAATAGATTGTAAATTAAAAACTGATGAACAGAGCTAACTTACAATAAAATTGATATTATCTTCAACTTAATGAATTTATAAGGTTTTTTTTTCTTATCTATTATTTAATACAATCATTTCTTTTTAATATGTGAATTACACTTACACTTAAATTTTTAACAAAAATAATTATTACTTTAATAGATTAGTTATCTTCAAACTTAGTCAAGACCTAATAAACTCATTCAATACACTAAATTAAAGTTAATTTGTGTATAA
The DNA here is from genome assembly GCA_030347555.1 of Lablab purpureus. Taxonomy (NCBI): domain Eukaryota; kingdom Viridiplantae; phylum Streptophyta; class Magnoliopsida; order Fabales; family Fabaceae; genus Lablab; species Lablab purpureus. The sequence continues at coordinate 10,041,081 of CM059260.1, forward strand.
ATATTAGAAAAAACATACTTTCATACCTATTTTTTTTTAATACATGTACATGAAGATGTATTTTTAATAATATAATATTAAATTAAAATATATATTAAATTATTCAATACACCATTAATAAAAACAATTGTATGAAAATGGAAGGTTGTTAAAATATTATCATCCTAAATATTGAGGTAGTCTTCCCCTTATAAATGTATTCTTCTATATAAATTAGGTCTATATTGAATTATCTACTAACTTAAGTATATGTTCAATTATTCTTTAACTTAATCGTCGAAGTACTTGCATATTATGGTCTCACAAATTCCCAATTATGGATGTGAAAACAAATATTTGGCTTTAGAAACTTCTACCAGTCCATTTTATCACCAAATATTTCATGTTTAAGTTTAAGTATTTTATTACTGATTTACTTTACCTTTTAACCTTCATTTTAAAATACTAAATCAACTAATAAATTCAAAGAAAAATTCGTTAATTGAAATATAATCAAGTTGCTTATATAAGTTAAAAAAAATACTAAGTTTCATATTTTTCAATTTTATCTTTAATTTATCTACGTATAGAAGCTAGACTTAAGACTTCATGTATTTGACTTCACTAATTTACATTTCAGGTGGGTGGTCATGATTTTAAGTTCAAGTCATGATATATACTGAACTTAAAAAAATCATAAGTGTAACAATCAAAACAATATATATATATAATTTGACAGATATAGTTATTTATCAATTATCCTAAATAATTTAAAGTTTTTCAAAATATATAAAATATCCTAAAACATAAAAGCAACACTTATAGTTCTTTATCAAAGTGTTGTCTTTATCTCAAACATCATTTTATATAATTGTTGAAGAAAATGCATCATGGAGCATAGAACAAGTTAACATAAACAAAACATATCACTCTCAATATATAATTTAAACTACACATACACCATTCACATCATTACACATTTTTAATTCGGCAAATTAATAATAGCTACAAATTCTCTATTATATCTTTTGTCATATTAATACAATTTTTGAAGGCAATGTATTATTTATGTTCCACTGAATACCCACATTTGTTTTTTTAAAAGCATTTTTAGTAATTCAACCTTAACTTTCTATGCCTAATTGATTTCTTACATATATCTAATAAAGTCTGATGCAAAAATTTTATTAAATTTTTCATTACTTAATATCTTAATTAATGTATGTGATTTAAATTATCTATCATGAAGGTGAGAGGTTTTTTTTCCTTAATAACATCATGTCACACACATATATATATATATATATATATATATATATATAATATTCAATCACATAAACACATCTTATAATGGAGAAAAAAGATACATTATTTGAACAAGATACTTGCTTGAGTGACATGTCTTCATCAAATATAATAATATCAAATATAATAATATTCCTGGCTTAATTTGTAAACTCATTGCTTAAACGATACTTCATTTTGCTTAAGCAATAATAACTTTAGAGGAGTGAGAATTAAGTTGACATCATTTTTTCTTGAACATTCAAATGAGTGTTTGAGCTCCCATATTCTAAAAAATAGAGAATCAATGTTGATTTCGTAGTTTAAACATTATATCATCACCTAAACAACACGAATTATTGTATCAAGGTACAAAATTCCAGAATTCAACTAAAAACTCTAACTCTTCACTTCAGTGACCACTTGTTACTTAGATTATAAGATTTCAAGAAAAGGAACATACTTTGATATCTCTCTCACTAGAAATGAATAGTCGCCTATGCAACAATTCTTATCCATATAACGATGGTCACCTCACAAGCATAAAACAACTAGTCTAATGCTCAAATGTTATACAAAACTCATAAAACAACATATTGCACAATTAATACACAATTTAAATTCAACCACACCTAACCCTTCTAACATGTTTATACATTAGAGTAAACTAATTTTGACTACTTAACACTCAAACTAAATCAAAATTATCATAACAAAAGAAAAAATTATTATCAATAGTTTCAATATTCGAAATCCATAACACTAATCCAACTTCATAATACTTAACAAGTTTTCAATGCATCTAACTCCGAAAAAGTCTCCAAATATAAGTTAGCTCATTTTATTTAAAGATAACTTGCCAAATAAAAATTTAATACAATCTTTTAAACTCCAAAAATACATAAAAAATAAAAAAAAATTAAAAACAAGCAAAATCCTATTTAAAATTATAATCAATGTATTTTATTTCTTTTCATGACTACACATTCTATTTCTTAAAAGTATAAGTATTTAGACTAAAAACTGAAGAAAAGATAAAAAATACTTTAAAATTGTAAAAAAAATAAAATTACTTAATAAGTAACAAAAGGTTTGTTATATATAACATAAAAAACTATTTTCTTTGGTCATTTAATTTAACTTCCTTTATCTTAAATTTAATAAATTGGTCATTAAGAAATGACATGAAGAATTCTTATTTTACTTTTAAGTTATAAAATAATAAGAATTCTTATTTAAAATAAAATGATCTTACAGTTTTTGAACTTTTATTGATATTAATACTAATAATTGATTAATATTAAAGAAACAGGAGCAACTTTTTTTATAGAAAAACAAAATAAGTTTGTATGTTTAGTATACCAAATATCTTTAAGTCTAATCTTAACAAAATTAATTTTTAGTTTTATTAACCTTGACAAATTTTAAGCTATTAAAAGTGAAAAAAATCATTGAAATATAATAATTTTGAACTTTTGACAAATTGGATGTTTTCTTTTCGGTAAAACACTTTTTTTCTATTAATTAAAATTAACCTAAAACTTAATGTTAACATAACCTAGTTTTATTTGCAATAATTTCAAAACTACTGAACCAACCAAATAGACATAATTTCCTCACCGTCATCTACCCTGGCAGTGCCAATTAATGGTGAAATCAATAACTAAACCTGCTTCAATTAATCAACTATGTCGGGCTTAGACTAATGAATACGTTACTTTTTATAAGAGTTGAAAAATCTTAATATCTATAATCTATAACAATATACAAATTCCCATTTCTACATTTTCATATTTTATTTTATTTTTAATTATATATATATATATATATATATTATATTTACTTCACTCTTAATTATATTTTAAAATAAAAAAATAATATAAAGTATTCATGTGTGAAAAGGTAATTACATAACTAATTTCTTTAATAGCATCATTAATACACTAAAAATATACTCACTATTTTCATGTAATCGTCATCCATTTTATAAAAGAATATAGAAATAAAAAATGTAACTTTCTCACAAGTATATAAAACTTAGAGAAAAAAATTTCTTAACAATAATTTTTATTTAAATATTTATTAAATAAATATAAATTATTAAAATAAAAATTAATAGCAGTATAACATTGATAATTAATTAATAATTAAAAAATAAAATATTAGTAATTATTACACGTATGAAAAAAATAAAAATTTAATTTTTGAATTTTTATTTAAATTTAAAATCAATATGATGTAAAAAAAATGAAAAAAGAACATAGGTTTATTGCTTTCTAAATCCAATTATTTTTTATAATCTGTATTTTAAATATTATAACTTTTTATACGGTAATATACAAAGTTAATTGTGTCATAATCAATTTTATTTTTTTATTTTTTATAATGTTTTAAAAAAATACTTTTTATGTTATATACAACACTTTTATTGATATACAACAAAAAGTTATTATATAAATATAATATAGATATAGACCTATTTTATCTATATTCAAACATTATTTTAATATGAAATTTGAATAAGATTTAATTACATGTATTTAAGTCACTGTAATTTATACTTACATTTTATTATAAATAAATTTATTAATTCAAGATATATTAGTCTCTATTTATTTATAAGACATATAATCTATATATAATCGAAGTGGGTTAAGTAATTAAATTGTGTTGAACAATAAAAAATCATAATTAATAAAAAATTTAGCGCAAATGATATCAATTACAAGAGTAGTGCAAATTTTAGTAACATTATATAATTATTTTGTGTTGAACATTTTAAAGAATTAGAATATAGAAAATTAAGAAAATTTATCAAACATATAAAATGCAACTACGTTATGTAATAAAATAATATCAGAAAGAAAAGAAGAATAGGTAGACACGTAGAAATCACAAATGAAGTTATTTATTTCAACATGTTTTGATTTTGAGGGAGAATTTCTGTATTGACTAGATATGAGTATGAATACAGGTTTGTATATGAGAATGAGTAATATTCGATTTTTAAATTAAGTATGAGGACAAAGATGAAGATGTATATACATGCCTTATAATTGCTTCTATATCCATCTTAATATCATGTCTTTATTCTCATATTCATTTTTATTTTAAATTACTAAAATACATTTACTTTATTAAAAAAAATCTAAAAATTAGTATCATATTAATTTTTTTAGTTGTTAGTTTTGTAATTTATTTTTAGAATATGCTTTTGTTCATTTTTTTACTTTTTCTATAATTATTGGACCTTTATTCTATTGTTACTTGACAATACTTTAAGTTCACATTTATACAATTATAATTTTTTATTGATATTTATTACTGGAAAAAAGAATAGGTGTATTATCTTGACTTTTAATCATTTATAATATCATGTTTCTTTTATTGTAATTTTTATTTTTTTGTAAGAAAATAATTAATTAATATTTGACATGGCAATGAGCAAGTACGATTGTACCTGTTACTTGATGGGATATACCTATATCTGATTGGAATGAAGACGAGACAAAAATTTCATACCTGTTAAATACAGGAACAAAAATGAGGATATATTTTTACTGAGGAGATGAAAATGAGAAAGTGAAACTCGTCCCCGTCTCATCCCGTTGTCATCCCTATAGACAAGCAAATAAAAGGAAGAAGTAGGTTGTAACCAAATTAAGTAAGGTGGTTACATTATAATGAAACAAATAAAGTAGTTTGAGAACAAAAGAAATATCAATAAACCATTTCAGAACCTTTGGAAACCAAATATGATGGAGAACCTCAAACTATTCATTTAAAGAGACATATTACTAGGGCTATGACCATGAGGATACAAAAAGATTGAACCTCCATTAACCTTAATAGATCTAAGTTATTATCAACATGGACTATTCCTAATCTGTAAATATTAGAATAGGAATAAGAAAACTTCTAATTTGGCCTAGTAATATAAGATATTTGAGGCTTGTATTTGTACAAAGTATTACAAGATATTTGAACTTTATATTAAGGCCAAGTAGTCTATATGTAACATCCTTACTTTTAAATAGTTATGTTATTTATTTACATTAAATAAAAATTTAGAAGATTTTACACTTTAACTCTTATGATTAATATTTAAAATAAAATAAATATATATATATATATATATATTATTTTTATGATATAAAATTTGAGCATTGAAAAACAAATGAAGTAATTTAATAAGTATTATAATAAAATAATAAGAAAAAGGAAACAAATAATAAATAATAAAGTTAAAAAAATATTAAACTAAAATAATAATAATTATTATTATTAATATATATATATATAATTATTAAATAAATAAATAAATAAAATCTTAAAGATGAATAATGGTAATAAGGGATAAAAATAAGGCATATGAGAGGAGATGAATTTTATCTCCACTAAATGAATGTAATTGTGATTTTTTTTTTAAAATGAAAGAAAAAAAATTAATTATGGTTATAAATAAGCGAAATAAGTTACTGGAAGGAAGGAGAAATGAGAAAGGAAGGAGAAAAGATAAAGGAGAAAAAAGAGTTACCTAGAAGTGAGAAAAAGAGGGAGGGAGAGAAATGAAGAGAGAGAGAAAGAGAGAAAGATAGAGAGAGAATTTGGAACTTGATTATAATAATATTTAACATTCTAAGAACATTTCTAGTGGACTACTTTAATAGTTAAGTAAGGAAAAAATGATGTTAAACTCTTTTTATGTTAATCTTAATAAATTTATGTGTGTTTTCTTAATTTTTTATTTATTTTGAGTCTCATATTGTTTGACTTTATTTATTTTTATCTCTTTTTTTATTATTTAAATCATCTCTAATAAAGTACTAGTCATTTCTATTAATTTATTATATATATATATATATATATTACCATATAAGTTAGGTCATCTCGCTTAAGCAACATTGCTTCCTTAAACGGAAAACTTTCTTACTTAAATGACCTCACATCACTTAAGTGATGCTTGCTTCATAAGAAAGAATTGATTTTTCCTCTCACTCGTCCAACACTTATTCAACACTTAAGCATCATTCCAATTCTTGAACATTATTCTAATAGTACTAAATATGTCACCTAACAAGTTCCAAAATAATCATTATCACTTTCATCAATGCTTTAGCAATTTATTGTTGCTTGAGTGTTGACATGTAGTTGCATGCTCTCCCACTTTCCAAAACTTCATGCACCACTGCCTAACCTAAACTCTTGAGTGATGTCTCATAGCATGAATGCTAATCACTTTAAAAGAGAGAAAATTGTCTTTAACTTAATCTCGCTCAAACCTCAAGCCTTAAGCCATCACTTTAACTATATAGTTTGTCACTTGAACATTTATGTTGGTGCTTAAGCGAAACTAAGTGGTACATACAATGATAGGTCCGTGCTTGGGTATTACTTGATTAAGAGAATAAATCTTAAAAAAAGTGTAACATTTCACTTACAACCATCACAAACCATTATACAATAATCCATACAATCATCAATAATATGTCACATCAACAAACTAAATTTCAATAATCATATACCAATGTATACAATTTCTTTCATTATACATATAATATACCAATACCACCAATATGCTCTTTATACATTTAAACAATATCTTATCACATTTAACCAATATCTTATTAAATAGATTGTAATTATCTCTCTTATTAGTAAAATCAAAGAGAAAAAAAAAGATTAAATGTTTAATAAATAATAAATTACTCATTCAAATAATAAAGTTTAATATCTTTTATTTGAATTTTTAGCTTTGTGATTTCTAACATCACAATAACATTTTTATTATCTTTTTATCCTAAGAAATTTTTTAAAAATAATTTTAAAAAGATAACTTTTCAATAAATAAATAATAAAATTTTATAATTTATTTACAAAATTTCTATTTTTTAATTATTTAAAATATATTTTAACTAAAATTGCGGATCTGACATTAAATCCATTTTAACCACTAGTTATAATTTTTAAACATTAATTTTAATAAAAAGTATAGACACATAACCACACTAATATACTAATATATCAGTATCTCATGTTCGTATTTATATCAATATTTATTAAGAAAAAAATTTGATAAACTCTTTATTAATTTTTAAAAAACATTTTCAACTTATTTTTTATTTTTTTACTCTCAATTATTTTAAAGTGTTAAATGAAAAAGAACAAAGAATATATTATGATTTGACGAGTGCTAGATAAAGAGACATAAACCTTAATCATATATATATATCTATCATTAATTTACTAATATCATATTTCCATTTATTAATATCAGATATGTTTATTTCAACTTTATATAAAATTATTTAATAAAATAACCACTTTTATAATTTTTAATATATATAGGTAAACTTATTTATAAAACATATATATTTTTAGAAGGATTTTTCTTATTAATTACAGAAAGCAGATAGAAGAGAAACTTTGTTTTCAAAAACCACAGAGATGTGTTTTAAGATTTATAATTTTCTTAAAAGTATTTTTATATTTATTAAAAAATCACTAAAAAGTAGATTACTTTTTTCTTAACACAAACACAGATCAAATATTAATTTCACTTTGTGAGAAATTGAAATTGTTGGGTTCGGGTTAGGTGTTAACAACTAAGACAGTAAACTTACAAAAATAATAGCCTTCTTATATAAACGTAAATAAACTGTATAAGGTGTTGACGAGAAGCATGTAGAACTTGTTTTTGACTCTTGTATGCAATCTAGCAATGATGGTTTTTTTGAAGTTAGTCAAACAAAGAAGATTTAACAAATATTTAAGAGATCCGTTTTAACATGTTCATAGATGATTAAATTTGTTTACATCCTTAATTACAAGCTCATTGCTAATTGTATTATTAGCATTTCAAATTTCCCAAATCTGTGTTGCTTATAAATTAAGGAATGGTGCAATGCCGTAAATGCACGTTTCGTATGAAATTCAAACGCGTTTAACTCGTAGCTAATAAATTATTGCCACTCTTTTGTTTTGCTAATAAGTTCAAAACTTTTGTTCTAACGTAAAACACAAATGTACTCTTATTTTTCACTTGGATGACACTTTCATTTCATCTAAAGAAGCCAACATGTCTCATTACAATTTTTTTATTAATAATTCTGGGTCCCTTTTCTCAATAATTTCTGGTTGCTGCTCACTCTTTTATTAAAGGAAAATGCAGCAAACTTAGTGTATATCAAATAATAATTTTATTTCATTAACAAATCAATTTTAATTATTAGTATGTAATTTATTATTTATATCACATATTATCTATAATAATATATAAATGAAATCATTTTCAATATTCAAATACTAAAGAAAATCTCTGCACTTAATTCAACAAGACAATATATTATAAACTATCTATATTTTTTTCTTTCAACAGCACAATATACTATATATTGTTTAGTATATTTTATATAACCATTATTATTAATTTTATTTTATAAAAGAAATATACTACCTCTTTTTTTTTTAATCAATGTGATAAAAAAAATATATTGACTTCCTTTTACGTAAATAAGACTAAATTAAAATGATAGTATGAGATTGAAAAAATTATTGTAAAAGTAAATTAAAAGAATTTAATCTTATATATATATATATATATATTAATTAGTTCTCGTATTTATATATAAAAAATAAAATAAAATAAAAGAGTGGGAAATAGTGGAAGGCAAAGTGTGGTGGAAGAGATCTGATAATGTGGTGTGGTCGTCGGAATTCCCAATAAAGAAATTCAGTGAAAATCTTGAAATCAGTTCACGCAGGGAAAGAAGGAACCCTAAGAATACGATGCGTTTCAATTTCTGTCACGTTTCGCTCGCTTTCGTTCTGAAATTCCTGAATTTCCTTCAATCCTTCGTTGGCATTTCCATTTTGCTCTATTCCATATGGATGTTCAACGAATGGGACCATCGTCTTCCTCCTCCTCCTCTCCCTCACGCCTTCCATTTCTATCTCAATCTCAATACCTTCATTCTACCCGCTCCATGGTATCACTTCTCTTCGCTGTTCTTTTTTATTCTTACTGTTTCTGCTGATTAATCAACTCCTTCTGATCCGGCTCCTGTCAACTGTATTATTAAATTAAATGCTATCAACTACTTTTGCGTCGGGAATTAATACTTAATACTTCTTAAAGGAAATTTCATCTTTACGTTATTTTATTTTATTTTACTGTTTTAGTATTTTTATTTATTTATGATGAGATTGCAACAGCTATGGTGAAATGCTTAGGTTTAAATTTAGACGGTTATTCGCTTTTGTTCCTTTCTAATGCTAAACTTTTTTTTTTGCAGGTTTATCTATGCTTTCTTGGGAGTGGGAATTTTGGTGTTATGCATTTCTTCCTTGGGCTGCATTGCAGCTGAAATGATTAATGGTTGCTGCTTGTGTTTTGTATCCCACTCAAATTTTGAATGTTTATTTTCATATAGAAGGTTGGCAGCTCATGTTTTTAAATTGCGATCGCATTTTTGGGTCACTGTTTTGTCGTACTTTTTCATATTGCGGGAAATTGCAGACTGGGTGGCCGAAACCACGCTCGGGGACTGTTTTTCAAAACTTTTTTGCTGAAAATCTATAGAGCTTTATGAGAGTAGAGTAAATTCGTGTTCAATGCTTTGAAGTAGTAGCTTTCTACTTTGCTTTTGATTTTAATTTTTGAAAGTTAATTTTGCTTTTTACTCCTTGACCCTTTGAAAAATGCTAGTACACTCTACTCATCGCTGTGCTTCTTCTGCTGGAAGCTTCACTGGTGGGATTCATTGCACTTGATAGTGATTGGGAAAAGGTTTTACTTTCTTGTTCCCCTACCTTATTTATATACGTAATTGCTCTACTTCACATTTGTGTCCCTCTTTTGAGGCCTATCGATAATTATTGTCTTTGCAGGATATTCCACTTGATCCAACTGGTCAACTTGACCAGCTTCGAACTTTCATCGAAGATAATATAGATATCTGTACTTGGGTTGGCATTACTGTGCTTGTGGTTCAGGTATTATCTTTACTGTTGCTGTTTTGGTGTTAGTATCTGGTCTTTTTTTTCTTGACGTGTCATTGGTAAATGAATTATAGTCTAGTCCATTTTTCGGAGTTCAAGCTTGTTGCTCAACATGTTCAACATGTATTATTATGTATTATCTGCAGTTGATATTTCTTTATTAGCACTTTTAAACTTTTGGAATCCTCTATAACTTGTATCGTGTAGATGTCAGTCTCCTTTTGTTCAAGCATCTTAAGTTGTTATTTTTTAGTTCATTAACTTCAATTGTATAAGGAATTGGACATGCATGTTAATTCAGCTCTGACTTTAGGTTATCATTCATATCATTCACTCTGTTCACTAGATTCCTGGAGTCAGAGGTGTTGTTAACTTTGTCGAACACTATACTCTATAGAATGGAGTCACTGTAGCCTCTCGGTAATTTGGTTTCAGTAATCATACGTAACAAAAAGTTCATAATAGGAAAGAGAAGCTATGTGTTGAATTTGGTTTTGGAATTTGCATTATTGCTATTTTTACAGACTATATAGTATTGTGTTATCCAAACTATTGCTTTGGTTATTACTTTGGTTGCATTCTGAAGTTCTGTTGGTTAATTTTATGGGGTAACCCAACATGTTCTTTGAAATTCTCGAATTACTCGTAATTCATTTATTGCGAAGATTCCAAATAAGGTAATGAATTATCGTTACCATAACATTCATATTTTAGTTGAAAAGTCTATTTTCTTTTTATGTGCAATGCTTTTTTCAAATTTAAGATAAGAATAACCTAATTCAAACATTTCCTCTAGTTATTTGTCAATTTCCATTAGAGATCATTTGATATAGGTGGACATTTTATTTAATTTTCATGCAAGAATGTTTATTGTACAAACATTTTTCGCACTGATCCATATAGATTAAACACTCAATTAATAGTTTCATATAGTACCGATTTTATATATAAGACTCTTTTAACTACTTCATAAGAATTAAGGAATTTGGTTAGATTAGTGGTGGCATTAAATTTGTCAGCAACTTGTAAAACTAACTGGTTCCATTTTCTTAATCTCTTTTTACCTAACTAATTATTGCATTTGCCCATAAGGGTATTTATTTTAAAAAATCAAAGCAACAGACAATTTGGAGGGAGGGAGTCTTGTAAAAAAGACATAGACAACCTTCCCAACAGGTTCTTGTTAGAAGAATCATTGGTAGTATTGGTGTGAGTATGAGAGACAGTGATGGAATTTACGAGTTCTTTCTAAGTAACATTATTAGCATAGGTACATGTTCTAATTCATCATTTAATTTTCTAAAATATACTAGCATTCACAACAGAACATTTATAATGAATTGCTCCCTTTATCTTAGAGCATTTCCAATGTGGAGATCATACTCATAGTTATAAGTTTAAAACTTGAGTTTTATAAAACTCTCCTATTAGAGTATGCTGACACGACAATAAATTAAAATCCGAAGTCTTATTTAAGACTTTGAGTCATAAGAATAAAAAAATATATATTTTTTTTTTTGAAATATATATTTCTGCAAACAACCAAATAAAATATTAATTAAAGTATTAGATCTTATAAGACTCTTGCATAGAAGGAAAAATATACATCAAGTCTTTAAAATGAAGTGGCATAATGGGATCTACAAAGACAAAATTAATACGTCAGGTCTTATAACATTATTTGTTTTTTTAACTTAATACACACTTTTTAAGAAAATTATTAATTGGATTAAATACCATGAATTGCTGTTATACATGACTTATTTTTGGACAAAATAAGTCCTTATTGGATGTAGTTATTGTCAATCTACTGAAGTATTTAGGCGAGGTGAGATACTAGTATAAGAGGGTGTTGTTGAAAAATAATTAATGTTTTCTTAGTTTTTAAAATGACAAATAATTTGAGTAATTAAAAAGCTCACATGTGTCAGAGGGAGTAATAAACAAAATAATTATGTCATTATTTTATTTCAATTATTTATATTTTTAACTAAGCAACTGCAATTTATAAACAAAATAAACATGATTTGTTGTTATGATGATCTTTTTACCCTAAATAACAAATACTAGTCATTAAAAAAGTGAGTAATAAAGCATCCAATGACCATCTTAGTGATCGTCCTTACATGGTAAATAGGCTATTAATATGTGCAGATTCCTCTACCTACAAAATTTGTTTATCTTTACCTCTTGTCCCTTCCTGATTTGAGAGGCTGTTCTTTATGCTTTGCAGTCTGTACACACATTAGTTGGACTTGAGGCAGTAGCTTCTTTTTTATTTTACATTTTAATGCTCTGTTGACAGACACTGATAGTGTCGGAGGCAGAGCCTAGTATAAATATGCTGATCTTTTTACTTCATTAAGGTTGAAATATGAAAACAGGACAAAATTCTACCGAAAACAGGACAAAATTCTACCGCAAACTGTGCCTAGCAAATTTCGTGTCTGTGATTTACATATTATAAAGAGAACCTGAGATTTCTATTATCACTGGTTTTAAATTTCCGGAATTTTGCTTGTATATCCTCATGAAAATAGTATCAATAAAAAAATCTAACAAACCATATAACAACCATGCTGGATAAATGCAAAGCTTTTTCTGGATTTTATTTTATTCCATTCCTCCCCTAGTGCTTTTGCTCATTTTTCTTGTTGTCAACCTCAGGCATTGTCTCTACTACTCGCATTAATTCTGCGAGCCACAGTTTCTACTCGGGGAGCTGATTTTGATTATGAGGATCAATGTGATGCTAGGGGTAGAAGTTGGGAACCCCTACTAAATCCTCAATCTGGCCAATCATCTGGGTCTAGCAAAGGTGATAATAGAGGAAATCACTCGGATATTTGGAGCTCACGGATGAGAGAAAAGGTATACTGGTCTTGATGTCTTAACTGTAATTTCTTTGATAGTCTTTAATAGAATTTTGTCTTTCAATGTTTGGAAAAATAATGCGATTTTGTCAAGAGTTTGTCAAAAAAGAGGCTGAGCTTTTATTATCAACTATCTACGAATAAAAGTTCCATTTTTTTTGTTTATCTTTTGCATTTGTACATATTATTTGTGACATGTTCATTAGTTTCAGTATTAGCAGATAGTAATTTGGTTTTAGATTTATAGTTTTATTATTCTATTTTTCCTGGATGCTAAACTTGGTGTGTCATAGTTAGGCACGCAGTGTAGTCATGCACAAAACATGCATACCTGCTTAGAAAAATTACGTTTCAGTATAGTCTATTGTCATTGCCTTAAACTATTTTTAGTTACACTGTTTGAAACAGAAAGAATGGTAAATGTGTTGCATAGATCACTAATTTTTCCTTTTTATTTTGGTCTGGGTTTAGAAACTCAAGGCCTTTGTGTTAATTACACGGGCTCAAGATCAACGTTTTCTTCATTTTAAGCATGTGGTTCTTAGGTTAAAATTCAATAAATTTGTGGTTTTCCAACTTGTTTTTGTGACTTTCAAAGTTCTTGTTTGTCGATCTCATTTAGTGAATGTAGTCTCTTTTCTTCTCTCCCTCGTATTTAGTTTGATACGTAGCTATGTCTACTATTCATGTATACAGATTACCGTTGTGTATGCCTGTTATATTAGTGTCTGTTAACATGAGTAATGTATGAATTACTATTTTATGTTTGCAGTACGGATTGAACCACGGTGATAAGAGCAGCTACCAACCATGAATTTCAGGCAATGACCGCTACTAGCCATCAAACAAATCAATGATGTGTCGACATTTGCGTACATATATGTATATCTTTGGTTCTAATGTTTTACTTGCTTTCATTTGTTTTCAGGAAAAATTATGATGTAAGCATATAGTGGTGGTATGTGTTGTAAAACTAAACCAGCTATTCATTGAAGTTTAAGAGTCTTGTACTTAATAGCGTAGCATAAGAGAGAAATGAATAACAAAATCTACGTTACAAAGGACCCGATGTAAGCACCTTCCTCAAGGCTCTACTGATAGTGCAGTCTGCATGACAGAAAATTAGTTATTTACATTGCTCAATGGCTACGCATACAGCTATATACGTAGGATATGGGGCACGTGAAACATACGTCTCGCATATGTCGGCATTCAATTTTTCTATTGTTTTAAAAGCAAATATCATACTTTTGTATAAAATTCGAAAAAGCTTAATTGGTGGGTTTAAATATGCAGTGTGGGAAGCGGGTATTTTTGAGAACTTGGTATGACTCATCAAGTGAAGTCGGGGGGCAAATTTTCAGTATCTTATGGTACTTATTCGCTTGATCGCACGCTTGATATTTTTTCTCTATTTTATTTTAAAAGTTAATTTTAGAACAGGAAAAATGCTAGTTGTATAGGTATATCATGATGTTAATAAAAGGGGTATGCATATTCTGTGTGAAGATTTCAGTGAACCTGGGCAGTTTGAATTCACATGACACATGGTGTCTACATGTTTCTGGATGGTAAAATGTGCAATTATTATCAGCACTTGATTTGTACTAATTTGTTTCACATTAAAGAGTTTTTATTTATTTATTAATTTCCGGATACAAGGGATTGTAACTAATATTATATATTATATTCCTCAGTTGGATGCATTAGAAATTATCCATGTGACTGTTTCTGACTACTGCAGGACTATGTTGATTATTGGATTAGGTGAGATGGTATGCTAGTATTTTGGCTGAATCGACCTTGACAACCTTTGTTGAATATGTTCCAGGAGACAACTGCATATTTTTTTTAAAAAAAAAGAATAAACAAAAGCATACACTTCTACTCTGCACAGTACGTATCGCAACACTCGTTTTTATAGAAAAATGACAAGTAAAGTGAAATTGTACCCTCCCGAACTGGAGTCACTGATCTATTTTTAATAATTTTGGAAGCTTGTCCCGTGGAACGTGGTCCACGGTGCTGTCACGGGACTTGAGTTGTGATTCAATTTTTAAGTTGTAGATACCATAATTTGTTTTCTAGTTTGGTTAGAAATTTCTCATCGAATGGTCATTGGGGAATATTCTCAACCTTTTTATCCATTTGAAAAAAAGTGTTTGTCTTTGTCCCCTCGTTCTACTTTGAGGCTTCACCACCATCAGATTGAAAATATTAGTCCCTCTCATGGCTCTCGGGCCATGTGTAATGTAAGAATCTTTCCACGATTTACGTAGACAAATAAACCATGTTGATCACATCTTTTTGGTAGATGAAAATTTTACGAGGGATTGATGATCTAGTCCTAAGCAGGAAAAATTTGAGCTCAGAGTAACAAAAGGTTACGTTGACCACCTCTGTCTCTGGATATGATTATATTTTAAAGGGTTTTAAATGGATTATGGCTGAGTTTGCACTTGTTTCATCGCATAGAAAAGCTGTAATACTTTTATCCTTGAGATAATTTCTTGCAAGCATATGAAGCGTTTATTTCTTGGACCACAAACTTAGTCGACACTCCATGTGTGGTAAGAGAATCTGAGTCGTGGCTGGGAAAATAAAGAGTGAACATATATGATTCTGAACTAAACTAGTTAAGTTCTAATTATCTTCCATCCCAAAGAGGAATGCATGAACTGGTGTAGAGAAGGGAAACATAATATGCTATGGTCAATGTTTTATTTAATAGATCTGTATAAGAAAAGAAGTCATCGTGTGCTGTGACTTGTGATTCCAATTTATCCACGCTTCAACATGGTTTAATGGGAGCCAGCAACATGTTATTAAAGGACTACAGATCGTGTTTTTGATGGATGCATCATACATGAATTCTATCAACTGTACCGATGGTACTGTTATAGCGTCACATTATGGCTAAATTAGTACCAACACAGACAGATAGAGACTTGTGAGTCGTGTTAATATTGCATATTCATGTTCTTTGTAACAAGTGTAATTCTTTACGTTCTATTTAGGTAATTAAGCAAATAAATTTCAGAGTCATCAATGTCAAATAACTACAGCTTTATTGGTACCATAGAATTAAATAAATTAGGTAAGTAGGGCAGTGTGGATGATCGAATGCAGTGATAATAAACATACAATAATATTTATTTAATTTGAAAATTATAAGCAGAGGGACTCAGTCCCTGCCTGTAAAATCAACCACTGCATTCTCCACAAGCTCTTGAATCAAGTCCCCCTCTATCTCCTTTCCCAAAATGCATATCTCCAATTCCATAAGCTCAACCCACCCTATCTGCACAATCTCCTTTCTGACAACATTTTCTACCACCAGGCTGTTGCTGTCCCACTCACACCTCACCCCACTTGCTATTAATTCCTTTATTTGGGCCACAATGTGGTCCACCAACAAGGGAGATGCCGATGCACTCTCTTGGACTAGGACCCTGCAGTGGCTCCCACTGCCCTTCAGGCACTTTTCTGCCCCATAGCCAACAAGTTCCAATAATGCAGCATTGACATAATCAAACACAAGTTTATGATTTGATCTCATCTTCCTTCTTCTGCCCTCATGCATTGGCTGAGGCTCCTTCTCATTCAGATTGGCATATAATGTGTCCCTCAATAATGGGTCCAATGGGCTTTCAAGGGAATACCATCTGGTGTAAAACGAGTCATATTGCTTCTGGTCATCAAGTCCAGCCGCTGATAGTAGTTTGTGGACCAAGAGAAGCCACTCTTGTTCCTCTACCTTGGAGTCCAAGGAAGAAACCATTAAGGGTTTTAATAGATAGGGGCTTGCCACTTCTGCAGAAGAATCATCCCATGATATGCTCCTAGCTATTGATTCTATAGGTGGTGATTTGTCAATTAAATTGGACTTCAGTTGCATCTGTGATCCTATACATGTGGAACAAGTGACACTCAGGTAATAACAAAAGTATAGTAACTAAGATTTAAGATATGGTTTATATCTACTCTTACATTATAAATATGAATCCTCATTTAAATGGAAGTGTTTTTAAAAGCTATTATTCAGGTTCAGGTAATGACAAAACAATTAACAATAATTAAGACAAGATCCATATATTTATTCATATCAAATAAGAACTAGAACTAATAAAGAAAGAAGAAAGGTCAAACATTGTTACCTAGTTGATCGCTCTTCATACAGCCCAAGGACTCATGAGATGCATTATTATTATAATCTTCAGTTGGAGGTTGTAACACTGAGAATGGACTAGGCTGATCTGGGCTTTCGCTTGAATTAATCTCTAGCATCATGGACCCTGCCACTGTCAATCCAGGCTGTGAAAACAAACAAATCAAGGATTTAATGTTTATATACAGTATGGTACTAGGATATGTGCATTCAATTTATCGTATTCAATAATCTCATCTACATGAAAGGTTGTGATCTAGGCTTACATAGGAAAGTTATTTCCATTGATTAACGACAAGTACCCAAACATTTTAATGACAATAATTTCGGTTTTCCATTTCATTTATTTCACCATTCCAACGCATATGAATGCCAGCAATTTAAGAGGAAAATTACTCTGTGTTCATAAAACTTGCGACCATGCTCATTCAATTCCCTTATCGTGCTGCAACATGTAGCCTAGTGTCTAAAATATTTGGCAGCGTGAGAATTTTCAAGGATATAGTAATTTCATAAGTTGGGAAGAGAAGGCACAAAAATTCTTGGGGATCATTAAGGGGGTACTCCATCTTATAATTAAGGACTGCTTTTTTGGTGTTATCCCACAAGGCCGTAATAAATAAGGGTTAAAACAACAATTAGCATTCAGAGTTCCCGAAAAGATTGTTAATTCCGATGATTTGGTGTATATTTCTTTTCTGTAGACTTTTCTTTTCATTGCGCTACATTATCCTAGAAAACTCGTCACATATCCTAAATATCCATCGACAAAAAATTTGCATTATGAAATAAAAATAATGATGAAATTTGAAGAATAATAGTAGCCATTACCTCCAGTGTAATCATGTCTTCTTCTAGTCTGTTAGAGACTGAATCTGTGAAAGTTTTCTCAGATGATTCACATAGAGGTACAAGAGAAAACTCTTCGAGACCCTCCACATTGACGATTTGAGACGCATCACCCGTAAGGACTTCAGGTGTATTTGCTGGAAGAACTAATGCTTCAGTGGCAGTAGGAGCAGATTGGGATGCATCTTTAGATTGAGATGGACTTGGTTTTTCCTTGGTAGATTTCTTATTCTTTGAGAACAAGAGACTGGCCACTTTTTCTTTAAATGATGATCTCATACTCTTTGACTTTGTCTGTGCCTTGGAGGCTTGTGCTTTGCCAGTATTTTGATTACCAACTTGAACTTTGAGCCCAGTTTCATTGACAGTAGAAGATGCAGGCACAGAATTTGACCTCGGAAGACTTTTAGGAGAGCCCTCAATGCTTATTTCTGCATTGAAAGAATTACTGCAAGAAACAGATTTTCCGGGTTCTTTGTCCTCTTTAGTATTCTCAACCACAGATGTTACAGATTTCTTCATGTGGGTAAGAGAAAGCATCTCACCCAAGGTAGAGTTTCTCCTTACATTCCTTTGTTCTTGATGACCCTTATCATCCGACGTCATCATAGTCCATCTTTCAGAAAGTCTTTTCTTTGCCTCTCTGCACACTGATGACTCAGGAGAGCAAGACACGCGACCCAAGGACATTGTAGAATAAGGACTGCTACAGCCATTGATGTAATTGTAATCCCATGAAAGCCTTGGCAGCGGTGACATTGACATAGCTTCCAAATCACTGAAATTTGCTGATGCATATTCATGATATGATTTGTTCAACGAACTCTCATCATCAGAATAGCCATTGGAAAATACTGAAGAATAATGTGGAGTTTTATCCTTTTGGTAGCTCCTCAGGCCTTTATGCATTTGCTGTGTGATCTCTTGTGCCACTCTAATGGATTCTATTACATCGTCATATTCAGGTCCCTGATGGCAATTTCCACTTTTCAGATTTAGTGGTGATGTTGTTGTTGGAGAAACCACATCTTTTTGCTCAGGTGTCCTCCCAGGGCTAGGCTTTAGTAAAACTATTCGAGTGGTTCGAACTGGAGATTCATCAACTTTCTGACTATCTGGAGAATTTCCAGAATTCTTCTTCTCCCATCCAGCTGCTTGATCAACGTTTGCTGATTTCTTAATTCGTCTATTATTCCTTTTCTCCTTTCTTGCTGGTTTGTCATTGTCAACCATCTTCAAAGGTTTAATAAGGGTAATGCGCTTCGTATCAGTACGTGGAGTTGAGTAAAATTCATAAATATTTTGAGAATCCAATAACCTCATTAGGAGATCATTGTTGGAGCTTAGAACTTCCAAGGCATCTTTAAATTGTTTAGATTGGCGCAGTCTCTCATCGGTTGACAGATGTTTTGCTTCCATGAATTTCTGACGAATGAGAGCCATTCTTTTCCCATCAACATCTTCACTCCATCTTCCTCTATCAGGTACCTGACCACTTGCATGACTTGCTCTCTGAGATTGCTGCCATATTTCATACATATCTTTGTAAGCAACCTGTTCTTTGCTTGGATGAACTTCATGAAGCATTTCCCCATCCATAAACCTATCTTCCTGCTGCCAATGCCTGAATGGTAAGCCTACAGGACCATACATTTGTTGAGAATAATCACTTATGTAGTTTCTTTCCATAGATAAATTAGGCTCTCCCCTTGGAAGGGTTTCAAGCCCCATTAGTTTTGCTACTACATTTGGTAGGTTGTGCTTGGAGTCTTTTTGTTTGGACATTTCTTTGTCTACGAGCATCTGCATTTTGATGGGTTCTCCATTTACTTTTGTGACTTATCCTCTATCTCATCATCTCCATCTGATTGACTTGTTGAAAGAGATGAAGCTGCAAGACAAATAGGGAGAATATTTGGTGATGTATGGGAATATTATAATAGCAGAAAAACGCTTCAATTACAGAAATCTTAAGTGCAACTATTCCACACAACTTAAAAAGAAACAAAAACTACAGACAATTTAGAGAAATCTCCATACAGATCACCACGAAAGGAAGATAGAAGTGTATATCAAAGATGAAAAAGGATGGGCAAGGTGCAGAGATGTGGGTTTAATGTCCTACCTCTTACTCTGTCTCTCCTTTGCCTAGTTCTGTACTATATCCTCCATCAGCTCTCTTTGTAAAAACGCTCTCATCAAACTACTATTCATTTAATTGTCTCATTTAGTACGAATATATTCTTTATTTGTTTCCAATGGAATTTGAATCACGTGCGTTTGAGGACAAAATTAACCAGTCTAACAAAACATGCAAGTAGTTACATTTATATAGGCAAATAACTAAGAAATCCCAATGTAGTAAAAATAATTGATCATTCCAAATCTTGACCAAATAAAGTTGGCCAGGAAAGATAACATAAATATTAAATGTGTCTTCACTTGATATATAGAATAAAAAAACACTTGAAAAAAATATTTCATTTTTGGATCAGCTTTACAAGGTCAGGCAGGTACTTGACTCAACAACAGGAGATGTTATCTTAAAACTTTTAAAAATGAGTGATTATCAAATAGATGTATCAAACGGAAAGGAGATAATCTTATTGCTTTAAAGGAGTAAAAATAACAGGACAGGTATACAAACAATAGAACAAGAGAAAAAGCCATATCTGTTGAGGCCACAAAATTTTCTACATTCCGTTAGGTTGACTTCTTAATAATGATTTATTTGATCTCACCTTTAATGCGACAGAGGGTACACAAAACTTTGGGATTTATAGGCGAGTAAAAACAAAGCATTTGTATCATAGGGTAGACTTTAATCTTGGGTAAAAAAATACCGAACGGATCAGATATCGTTTTCTATTTATGAGTGACGTACAAGTTGCACATGCAACTGAAAATGACCCTTTTATTAGAATAGCAAACAAATCAAAACAAAATATAAATCTCACTTAGAATGTGGAGTTTGTGGAAAATTAGAAAAGCAAACGATGATGGTATCTACCTTTTTCATGTGCCCATACCCCCACACGGTGCCGTGGAGCGTGTGGTTCGGAGACGTTGATGTAGGCCTTCACCAACACCATACAATAGAACAGATGAGCGTAACCAAATTGAAATCTGGAGTGGCATGAAGATCACTCCAAAGAATACAAGAGAAATAAGCTACAGATAATTTTGAATTCAAGTTTGTGCTTTGCTTAACGTAAGGGTTTGTGCAAATGGTTACGATACGAGAGTAACTCGTAATCCCTTTGATAAATTTTAGAGGCAAGTAAGTCGGTCATAAATGCGAGCTGCACAAATTTGTTACACTCTTTCAATAGTTTTAACATATGCATTCGTTAAATTCAATTCTTGATGTTTAGCATTACAGACATGATAAATGCCAAAATATCGTACTACTTTTTCTGGTGAATCACGGGAAAGTTCTCTGGATATGTCACAATTTTACGGTCACTTCAGATACTTGTACAATTAAAGGTATAGGCAGAGTTCTTTTAATGCTCGGAATTATCAAAAGATCCAGCATAGTAACAGCACTAATTTCCACCAAAAGGTGACGTTTGATAGACTCGTCTTTTTGTAAACACATGGCATAACAGTCCAAAAATAACCAGAAATATGTGCAGGATACCGTTCGATCAAACATTCTGGAGTGTTAGAGCAGCTTCTGCGCTTGCTCTTGCTCATTGGCATAGTCACTGTCATCAAAAGGAAATGGGCAGCTATTGTTTCTTTGCATGGACATATGAAGAAAAGAAGAGTTGTATATTTCAATCAAGTTTTTCCTGAAATGATAAAGCACTTCCCCGTGATTTTCACCATCAATTTGTGGCTCGTAATTATCATTAATGTGAAAAAGAGAAGAGACACTTTCCCTTTGTGGCAATTGTAAAGTTCTTGAACTTGAACTTTTGCAATTTAAATGGGAACTAGTTAGAGATGAGCTACTCGGACATTCATCAAGTGAAGATGGAAGCCAGGTTTCCGGATTAAGATGATGATGGCAGGCACTCGAAACTGTCCTTCCAACCCAATGCTTGTATGGTGAAAGGAACATGCTGTCTTGATCACATGACGTGTCATTCTTGCAATTTTCTGAAACATTAAAGTACTGCTTATTGTGTGACAAAGACAATGCTGTATTGTTAAAATTTGTGTCCATGTCTTCATAGACATATCTTCCAAACTTGAATTCTTGATATCTTAAGAAACCAGAATCCAATATTGAATTGAAGTCCTGTGATTTGTCGAGTAGTGAGAATGAGGGGCTAAAGTGGTATCTATCTAATGTATTATGTAATATCTGCTCTTCACGGTGGCCTAAAATTGATAATGTAGGGGCCGTATTTGGTTTTGTATACTTACAAGTGGTAGGTAGATTTCTCGCTTTTGCAGCATAGTCAAAATCTTTTTCCATAAGAGGAATCGGTTCTTCCTCTAGTATCCCCAGCTCCTTGAAATGATTCAATGTAAAGATTTCATGATCTTGATTATTGCTTAGAAATTCTCGGGTTACATCACTGTTGTCAACGAAACTTGGAGTTCCACCATAATTGCTTCTAGCTTCTGTCATACAGAGCAGAGGTTGAAAGTTGAGTGGATAAGTTTGAAAGTCGGCACGAGGAATCATTTCAACTGATCGCAGAAACACTGGAGACAGCAAATGATCACTGAAGGATGAACTCGATTCAAGTTCAAGAGGTTTCCTCTTAGGTATTTTATAGTGTTCTGTAAATTGAACATCTAACTCCCATGAATCATGCAAACCATATCTGGTAGCATTTGCTGCTTCGTTGAGCAAAGATTCAAGAATTACATCACTCTTGGTTGTGACACGGAAACTTGGAGTTGCACTTAGTTTGCACTCAGGTTCTGTAATTCTGTAAAGAGGAGGAAAATTGTGAGAATCATAGGTTGGAAACTTCGTGTGCAGATTAGTTCTCCCATCTAGTCTGAGAAACGGAGACACCACATGATCGCTGAAGTATGGGCTTGATTCAAGTTCAAGAAATTTCCTTTTAGGTATCTGATATTGCTCCTTAAATTGATCATCTGACTCTCGAGAGTCAGGTAAATCATATCTTGTACCATGCGTTTCTTTTCCTGGATGTGTATCCTCATAGTTCTGGCACAGAAAATCATTTTTGATAAGGGAATGCGGGTCAGTGGATGGACTTATAGGATGAGAAATGGCCAAAAAACCATACATTTTCTTCAGTGCTCATAGGGAACAGCCGACTAAGGAGCATGGAAATAATATCGTGCCTGAAAAATTCCTATTATATTCATGATAAAGGGAAAGGACAATTAAAATCAATATCAAAGATGAGCTAACCCTTTTGAACAGAGCTTCTCTGTGTCTGTAAACAAGGCATCTGCAACACACTGTCGTAATTTTTGTCTCTTTCTAGCAAAAACTTCTCCATGCGCATGCTGATCTGAAGTTTTGACACAGTATTTTACACAAGCTGTGTCAGCACATTCTCAGATATGATAAGTAAATTGCACCTCTTCAGTTAAATTACATACATTTTCCTTACAATAATAAATTTGACCATCTGAAGGTTAATTAACAAATAAGTGGCACCCAATACAGGCTTGACTCCACTGGATAACCAGAAATATGACCATAAATGTTCAAACTTTCCTATACATTATTTCCCCCCGCAAATACCTTGCACCCAAGCAATCCAAATGAAGAAAATCAAACCTTCATGTGAAAATATTCGCTGGGGTTTGAATTTGTCACTATAATCTTGGGAGTCTTTTGGCCTGTTGCCAATGGAGCACAAGCCTGCATTACCACCGGTAAAAAGATCTTTTGAAACAGATTGTTGTTTAGCAGGAAATTAAAAAATGAAATTATAGCAGGAGAAAAAAGTATTTCCCAACTTTTCAACATTTTGGAGCACATAATCGCTAAAGTCCTCCTCCTACTGGAAAACTTTCTATTTTAATTCATGATGACTTAAACATGTGGCAATTAGGTAAAATATAAATGCCACATGATACTAACTTAACAAGCGAATAAAAGTGAAAAGGAGTAGATATTGATACCATAAGAAGAAAGAAGCAAATGTTTCCAGAACGATCTTTACAAATCGCAAGTATCACCTTTCCTAATTATCGTGATTGTGAACACCACGATCCTAAATATCAGCGTATCGCTGAAGCTAGATTGTTGTGGAATTTTCCTCTAATACGCACCTGATTTATTCCGAGCTTTTATAGAAGGTGAGAAACACGAGTCTGTCCTTACAGTTGATACGTGCTCAATGATCTTTGAAGAATTGTCGCCATTACTTCCAATTCTAACATCACCCGTCTTCTCTGCACATACATAAAATATTTAATACATTTTTAATCTCTATAGATTATTGAAGTTTTGGTTATAGTTCCTCTAAAATTTGAGTTTTAGTTTATGTGCTTTGTATTTTAAAAGTGAACATTTTTTATCACTGTTGTTATCATAGACCTATTGACTACAAACATGTAAAAAGAATTCCCAACTCACTGTTTAGTGAAGCATCATTGTTTAACAGATCAATGAGAATGGCAGGGATCGAAAGCACAAATTTAAAAAAATTACAGGGACCCAAACCTAACTCCAACTTTTAGAGAGATTAAAACAAAAATTAAGTATATCAAATAAGAACCAAAATATATTTAAATCTTAAATAAACGCGATGACTATTTTATTGTGACAGAAGATGGCATATGTATAATATCTCCGTCTTCAAACCAAGGGGAAATATTCAGTGTCTTATATAGAAATAAGAAATTCCGTAACCGAATCAAATTAAGATGGCTCTAATATAAGGAACAATTTAACATGGTTAAGAAAAGTTATAGGAGAATAAAAAATTCTCATGTTTTATAAAAACAATAAAAATAATTTTTGAGAAAAGACACTCCTAAGAATGCTTATCTATAAATCAGCAGGAATAAAACTTTTCCGCCAGGAAATAAACCTTTTCATATTAATTCAATGTAAAACCCTTAAACATTTAGATCATAACCGACTGCAAATATATTATTTCTACAAAAGTTTAAACAATAACAAAATCCATTTTATATTTTTTTCTGAAAATTCTATGCATAAATGACACATTCATGGTCTTGTGTACGTATTTTACACTGTTATCTAAAGTCATGTAAAATAAATTTATTGAATTTTACAAGAAGTTCATCAAAACTCACATAGAAAGTGAGATTTCTGATTAGTCCACAGATTTTCACAAACATATAAACTTAAATTATAATTACGAGAATCTGTGTGAAGTAAAATAAGCACAGACAAATTTATTTTCTTCGAAATTCAACCAACCTCTGCAATAGTCCGTGGATTCTGGCTTCTTAGACGATTGGTGAGAATCCTTTTGCAGTGGACGTGAACGAAATCCCTCGCTTGCATCCTTCTTCAATTTCTTAAAGAAAGCAAACTCGGAAGTTTTTGGATCTGTCCCTGCACTTGAATTCCAAATCCTAGGTGAAAGCTAAAATAAAAAAATATATAAAACGAAGTTATTTAATTCTAACTATTATTATGACAATGTGCAAGCTCAGATGAGATAGCAAACTCGAATGTCGTAGCCTTCTGTAGAACACAGAACCATGAGAACATGGAGCAAAACGTATCATTCGTAGAGAAGAAATCGTTAGGTATTGATTGCAATCGTAGAGTTCGAAAATTAATAACGAATGAAGCAAATCCCGAAATGTGAAAAGAGAGAAGAAAGAAACCTTTGATTTGAGAAGTTTTCCTTTTATTCATTGCAATGCTTGATAACTACGCAGAACCAATCGCTCACGCTGCAACACAATCGCTATTTGCAGTGACAAGAGAAACACAGAACGGAACCTGGATTTGGCTCCAAACGGCACGTGAGTCACAGTCCCGCACGCGTGTAACATTCTTTTTGTAAGTAGAAATTATCTATACGTATTAATACATATAACGTTTAAACAAAACAATTTCCTCATTTTACTTGTAGACATAATTTTCCATTTGGTTATCATGCAAATTCTGCACCTGGCTATATATAAATTCTGATTTGATTCCACTTTAATTTATTATCATGATGTATTTAAAATTATATTGAATATTTTTTAATTTAGTGATCACAATAATAATAATAATAATAATAAATTCTGATTATTATTATTGTTATTTATACTAATGAAAACACAAAATTCTGTGTTATTTTTTATTAGGGAAAGATTCTAAATTTGAGAAAAACAAAATTGGCATCGGTGTAGTATTTATATAGCAGTAGATGCCATGTGCTATTACTAAATTAACTGTATTCTATTACAAAATAGATGTATTATTAGCAAACTAATGATATACAATAATAGAAGTTGAATAATAGATATTATTATATCCTAACATTCCTCTTCATTAACGAGAGTGAATAAATAATAATTTTAGCTTGATAAAACCTATTGAAATGGGAAGGGTCCAAATAATTTTCTAAAAAAGATTATAAGTTAATTAGACCGAGAAAATAGAAAGTAGAAGAAAAAAACTAACATGAAATATTTTTAAAAATAATATAATAAACAATATTGATATATATTTTTTTCATTAAATATGAATTAGAAACAATATGAGAAGTAAATTGATTATTATAACTATTATAATAAAGTAAGAGGTATATCCTGAAATAAGTTGTTCAATTTCACATAAAATCTGGAGTTTAGTATTACCTCACTAAAAAATTACTATATTGTAATTTGTTTATTTGATTTTAGAAAAATTAAAGAATAATCTAAGTATCTTCCTCTAATATACATAAAACTAAATGTAAAGAGTCATCTAAATAATTTTTGAAGTTATTATTTAGAAGTTATTTATGACAAATGTTGGGGACATTGTATACCATGATTCAACATTTATAAATTATAAAAAAAAAGTTATATATTATTTTATACTTGTTATATATTATATTCATAAGTCTTACTAATGCATTCTTGTATTATATTAGAGATTGGTTCAAATTATAAAGAAGCTTAGTGTATATGACAAACATAAGTTTTGTTTGTGACATTTATACCAAAAATTTTTAAAAAAATTGAAGGGCACTCAACTTAGAGATATTATGATGCAGTTATCAACACCACCTATTGCGAGGATTTTCAACAAAAGACATCCACATTAAAGGAGATTAACAAGACAACCTTCAATTGGTTGATGACTATTGAAAGCATTAGTTGGTGTAAGTATGCATTCCTATATAAATCAAAATGTGAGCTTCTTATGAATAACTTGAGTGAGACCTTTAATAGTACAATTCTAGTGGCTAGGTAAAAAATCAATTACAAAATTTTTTGGGTGGATAAGGTCTTACATAATGGGTAGGTTTGTGACACAAAAATAGAAGTGCTTGAATTATAAGGGTGACATAATGCCTAAACCAAGAAAAAGGCTAATTAGGGAGATTGAGCGCAACATTAGTCTTCATTACAATATTAGAAGTTATTCATTCAACTAATGTTGATAAATTTATTGTGAACTTGAAAAAAAATATTCTTGTAACTTTGGGGATTGGTAGTGACAACCATTCATTATATAGGTTTTAACCTTGAAAAAATATGTGCATAGTTATTAAAGTAGGGACATGTTTACTATTCTCAAGAGACCTCAATATTGATGGTCAATTAATATGACCAAAACCATCAAATTATAAAGAAATGCTTCCTCTAGAACATGAACCTAATAAGCCTAAGAAATTGAAAAGAAGAGACCCTTTTGAAGAAAATAACACAAAATTAAGGAAGAAGACAACCCGATACTAGTGTACAAATGTGGAAACCAATGACACAATGTGTGAAAATACTCATCCCTCTATAACTAGTGAGGTTGAAGAAAATGTTGAAACTATTGACAAGCCCAAACACATTGAGACAACATAAGTCCACCCAGAGCCTAAAGTTCAACCTTATGTCTAATTCAAAAAAAGATTAAATTAAGATTGTTTTTATTTTAGCAATAAAATACCATCACTTGTGAATTGAAATAGGTTTTTTCTATTGTGTAGAAAATGAAGAAGATGTCTCTGTCCACTTCAATATACATCCTCACATAAACCAAAATTTGAGCTTCTTATGAATAACTTGAGTGAGACCTTTAATACCACAATTCCAATGGCTAGGGAAAAATCAATTACAAAGATGTTTGAGTAGATAAGGTCTTACATGATGAGTAGGTTTGCGACTCAAAAATAGAAGTACATGAATTATAAGGGTGACATAATCCCTCAATCGAAGAAAAGACTAACTAGGGAGATTGAGTGCAATAGTCATTGGGTATCACATTGGTCTTCATTACAATATTAGAAGTTACTCATTCAACTAATGTTGATAAATTATTGTGAACTTGAAAAAAAAAGTGTTCTTGTAACTTTTGGGGATTGACAGTGGCAACCATTCACTATGTTGGTTTTAACCTTGAAAAATTTGTGCATAATTATTATACTAGGGACATGTTTGCTATTCTCAAGAAACCTCAATCATTAATGGTCAATCAATATGACCAAAACCAACAGATTTGAAGAAATGCTTCCTCTAGAACATGGACCTAGTAAGCTTAAAAAATTGCAAAGAAGAGACTCTTTTGTAGAAAATGACACAAAATTGAGAAAGAAGACCAACCAATATAGTGTTCAAGATGTGGCAACCAAGGACACAATATGTGAAAATGCTCTCCCCTTGTAACTAGTGAGACTTAAAAAAATGTTGAAACTAGTGACGAGCCCAAACACATTGAGACGACTCAAGCCCATACAACCTCAAGTTCAACCTTATGTCCAATTAAAAAAAGTTAAATTAAGATTGTTTTATTTTAGTAATAACATACTATCACTTGTGAAAAGAAATATGTTTTTTTATTGTGTAAAAAAGGAAGAAGACATCTAGGTTCACTTTAGTTGTTGTACCTCTAATAATAAATATGGTTGAATAGGTAACTACACATGCATTTAATGTCGCCAACCAACTTTGTGTAATATATTCAATTAACTTTATCTGAATGTATTTGCAAACATTGATTAACACATGTAATTGTATGATAGGATATCATCAATGACATTAAGAATGGAAAAAATTCAAGATGGGGAGTCTCTATCATAGGAGGCTTGAAGTGTGTTTGCCACTAAAAATTGAATGTGTAAGAGTAAGGAACTTTAGAACTCTAGGTTCTTTTTTGATGAAAAATCGACCTCAGATTAGAATCGTTCCAACAATTTTACTAGTTGAATGAGTAACTTCTCATATTGCAATCCAGTGAATGCATGGAAAATTGATACGAGAGAGATATTGCATCACAGGGAACCTATAGTCCAAAATAGAAAAATTGAAAGTCAACTGCTACAGTGTTTTGATCAATGTGTTGTGAATTACTTGAATTGGAGAATCCAATGGTCTAGAAAGAAATTGGAAAGTGGCTTGATTTGGTGCATCTTGTTTCCCTCAGCTGAAAAAAATATTTGATTGGTGTTTGGTTTGTCAACTCTCTCTTATCTTAAGTCAATTTTTTTTAGCAAGCTTTAATACCAAATGATGAAAAAATGGCCTTGGATTAGGATCATTCTGACAATTTCCATCGATCGATTGACAAAATGGAAAACATAGAAGAGATCAGAGATGGAGAAACTCACAATCAAGAGAAATTGGTGAGTTGAGAAAGATCTGCCACCTTGAAATGAAAATTCAAAGATAAGAACCAAAAGTTCCAATAAAGAACTTAGAAAGAATTTGCACTCTAGAAAATGATTCAAATTCCAAAATGCTCAATTCTGAGTACAAGAGTATATAAAAAGGCTTATATATGATAACCCTGCACTCATGGATCCAAACACTATTAAGGCCCATCGAACAAGTCTCTTAAAACTAGAGTCTATAAAGTCCCTTGTTACAAGAAAAACGTAAAAGGTCCAATAGTGGACCAATACAAACAAATAGAGAAAGAACAACTACATGGTCCAATAAAGGCCCAAAATAAAAATTAAAAAAATACAAAAACTTTATTCTATCTCCAAGTCTTCTTTGTGGTCTTTAAGGAGGTCCTATCCATGATTCCATCATTTTTGCTTTGGTTTCAAGTTTATCTGTCCTATTTTTTATGTTTTTTATTTCAAGCTTGTTTGCTTGTTAACTTTTTTCAAGATTGAATGGTATAAAGCGTTGGATATTTTTTTCTTCTATCGTGGTCATGTTCACCCATATTACACTATTATATTGCACTTTTTAAGTAATTATAGTTTTTTCAGTTGTGGTAATTGGCTTGTTTAATTGCAAGAGACTAGTAATTTTAACATTTTTTTAACGATCTTTGACAATGTGGGAAATGAAAGCAATGCAACGTAAATGTATTGGCCATGGAGAGGCCAAAAGCTTAAAGGCAATGGCCATGGAGAGTTAAGAAACTTAACTGTAATGGCCAAAATTGTGGTTATAGGCTCTATTTTAAACCTCTAATAAGACAAAAGTTAGATGTGGTTGTTTATGTGATTTGATGTTTTTTTTAATCTAAAGTAGAACTTCAAGCTTAGGATTATTTTTTTATTTTTGGCTTGTGTCTTCTCAAGCTTGAGAAAGATGGGTACAACTAGGTCAATTCAAACTATCTCCCACCTAGTTTTGATTTTATCCAAATTTTGATGTCATTGCTTATTGAATTCTATGATAAAGAGATTGTTTGAAACCTGCTTTTTTTTCATTAAAAATAAATATAATACGAATTCTATGGTAAAAAGATGATTTGAAATCTACTTTTTTTGTCATATGAAAATAAAGATAATACAAATAAAATTGTGTGAATAATCTATCTAAAACTACATAAATTTATTATTTGTGTAGGATTTATCAGAAAAATTATTAACTCTTAATCTAGCTCCTAAGATAGAGCACTAATTTATTATGCCAAGTTTGACAATCTAATGCACATAGTGTCCATAGTTCTTTACTTGATTTGATGTGATCCATGATAGTAATCTAAATTGGATTATAAGTTCACTTTAGTAATTGATTATTTTTCATACTTTACAAAAAATATCATCTCCTAGTAAGTAGTGTCAAATTTTATTACAGTAAGGTAAACTTAAAAAACTTAATAAGATGCATTTCAATTCACATATTATAATGGTAAAATTATATACTTGCCACATCTCATTGTAACATTTCAAACTTAACAAACTTTTATCATAATACACAATGAAGCATATCCCAGTAGCTTTATATGCAAAATAGTTGCAACAATAATGGAATCCACACCACCATACAAAGACATGAAATTCTCAATAAGCCCCACAATAGTGCTAATCACTTATCTCTTCCTCCATGCATCCTCTATGTTCCATCTTTCCTCCGCACCACAAACATCAAAACAAAAAATGTCACAAGGTTTCCATTTCTTCCTCCATATATGTCACCTATATAAGAACACACTGAAAATTAATCCCCAACTAACAGATGTTTACATTCCTTCCTCTGTATGTGTCACCTACATAAGAACCTTAGGATGATACTAGAGGTTGTAAAGCTTGATGAAGGGGTTTTCATGGTTGCAACAACAACAACGCCCTATTCATTATGAGTGATGATGCAAAGCCATCAAGGAACATGATGACCTCATCATCCAACATGTTTTCAATGAAAAAAATAAAAGTTACTTGTTGTTTTTACATTAATCACAACATCATTTTATATCAACCACAAAACTTCATATTTATTAACTTATGGAGTCAATTGATAACATCACCCAATGGATAACAAAATAAAAAACTAGGGACTCAATTGAGAAATATAAATATTTTGCATACTCAATAGAAAAATACATTTTAGTAAAAACTCAATTGAAAATATCAAAATTTACAAGAAATATAGAACAATACATTTTAATAGAAACTCAATTGAAAATATCAAAATTTACAAAAAATTTGAAACTTAATTAAGTTATTTTAAATATTTTTTCAAAGAAACAGAGAAATCTTATTATTTAAAAAAGTTAATATTAACAAAAAAAGTAAAAAAGATTGGTACTCTAGTAGCTAGGATTCTTCATTGAAGTATGACGATATATTGCAATGCGAAACTAATGACATTAGACAAAAGAAGAATATGCTTATGGATAAAGGTAAATAAGTAATGTTGTGTTGTTATTTTTTTTAACAATTAATGTGTTGTTAGATGAGGATTTTTTATTCAAGGACATTATTTTGGGTTTGTTAGAGTTAAATCGATGGAGGATCTATAAATGGTTCAACAAAAGAAAATGGAAGAGGTTCTAGAGACTGAGTTGAAGAGTTGAAGATGATGAAGAAGGGAAAGTGTGAGTGTGGTGGATGTTGAATGGTTATGAGAGAGTTGTCTATACATTACTCTAATATGTAGTCATGGAAAAATGATAAATTGTATATGATGTCTTAGATAAATGTTTTAAGAATTTTGATAGAAAAAAAGTTAAAAAATGAATAAATTAATTCATATTTATCTTCGTTTCTTTTAGTTCAAAATGAGAAAAAAAAATTATAAAACAAATTACAATAATATTGATGTAATAATTACACGTGAATACATTATAATAAAAATTAGTGTTATATTTATTATACTATAACTGAATTTTTTCTTATCATACTAAAAAAACAATTTAATATATTAAAAATATATTTTACTCATAAATAATGTATTTCTTTATAGACTTTATATTAGTTAAAATTATAGGAATAATTTTAATTGAGTATAGTAAGGCTATTGGAATTGCTTTTTATAAAAAAAGAAAATGAATAAATATTGAAATTAGTTATAAAAATGATTGCAGTTAGATGATTAAAATTTTCATATAGACAAGTTGCCTATAAGTCTTTTATAAATATTTTATATTTAATACATACGCATAAAGTTTTCCCTATATATGATGGGGAAAAAACTTATATAGAAGCACATAATTTTTTAATAATCCATTTAGATGAAGGTTTTAATTAAAGACTATGAGTCAACGCACTTATAAAAATCATATGGTTTTATTTCTATTTGAAAAAGAAAAATCTCTTTGAGCACCATTTGTTTTAAAGGAATGATACTATGGCATACTTGTTTTAGCAATGGATGAGTTGTAATAACATTATCCAATGAAACGAGATATGGTTCACAAGTGGCATCACCCTAGTGGTGGACACGATTGATGCACACTTCTGGGGATCAGATAATTCACAAAACCAAACGTGCATGTTCATTCAAAGCCTCTCAGTTGTGTTGCCCTTGTCCTCTGCCACGCTTAAGATCAGGAAAGAGAGAGAATCTAAGACACAACACCCCAACAGAGAGAGGAAATCATCTTCTCATGGCCACCAGCAACATGGCATCAGCAGCATCTGGGTTTTTGTTATCTCTTAATGTTGCACCTGCCACCACAAACTCATCATCTTCTAGGGTTATGTTCCCCACAAAGAGCAACGCTGGTTCTAGGCTTGTCGTAAGGGCTTCAGATGAGGCTGCGGCGTCGGCACCTGCAACCGCCACCCCTCCAGCTGAAGGTGAAGCAAAGCCAAAGCCACCACCAATTGGTCCCAAGAGAGGTGCTAAGGTGAGGTACCACAGAACTCAACTTTTAAGAAGTGTCATGTACTGCAGAATCACCTCTATCAGATGATGGACTTGACTTTCTGTGATTATGTGTGAATAGAAGTGGTAAATATGCTTATAACTATATGTGCTCTTATCTTCATTTTAATCCTTCTCATCAAATGCTTATATAATAAGGGTCTAATAATTGTTATACAAAAGTGTCAATGCATCCATAAAAATATACTTTTGCGCATCCCAATAAAAATTATTTTTTAATTCTGTAATCAGTATTTTAACATTGTTTAGCATTTGCCATTTAATAGTAAGTTGTAAAATTTGGATTTCTCAAACAATAAACAACTCCTTCATTCATGGTTCAGCTTTATAAGTATATTATATCCATGGCTAAGTGTATCAAATATATATAGGGAGAGATAGAGGAATGAGAATTCAGAATAAATTATAGTGGGTTTAGGTGTTGTTATAAAACTCCTAATTTTCTCTTTCTATTACTTGTTAGCTAGTGATGAATGTTGCTAGTTTTATTCATTGGACATTGTTATTAATAGTTTGAGAATTGAAATTTGTATTGAAGTAGTTGTGAAGCAAGAGGGTTAGTTTCTAATTTTTCTGTGCAATCAACAGGTGAAGATTCTAAGGAAGGAATCGTATTGGTACAAAGGAACTGGGTCAGTTGTTGCCGTTGATCAGGTTAATTAGTGTCCCTAAACTCACTCTAAGGCAATAATTTTCCCTATCAAATTTCTACCATCCCATGCATTATGCAAACCCAGTTCATATTTTATTGGTTTGTGTTTGTTGTGCAGGACCCCAAGACTCGCTACCCTGTTGTGGTTCGATTCAACAAAGTCAACTATGCCAATGTATCAACGAACAACTATGCTTTGGATGAGATCGTGGAAGTCGAATGAGTCCACTTTAATTGTAATTTTGACTCTTTGTCATGCTATTGCAGTTTCTAGCCTAAGGTTTTTTCATGTCAAAATAGTATCTGTATCATATTACAATATGTTTTAATGAAGTATTGTTGATAACCTCAAATAGTTGTACTTTCATATTGTAAGCATCTCACAGGGACTTCACGTCCATGATGATTCAACAAACAAATAAACCTTGAACATGAAGAGGAGTGCGAAAACATTTAACCGTTGCAAAGAAGAAAAAAAAATCATAATATTTCATTGAAAGACCCCCAAGAAAAGGTGGCCACAATTCATGTGAAGTCTCAGAAAAAGGTAATGACCAAGATTCCAACATTTTCTTTCCTTAAAATGGTACTGAAAAGGGGTGGATAATTCTCTCACATATGTTCCTAATTTTATTGAGAGAAGATAGAGATACACCAACACACTAATACTCATGAACTGGACTTTTATATTTGTTTTTTTAAGGTGGCATTAGATTTGTTTTAATATAATAAGAAAAGGAGATAACTGTTGAAGGTGGGAAATGTCCTTGCTTATCTTTTTTAAACACAATTCAAGTCTTATTAGTAAAAATAATATACGATTGAAAAAATAAAATTTTATTAAAGATAGTTCATCAAATTTTAATAAAAATTATCGTTAACAAAATTAACTTGACATTTTTTATAGTAAAAAATATAGAAAAATAAACTATTAAGCAAAATAAGATTAAAAAAAGAAGAAATTGAATTACCAAAGAAGATAGATTGAATGAAACCTTGAAAATTCTTTTCATATTTTGATAAAGGACTATAAGAATGCTATACTCGCAAAATTACCTTATTAGAATAAATATACTTAGTTTTTCAAAGTATTCCAAAACTTTATTTTAATTTATATAAAACGTTAATACATTTTTAACAAATAAAAAATTAAAACCATACCGCATTTTTTAATATTGAAATTAAAAATATATTTAATTTTTATAGAAAATAAAACCAATTTTAAAATATTTTAAAATATAAAAATATTTTATAAGAAATATTCTTTTTCCAAGCTTTTGAATGAAGTAAGGTGTTGCAGGGTGTTGAATCTTTATCTTTTAGTGTTCAAGACTTAGGTTTTTGGTGTTTTCTTTAATATTTACTAGTGTTGTAATTGTTTATAAAACATTTGATTTTAGCAAAACTTAATCTTTAGATTAGGCAATTGAATGCAGCTCTTGATTTAAGAATGAACTAGTATAAAATTTTATGTGTGATGATTTTCTTCTTTTTTGTTTTATATTCATTTTCTATCTGAATATTTCAAACTACATCTTCTTCTTTTTTATCAAGAATCAATACAATTTTTTAATGAGTTAATTCACATTTTTAACAGACTAAATTCAAAATATTTGTTAATCTCTCTCTAGATGTAAGCTTTAAATAACAACAAAGCTCGCTCCTTTTAAAGGATATGAAAGAATGTCTTTATCAAATGGTGGCATATGCTTTTCCAAGATCGAGTTTAACAAAAGTTGAATGGGCCAAACTAAGCTTGAAACTATCAAATTTAGAAGCTAGTTCGAAGCAGTTTAAGTGTTTTAATGAATATGAAATAAACATGGGTTAACAATAGTTTAGGTAAACAAATAGATGGTTTCTTAGAATGAAGATTTCAAATTAGGTGATAATAGTTTGATGTGACCTGTGTCAATTTTGAAAAAAAACTTGTGACCTTAGTTAAAAGGTTAAAAAAGCCATGTGTTAAACTTCTAAAACCACAATATTAGATTCGTCAACATTATTGATGAAAATGAAATGAGTATATGCTCTTTGACTTTAATCGATTTCATCATGTTGATCAATATTTGCATAAAAAATGAACTAACTGTTTATCTTTCACTTAAAAGTTTTGAGTTTAATGATAATAGTAATACTTTGAGGACAATAAGTTCCTATTCCACAAGTAAATATTAATAAACAACATTAACATATGAAAAGTAAATGTCTCTAACTTGCTTAATTGAATTAAATCAAAGATACCAAATTTTTGTCAATAATTGGTATATACTTTCTCTACTCATTCTAATCAAACATAATATGTTTCATGTTTATATGTAAGACTACAACGAAATATTTTTGTAGTATTATAAATAAAATCAATCCTTAAATTCTTGTCATGAACGTAGCTTAATCCTTTAGAGGTGAGAAATAAGTCTAATGATTATCTATAGAAAGTGAAGCAATAACTGTATGGTGACAATCTTCTTCAAATCTTCTTTTAAGTTGAGTCCGGGAACAAACTTATGTCCATTTACTTCCAATTCCGAAGGCCTAGAAGTAATAGTGGAAGATTTGGTGAGATACTTCTCCTAAATGAAGCTATGAGTGAAGCAAGGAGTAATTGAAGAATAATAAGGAACTGA
Organism: Lablab purpureus; assembly: GCA_030347555.1. NCBI lineage: Eukaryota > Viridiplantae > Streptophyta > Magnoliopsida > Fabales > Fabaceae > Lablab > Lablab purpureus. The sequence goes on from CM059260.1 coordinate 10,078,146, forward strand.
AGAAAGAATTGATGTAAAAAAATAGAAGTAAAAAGATAATAACTCAATAAGGTTTGAATGAGTAAAAGTAGAATTATTTCTTTTATTAATTTTAAAAGTTTGTACAAAATCTTAATTGAAAAAGGAGTTCTAAGATGATTCTTAAAAAATTATTATTGATTTGATGTTAAGATGACGTTGAGAATAATATAGTAAGCATGTATTAACCTTGTTTGAACAATTGCATTTTAATGTAGGCAGAGGATCAGAGGAAAAAGTTAAAAAGTGAAAAAAAAGATTAATCTTGACTTCAAGCTTAATTTAATAATAAAAATTAATTAAAAAATAACTTTTAATACATATATTTTTTAAGAGTCATTCTCTTTAAGACATCTATTGTGATAAGAGAAATTAGTTCGAAATGATCTAGATATGATAGTATATTGAGTGAGAATTTTTTAACAACTTTAAAGTCAATAATTTAGTTAAAATCTAATAGATCAATATAAAACAATTATTAAAAGTTAAGCAAAATGAGTGATGAAGCAATTATTAAAGGTTGAATCACATAGTAATAAAACAACGCCTAATCAAAACAAAATTTACTCACTAACACAACTTCTATTCAAAACAAAATTTATATATGATACACAATTAACATAAGATATAAAATTATATATGTTGTAAGAATATTATTTTTAGGGCAACCATACGTTTATAAACTCATTTAAAAAAAAAAAAAGCCATAACATAATGATTATACAAAGAATGAAATAGGTGGTGTATTTCTTCACCAACATTCTCTTTCTCTTTACTCTTATTTAAGGCTTTTGTATTTTTACAGTTTTATTTTTTTACCCTTCCTCCTCTACACTTTTTATCATTTTTTATCTTAAAAATACAAATATAATAAAATATAATCAAATACAATTATTTAGGCAACAAAATATGTTCATTATTTATATTATTAAGTTATGATAAAGTTATATGTATAAACATGAGTATAGCAATAATTTGTTTAAACTCAAAAATTTATTTTATTTATTATTTTTTAAGAGTTAAATATATTTTTAGTCCCTGAACTATTTGTCAAAATTGTGTTTCGTCCATCGAGAAAACTTTGGACTTATTTTGTCTTTAATTATACTTTATAAACATGTGTAAATGATCCTCGATGACAAATAAAAATATAAGAAATGGAAGGAAAAATAGTGGAAGAAGCTTAAGAGACAGATAATAATGAAATAAAAAACTATTAAGAAGAAAAATAAAGAGATAAAAAAGAATTCTGACATATCATCAAGGATAATTTACACGAGTTTATAAAACATAAAGATGAAATAAGTCCAAAGTTTGCCTAAGGAACAAAACATAATTTTGACAAATAATTCAAGTACTAAAAACATAAAGAAGGAAGGGTTAGTTATTTATAGAGAATTCATAATAGTATATTTGAGCCTAAAAGGCAATTTATTAAAGAAATTATAACATTTATTTTTCCCTTAAAACACTAATCATATAAAGGTTTTATTAATAATTATTTTTCTCTCCTTATATATAAAGGTTCTTGTTTCATTAATAATGTATTCATATTTGATTTTTGTTACATCTCATGAAAGATATTTATCTACTCGTTATCTTATTTGCCCAACATTTCTTTATATCATTTTTGAAATTTTATATGTTAACTATTACATGCAAATTAAATATAAATTAAAAGTCTTAAACTACTTGTTTAAAATAATAAATAAAATTTTTTAATATAAAATTGATGGATAACTCATTATTTTAAGATTTGATATGTGTATACAATATTAGATTATAAAAGAATTTAGAGATTTAAAACCAAAGAATAATGAACAAAATCCTAACAGACCGAGACACTAGTTTTAAAATAAAATCTTAAACAATAAGATTATAAATCTATTTACTTATGTGTTATTTATTTTAGTTATTTTCATATAATATAAGATTCTTAACCCACTTTAAATTTCCTGCCGTAAACCTGATAATTTGCAAATGATAATAAGATTATGAGTCTATTTATGTATTATTCATTTTACTTATTTATGTTATATTATCAATCCACTTTAAATTTCCTACTGTAAACCTATTCACAAATGATGTTACAAACTTAGGTAGTAATTCTGGAGTATAGAGAGATGTTGTTTTGTGTATATATACATGTACATATATTTATGTGGTTTTGATTTTGAAAAACTTTAATTAAATAAACTCTTTAGGTAGTAGTAAGTATGAGGTATATATATACAGATTTTTTTTGCTTAGTTATGTTTTCTATAAAATGGACGAGTTTTTTTTAATAAAATTTGTCATTAGTATTTTTTAGTTTTTATATAGTTAAAGAAATTTAATTTTATAACCTTTACTTTTTTATCTCTTAAAAAATGAAAATTACTATTTTTAATCTCTAACTTTCATGTTAAGATAGATAAATAATATTGGTTTATTTATCTTAAAATTTAAAAGTATCAAATTCTAATATTATATTTTAAACACTAGCGAAAATCATACATGTATATCATATAATATTAACAAGGATTAAATATGTGTTTAGTCTTTGAATTATTTGTCAAAATTGTATTTCGTCCTAAGGCAAACTTTGGACTTATTTCGTTTTTATGCTTTATAAACTCGTGTAAACGATTCTTGATAATGTGTAATAATTTCTTTTTATCTATTTGTTTTCTTTCTTTATAGTTTCCTACTTCATTATCATCCGTCTTTAAAAATCTTTTTTTCACTTTTTTTCCTTCCCTGACATTTTCCTCTCTTTAAAAATAATGTTTTTATTTGTCATCAATGAACAATTACACATATTTATAAAGTATAAAAACGAAATAGATCCAAAGTTTGCTTCAGAACGAAACACAATTTTAACAAATAGTTTAGGATTAAAAATATATTTAACCTTATTAATAAATATTATTTATTTTTAATATTAGAGAAACAAACAAATTTATAAGAACCAAAATTAAAGTTTATTTATAATAAGGTATAAAATTATATTTAAGTTATTTTATTTTATTAGCAAAACATGTTATTGATTGATATGAAACTAAATACGAATCTATCTAATAAAACTTTGAATTTGAGTATTTTGATAAGAAGAAAATGTGACCAAGAGATTGGTTAAAATATGTTCAAATCATATTTAATGGTTATAAATTTAAGATTTATATATTTTATAAGATCTTTCGATGTATACTAAATTTAAAACTCATGATGTTAAATAAGGTTTTTTAGATGATATAAATAAAAATTTAAATATTTTATATTAAAAATAATACTTGCGTTCTATAACAATAAATATAAAAGAGTCATTCACAATCATTAATAATAAAAAATAAAATTTAAATTAAGAAAGTTTCTAAAAACTCTTATATTAAACGAGGTTTACAAGACTCTTTATTAAAAAGAAAAAAAGTTAATATAAGTTTTAAAAATAAGGTGATAATTATTATAACTGAGATAATTTTAATATTATGTAAAAAGAGATTAGAAATGTAATTTTTCTTTTTCTAATGCATTTGGCATTTTGAGGTTTGGTTGCATAGGAGAGTGAGTAGCGAAGCCACACACCGATTTGTTCACTGAGATTTTGTTTTGGATGAGTTGTAATAACATTATCCAATGGAATGGGATATGGTTCACAAGTGGCACCACCCTAGTGGTGGACACGATTGATGCGCACTTCTGGGGATCAGATAATTTCCCAAACTAAAAATGCATCTTCATTCAAAGCCTCTCACTGCTTCTGTTGTTCTTGTCCTTTTGCAACACTCAAGATCACCAAAAAGAGAGAGACAACCTAAGTTACACAACACACAGGAACATGGCATCAGCAGCATCTGGGTTTGTGTTGTCTCTTAATGTTGCAGCTGCCACCACAAACTCATCCCCTTCACGGCTCATCTTCCCCTCAAAGAACAATGGTTCTAGGCTTCTTGTAAGGGCTTCAGATGAGGCTGCACCGGCACCTGCCACCGCCACTCCCCCAGCTGAAGCTGAAGCAAAACCAAAGCCACCCCCTATTGGCCCCAAGAGAGGTGCTAAGGTCAGTTACCCCTACAATTCAACTTTTTTTCTCTAGTTATGGTTTTGCTCATATTGTGCAAAGTCACTTTTAACCTGTGAACATGATCCTTAGTTGTTGATTGCTTGTGAATATACACTAGCACAGTAGCATCCCTCTAGAATTGGATTGATAACAGCTAAAGGCCGATAAAGATATTGAATCGGTTCGAAAAAATGTTTCTTATTTTTGCCAATAAGTATAAACTTGTCGACCTCTTATTTCCATTTTCTTTCTTGCTAGCAAAGATATATATTGTGAATTTGGATTTTCTCAACTATAAACTAGTCTGTGTTATCTGGTTCAACTGTAAGCTTTTGTATTGTATCCATCACCGTAAGTGTATCAAAGTAGTTTCTTGTTACAAATATATATATATATATATATATATATATATATATATATATATATATGGAGAGGGGACTTCTGGAGGAACATGGTAGCACCATATTCTTTAACATACCCTTTTAACATTCATTTTACTATTGATTAAAATTGATAAGTGGGATTCATTAAATAAGAAACGAGATCTTCACAATTGTATAATTTTCAATAAATTTTCAGTTGTAAGTTGTAACGTTCATCTTCAAACTGAGTAGGAAGAAAGGACAGTGATGAATGTTGCTAGTTTTATTCATTGGACATTGTTATTAATAGTTTGAAAATTGAAATTTGTATTGAAGTAGTTGTGAAGCAAGAGGGTTAGTTTCTAATTTTTCTTTGCAATCAACAGGTGAAGATTCTTAGGAAGGAATCGTATTGGTACAAGGGAACTGGGTCAGTTGTTGCCGTTGATCAGGTTAGTGTCCTTAAACTCACTCTAAGGCAATAATTTCCCCTAACAAATTTCTACCATCCCATGCATTATGCAAACCCAATTCATATTTTATTGGTTTGTGTTTTTTGTGCAGGACCCCAAAACTCGCTACCCTGTTGTGGTTCGATTCAACAAAGTCAACTATGCCAATGTATCAACAAACAACTATGCTTTGGATGAGATCGTGGAAGTCGAATGAGTCCACTTTAATTGTAATTTTGATGCTTGTCTTGTTATTGCAGTTACTAGTCTAAGGTTTTATCATGTCACAAAAAAAAATCTGTATCATATTCTCTCTGATATCTACCCCTTGATCTCTATTCTCTGTGAACTACATTCTGTGTGCAGTTGCTCATAATCTTCCACTACCCAGATTCTTATTTTATTGAAACCAGTAACTAGTTTTGTTGATCTGACTATAACCAACTTATTTGATTGTTCTGACTTATTTGGTCACATCTTAAAGTAAAGTAGAAAAGATCAGGTTTTGCACCTCATGGGGTGTTGAAAGGAAAGATAAGAGAATAAATAGAGTGAATGAAACATTTGATGAGTGACGCCCCGTAGAAAGAAACATCTATTACAGGGAAGATAAAATATGTACACTATTACAACTACAGAGTGTGTTTAAATTTAAGTAGGAAGAACCTTACACTAGTATTTTTACTCTGAAAAAGTACAATTATTTTCTTCTTCATTTACGGCATTGAAATTTGTAGAAGTATTTTCTAAACTTTAAACCAATCATACTAAAAATCATTAATGAAAAGTGGCAACGTTAATTTGTGTACTATCTAATGGTTAACTGGTTTATAAATATTTGGCCACTTTTTTTTAATTTACGATCTTCCAAGTGCACTTCACCCTCCGACGTATGAAGAATAGTAATAGAAAAGCTCCATATTAGGATCATCTATTGCACAATCTCTTCAGCTATCATGGGAATTTTCTGTTCCAAGCATCACTTCTATGTTACATAATCACATACAAACTAAACTGGAAAGTCTTCATTGCACATGATTTTTGTACACATAAGTTCACATGTCAACGTACACCATTGCATTTGATGAAAAAATGAGTGTAAAAGGAAAGAAATGGAATGGTAATACGATATTAGCGTGACTCTACTGCGTTCTTCTAGTGGTTTCAACCTAAATGCTAACATAATGCTTACCAATTTATGCCTTTTGGCGCATTGGATATATAATGAAAAATAAACTCACAGAAAAGCATCTTGTAAAAGACAACCGCAAAGAAGTGGTTGACACAATTCTGATGCAGAATTATCAATCACATTTAACGTGTAATAATTAAAAAAAATACATAAAAAACCAAATCATGAAAGTTTAATAGAATGTCCACTATAGGGAAACAAAACCAGGAAAAGGAAAAGAAGTAGAGGGGTGCACTCTTTGTTTTGTGGGAGGGGGATATGAGAGATCAAACTTAAAAAGTAGAAGAAAAAAAACAGTAGTGTTTTTAAAGAACTCTACCATCCATGCCATCTAGTAGACCAGTCCACATTCCCTTTACTGATGGTAGCTGTGCAACCAAAGCATTCCAAGGAGGATAACCAACACCACTACCACGAACACGACCATCCATGCGTAGGGATAGATACCTGTACAATGAGAGAAAAATGCCTAAGTTCTTTTGCAATGTTGACTGCAACACATCCATCACAAAATAAAGATGGTTTTTAGTTAGAGAATCTATACCATGAATAACTGCACAATTTCACTGCAAAACTATAACTTCATGAATGTGAAACTTTTCATTTTAAAAGGAAAATCTTTTGCTGAAAACTTAGACATCTCCTTGCTTATATGCCTGTCAGCCCTAACAGGGATAGTACTTACACTGGAGAATCAGAAGGTACACCAGCTAACTTCTTTTGCTCATCTAACCACCTATTGACAATATAAACAATTTTTAAAAAATCAGACAAAAAAATTCAATAGCATATTAACTTTTTGATTCATTTTTCTTCTTGAATAAGTAACTGGAATGAGAGGTGTTAAGCTTTTTATCATCCTCATAGCCATACTCAGACCACTCATTGATGTAAACTGGAGCCAGTTGCCAGAGTCGCTTCCTTCTTGTGGCAAGTTCATCAGTCTCCTCAAACTCCAAGGCAGGTGAATTTCCATCTGTTACTAAGGGCACAACAAGCACTCCTCTGTCCAAAAGACTTTCAGTGAAAGGTTCACTGCGCTTAAAAGATTCGGTTACAAAGGATGCAGGGCCAGCACATATGACAAGACGAGCAATCCCTCTCAAGGAACTCATAGGAATGATCTTCTTCTCATCCACACGGAGCTTAAGGTTTGATAAGCTTTCCTCTCTTGAGAGGCGAGCAACTTGTGCATTCTTTGCTTTGTTCTCTCTGAAGTACAAGAAAGCAAACAAAGATACTGCTGCAATGTCAATGCCAAGGCCCTTCAGAATTTCAGGGACTTCAGTTGCTCTTGATGAGTTAGCCAGTGCTCCAATCAGTTGTGTGATTGCTATGAATGCCCCCAGAGAGCCACTTGCAACAAAAGCAATATAAAAGAACATCCTAACAGACCGAAAAGGTGAGAGAACCTCGCTCCTTATCCTGGCTGTAGAGCTGAAGAACAAATATGATTAATGATTGATGAAGCATCACTGGCTAATACAACCTGATGAAAGAAGCATCGCATTAAGAGGAAAAACCATAAGAAAAGAAGAAAATTGAGTGAACTCTGCATTCATTTTAGAGGTTTGCCAAAACAAGAAAACCATGCAAAATTACTGACATAAACATCTTATATAGCGTATTTCATTCCAAATCTCACATGCTTTTCACATTTAGTAAGAAGCTAAAAATATAACTCACACCTTCCAACGTTATTTCTTGTTTCTCAACAAGTTTCTAAACATAACATTAATCGATAATACTTTCATTATGTAATGTTTGCTCCATATAAACCTTAAGCAACTTGGGAAACAAGAAGAAATGTCTATAAAAATGTTTATAGAGCAAGATAATTCCAATGAAATCTATATCTGTTTGATCCTAATGTTTCTTTTTCAAGCTTCAGTGCCATGAAGAGGGGTACTACAAATTCCAAGTATACGATTATTAGGTGAAACTAGGAACTTATTTGTGACCATTAAATTCCACTCTCGGCATCAATACTCATGATCAATCATAGCTAGATTTTTTTCTCATGTCAATACCTACCTGTACAATTCATACATACATATATATATATATACATACATATATATATATATATACATACATATATATATATATACATACATACATATATATATACATACATACATATATATATATATACATACATACATATATATATATACATACATACATATATATATATACATACATACATATATATATATACATACATACATATATATATATACATACATACATATATATATATATACATACATACATATATATATATATACATACATACATGTATATATATATATATATATGTGAAATGTATTATGTATACATAATATTTTCTATGATCATGCCACGCATGTATACATCCTTAATGTAACTAGTCACTGTTTCTTAATAACACGTTTTGCAACATTATTTTATCTGTTTATCTCTCTGTATCACATCAATTATCTTGCCACGCACTTTCTTTCTATTCTCCCAAAATATCTCTTTTTTGTTGTTTATATAGAAAAAAAAAACTAAAAATACTATCTCTCTTATGAACCATAGACCATTTGAACAATAAACTATTTGAAAATTGGAATTTTCCATGTTTTACAAAATTTTAACATCTGAATTTGATTCTCAATTGGTAGCTTGTTCCATGTGATATGAAGGAAGAGAGAGAGAGAAGAAGGGTACCTAATATCTGATGAAGATGATGGCTTATTTGCAGCAGAACAGACAATAGTGGGAAAGGAAGAAGAAGCCCTTTGGTCTGAAAAAGACAGAGTGTGTCCATAGATGAAAGTTCGGCCACAGAACACAAAATTGGTACGATGATTGGTGATGAGGTTGTTGAGGGGTTGTGTGGTGAGAGTGAGAGACATAGTGTTGGAGTTAGGAGTCACTGAACCGAGCGTTATAGCCATGGTTCGGTTCCTAACTAAGTGAAAGATCTGATTGGGTTTGGCATGTGAAGGTGCATTGCAACTCAACTAACTCATCTTCTTATTTGGATGATTCTGGTATTGCCACGTTTACCCCTATTCCCAACTCATAATTATTACTATTTTGGAATAAATAAGATTTGGAAATCTATAAAAGAACCATGTAAAGTGAAATTACTTTTTTAAGATTAAAAATATGTTTAATGATATGTAACACTTGTTTTAAATTGTGTTTATATTTTAATTTATTCCTTTTTCTACATATTTTTTTATGGGATTTTTAGAATTTTTAAAAATATGTTATGAAAATATACGAGATATATTATATGGAGGAAGTGTCTCTTATTTTATTCATATATTCTATATATAAAGAGTAAAAATGTAATAAAATATCAAATATTAACAATATTTTAATATTAACTATCTAAATTTAAATAATAAATAAAAATATTTAATATCTTTATGAAAAAAATATTCTAAAATAAAATCTAGAAAATTTCCTGGAAACTAATTTAAATAAAAAAGAAGATATTAAACAAATATTCCCCCAACATTCCTCGTTTATTTAATATCTGTTTATTTGATTTTGAAATCTCATATTTAATTCTACTTCCTTTGAAGTTTGATTTCCTCATCTTTCTTTGCTTGTAATTTTTATCTCTCTTTCTTGTATGAGATCATATCATTATGAAATTTGATATTCTTTACAAAATTTCTTCTTTCATCAACTTGATCATCATCTTCTTTGATTGTTGTGAATTTTGTGGTTGTGACATTGGATTTTGATGGATGTTAGAATATGATTCTTCATCTGTCTTCTTCTCTTGAAAATCATTCTTTTGCAAGATACATACATCTTCTTTTGATGTTGATATTTCTTTTATCTCTTCATTTGGAGCCAACTGGATGATCGGATTTGCATATCTTTTCAACATGTCCCAATTGACCACATTTGTGGCATTTTGCATCTGGTCTCCACCGACACCAACACTTGTTTTGTTGGTGGTTATTTTTCTTGCAATAGGGACAAGGCGGAAAAACTCTTGTATTGTTGTTTTGGTTGTATTTGTCCCTTTTGTTGTTCTTGACTCCTTTAGTGGTATAAAGTATAGTATCTTCAATAGCACGATCTTCTCTCATCAATCTTCTTTGTTCTTGTGCTTGCAAGGCATGTATAATTTATGCCAAAGTAATTTTATATAGATCTTTTGTGTTCTCCATCGAAGTAATGGATGCTTCGTATCTCCGGCACTGTCACCAGAATTTTCTCAACTAGTCGGAAAATTCCTTACCTAGTAATTTTATCTTGTTAGCAATACCCAACAATTTGTTTGAGTATTTCTTCATTGTCTCGGACTCTTTCATCCTTTGTAGCTCAAACTCCCTGATCAAGTTTAGCACTTTCATGCCTCGAATCTTCTCGTTTGCTTCATATTCTCCTCTCAAATAGTCCCAAATTTTTTTGGATGATTTTAGAGTCATGATTCTGGTGAGTATCATTTCACTACTAAAAAAACATATATTACATGCAAACTTTTTTATAAAAAAAAATTGGCAAAAAATTCATACATATTTTCATGTAAAAGAATTTTCGCAAAAAATATTTACAGATTTTTTAAGAAAATTTTTCCACTACAAATATATGCAAATTTTTCTACAAAAAAATTATTGGTAGAAAAATATTTTTGATACTTGCAAAATTACCTACATTTATTTCATCTATAAAATTATGTAATTTTCTTTAAAAAATAGTATTAGAAATTATAAATAATATCCTGCAAAATCAGCACTGCAAAGGTTCGTTCTCATTTGGCATTAGGTTCGTCATCATTCAATTTTCGTTTTCATCTTTGTATTTTAGACTTCAAATTAGGGATGGATCTTGAGACTGTTCGAAGGTTGGGTGGAATTTGTGTTTTTAAAATTGGTTGGTTCCATTCACTGTGAAGCTTATATGCTTGTTAGTTTTTGGTGAGGGATGGGGTTGCCGGACTCGCCGGCAGAACAAAACCAAAACATTCGAACTATCCTGGAGAACCACCTGGATACTCTCGAAGACATTGATTATTAATTAATAAATGGGCTAAAGAGGAGCAAATAGGTTAACACCTGATTGTAGGCTCTGATTTGGGCAGAGTCACGGATGAAACGTGAGAGAATTAGGCATTTATAGTCACTGTGAGAGGGTTTTTGAATTGAGGCACAGGAATGAAGTTGAATGGTGGCCTCAGAGGAGAAGAGAGAAGAGAGAACAAAGGATTGAGAGAAGTTTGAGCTGGACACGAACTCAGGCAAGATGTGGAACTGCACAAGTTCGATTTTCTGGCCTTCATTTAAGGAGTTGAGGAAGCCAACTTTGAGGTTGGAAAAGGCAGAATCATCTGGTGCAAGGATGGTTATGCCCCCACTCTTGGCTGTTATGAGCTATGAGTTGATGTTGTTCATGATTTCTGTGGTTTTGAGGAGGCGGACTAGTGTTGAGAACATTTTGGCCTTTTTGAGGATTCTGGTGATGTCATCGGGGACAGAGTCAGGGGAGTCTGGAGACTGAGGTAAGGATGGCACCGATGGTTTTGGTGATGGTGCTGCAACCTTTCGGGTATGAAGAGTTTTTGCTGCACGGGCTTTTGGGGCTGCTACAGGTGCAGGTGAAATGGAGAAGGTGGTGGAGGAAAAGAGTAGGAAGAATGAGAAGGAGAAAAGGATTGGTTGTTTCATCTTCAGTTGGCAATTAAAGTCTGTAGATAGGATAGATGATTGTGGAAGAATGTGTGAATGATTCTTGCAGTTGTTTTTGATGTGTTGGATTTGTGAAGGAGAGGGGTTATATAGAGATTAAAGGCCAAGTATGTTATGACTATGAAATCTATATCCCATCTGTGATGTTAAAACTAGAGGAAGAAAATGTAGTCACTGTGAATCCACACACACTCCTCAATGGAGAGTTGGTCCTTTGGGACCAAAAACTTTATGCAATGCCTGTGGTGTGAGATATAAGTCAACAAGATTATTTCCAGAATATAGACCTGCTAAGAGTCCAACTTATGATGCAAACAAGCATTCAAATCTTCATAAAGAGATAATAAGAAGGACACAATATCACATTAGATAAAGTTAAGTTTCTTTGTTTTCTTTCTATAACTTTCGTTAGTCTAATTCTAGAATAACTTAACATGCAGTGTCTTTTCTTTCTAGAATAACTTGACATGCAGTTTTTTTAGTTTTTTACTAATCTAGGATGATTTTATTTTAGAATTATTTAACATCTGGATATTTTGGTTAGTTTTATTGAAAAATAAAAGTATTTTAAATAACTACTTTAATTTATTTAAAAAATAACTATTCTAAATTTTAAGTAAATATTTTAAACATGTGTTTTAAGTAATTATATTTTTTCATATTTTATTATTTATATATACTAGCAAAAATATTAACACTATTTATACCAATTTTAATTATATTTTTTAAATAAAATTATTTGCGTTGTAAAATTTTAAATAACTCAACACATATAATAATAATAATAATAATAATAATAATAATAATAATAATAATAATAATAATAATAGTTTATTCAACCCATTACAATTCTACTTTCACTTTAACTAGTCTAATCTCTTTCTTCCTCGTTATGTATTATTATAAATGTATTATAAATATATGTAAAATATAAGTAAGCAAACTTGAATTTGTAACCATTATATACAAATTTAAGAAAACTTTAATATTTGACCATCAAATTTTAAATTTATACTAACTGCTTATTCAGAATAAAAGATATCGGCAAAATTAATATTACTTATAAATAAAATATTTTTTGCAAATTAATTACAATATAATAATGTACTATTAATTATTTTTAAAAAATGAATATACGTTATTCATATCATTTCAAATTAATATCCGACTATAATGATTATTTCTTAGTATAACAAATCAATTAAATTCTTAGCTTTTGAGATTTCATGCCTTGTACACTTCTTAGTGTTAACCTTATTGAACTTCCAATAAGGTTTCAAGTTCTGTAAATATTTGATTAATTATATTTTAATTCTTTATAATTTTATACATAATATTGTTTAAAATATAAATAATTTTTTACTTATTTTTAGGTATTTTGGAGTCAAGTTAAGAATGGAAATATCTATACATCGAACATGGATGTATAATAGGCTTCTTCTTGGATGACAGACATATACAAATGAATTTTTAAATGGCTTTGAAGAGTTTATGGCTTTTGCTTGTCGACAACCAAATTTTTTGAGTGAAGGAAAAATAAGGTGTCCATGCAAGGAATGTAAAAATGAGAGATTTTTAATCCCAGATGAAGTAAATGTTCACATTCTTCGAAAAGGATTTACACCCGGATATTGGCGTTGGACATGCCATGGAGAGAGAATCCAACATACGGATGTTGATATGCATTCCACGTTGGGTAGTAGTCAACAATGGGGTTATGAAGATATTAATAGACATCAAAATATGGTGTTTGACGCTGGTGGTCTTAATCATGAACAACATTTTATACAAAATGAAGAGGAACCTCCAAATATGGAAGCTATCAAATTTTATGAAATGTTAAATTCAGCTCAACAACCATTATGGCCAGGATGTAAAAATGTATCAGAGTTATCTGCTGCCATTACAATGTTAAGTATAAAATCCAAACATAATATGTCGCAAGCTTGCTTTAATGATGTGATAAAATTTATGAAAGAGTCAAACCACCCTGATAATATCATCCCTTCTAATTTTAGGGAAACAAAGAAAATTGTAGCAGGGCTTGGTTTATCGAGAATAAAAATTAGATTGTTGCATCGATGGGTGTATGTTGTATTACAAAGAGGACATTACTTTGAAGGAATGCAAGTTTTGTAGAAAGCCTCGATATAAAGCACACAATGAATGCAAGAAAAACTCTAAAAATGTTCCCTATAAGAGATTGAATTACTTGCCCCTCATCCCTAGACTACAAAGATTATATGCTTCTATGAGATCTGCAGAGCACATGAGGTGGCATTATGAAAATCGTAGGGAAGGTGTTTTGTGTCATCCTTCATATGGAGAAGCTTGGAAACACTTTGATAAGCTTTATCCTGAATTTGCCTCAGAACCTCGAAATGTTAGACTTGGCTTGTGTGCTGATGGATTCACTCCATTTAGCCAATCAACGGTACCATATTCTTGTTGGCCAGTAATTGTCACACCATATAATCTCCCTCCAGAACTATGCATGATGACTCCTTATATGTTCTTGACTTTAATCATTCCAGGTCCACACAATCCAAAAGCTAAAATTGATGTGTATTTGCAACTGTTGGTTGATGAATTGCAACAATTATGGATTGATGGGGTAATGACATATGATGCCTCAAAAAAACAAAATTTTCAATTAAGAGCTGCATTTTATGTGAACAATAAATGACTTTCCTGCCTATGGGATGTTGTCTGGGTGGAGTACTGCTGGAAAATTTGCATGTCCAATATGTATGAAAAAAACAAAAGCTTTCTCATTAAAAAAGGGAAGAAAAATGACTTTGTTTGATTGTCATTGTCAATTTTTACCTCATAATCATGTTTTCAGGAGAAATAAGGTTGCTTTTTACAAAAATAGAATTGAGAAAGACGAGTCTCCTCCTAGGTTAAGTGGTGAACAAGTATATGATATGGTTTCTAGCATTCCTAAGTCAACAGAAGTGAGGATATGTAATGTTCCAGGTCATGGACAATCCTATAATTGGACAAAGAGAAGCATATTTTGGGATTTGCCATATTGGAAGAACAATCTTTTAAGACACAATTTAGATGTTATGCATATAGAAAAGAATGTATTTGAAAATGTATTCCATACTATTATGGACAACAAAGAGAAAACTAAGGACAATGAGAATGCACGATTGGACTTGGCAATGTATTGTCATAGGAAGGAGTTATTGTTAAAAACAAATCCTAATGGAAAATGTATGAAGCCTAAAGCCAAATTTTGTTTATCAAATGAACAAAAGAATGATGTGTGTGAATGGGTGAAGGAGTTGAAGATGCCTTATGGTTATGCTTCCAATATTTGCAAATGTGTAGATACAAAATGTGCAAGATTGTATGGGATGAAAAGTCATGATTGCCATATTTTTATGGAATGTCTTCTCCCAATAGCTTTGAAAGCTCTTCCTGAACCTATATGGAAACCTTTAACCGAGCTTAGTCAATTCTTTAGAGATTTGTGTTCAACAGTGCTTCATGAAGATCATATATTGCAAATGGAACAAAATATTCCTGTCATATTATGTAAGTTGGAACGTATATTTCCTCATGCGTTCTTTAACTCTATGGAGCACCTACCAATTCATTTGTCTTCTGAAGCTAGGATGGGCAGACCGGTTCAATACTGTTGGATGTACCCATTTGAAAGGTAATAATCATTTACACCATTTAATATGAATATTATTCTACAATTTACCAAATAATTAGTATAACATTTTTTGTACTCAGGTTTTTGAATAAGATTAAAAAAAACAGTGAAGAACAAAAAAAGTGTGGAAGGGTCTATTTGTGAAGCATATTTACTACAAGAGACATCCTATTTCAGTTCTCATTATTTTGTGTCTCCTATTTGTGTTGGTGAGGGAGTTCATGAAGATCATATAGAACCAACTTTGTCTATCTTTAAACCATATGGACAAACAACTGGTAAATATAAGGAAAGGTGGCTTAGTGATAAAGAAAAGTTAGTTGCCCAGTTGCATGTTCTCTTGAATTGTAACGAGGTTAAACCATTTATTGAGTAAGTATCAAACACGACATATATGTTGTTTCAATTAATTTAATATAATTATATATAATTTTAATATTATGTTTTGTAGCACATATGTACAATCTTTGAATGACATCTATGGGAATCTCAAAAATGGTATCATTGATGAACAAATAGAAGTTGATTTCCCATGGTGGTTTCAAGAATATGTAAGCATTGATTTAAACAAAAAAAATGATGTTACTATTTTTTATTATATCTTTCATTTATAATTTTTATTTTAATAGGTTAAACAAAATCACCAACTTAGGTTGCAAAGTCCTAGTCTATATGACTTGGCAAGGAGACCTTTGAGACTAGCAAAGTCATGGCCAATTTATTTTGTGAATGGATACAAATTTCATACAACAACATGGGGTAAAGGCAAAACAAAATATAATAGTGGGGTATGTGTAAGTGGCATTGGACATGGTGAAATTTCAAGTGATTATTATGGTGTTCTTACAGAGATTTTAGAATTGGAATGACCAAGTGAATCACAAAAAAAAATTAGTTTTATTTTACTGTGATTGGTTTGATCCTTCAATTCAGGGGACAAGAATACACAAGCAATATAAGATTGTAGAAGTTAGAAAAGGGAGAAAATATGAAAAATTTGATCCTTTTATGTTTCCAAAAGCTGCAACTCAAGTGTATTATTCATCTTATCCTGGGCGACAAAAGGATAAGGTTGATTGGTTGGTAGTTATCAAGACAAAGCCAAGAGGAGTTGTTGATGATAGACATACTTTGGAGGTTGCTTATCAAGTGCATGAATCACATGTTAATGAAACAATTGAGGATGACCCAATTGACCACCTACAAGATGATGAGATTGAGGGTGAAGAGGGTGAAGAGGTTGACTTAGATATAATGCATGCAAATGATTTCATAGACAGAGGATCAAGAAGAGGAAGATGATCAGGAAGAGGAAGATGATCAGGAAGAGGAAGATGAAGATTCCATGCAAGAAGAAGAAGATTCCATGCAAGAGGAAGAGGAAGATTAATATAGGTTTTTTTAAATTTGTTTAATTACAATACTTATTTGTATTATGTTTACTTGGATGGTGTTATTTTATTATTACATTGATAGTTTCATGTGTGTAGTTTTTATCTATTGTTGAGATTATAAATGCTACAATTTTTAAAAAAATAGATGTCAGATTCTAAGAGACCAATGCAGCCAACTAAAAAGTTAAAAAGGAAAAGAAGTGAACAAGCTCATATACCATTTATAATACCATCAACTAGCCTTGAAGCTTATTCTAACCAAATATCTCGACCTCTACCTCCATTTCGATCTCCATTTCGACCTCTACCTCCTCCACTTATATCTCATTCTCCATCTCCTCCACCTATATCACGACCTCCTCCTCCACCACCTATATCTCGACCTCCTTCTCCACCACCCCCTATATCTCAACCTCCTCCTCCTCCACCACCACTTATATCTCGACCTCATCCTCCTCCACCACCTATATCTCGACCTCCTCCTCCTCCACCACCTATATCTCAACCTCCTCCACTTGTATCTCGACCTCCACCTACATATGCACCTCCACCTATATCTCGACCTCCACCTTTTCCACCTATATCTCAACCTCCACCACCTCCTCCTATATCTCAACCTCCATCTCCACCTCCTATTCAAGTCCATCAAATGCATGATTTTCCAATGACTCATGAAACTCCATCTTCTTCATCTAGCCACATCAGTGGAGACAATAACAAAAAGAAAATCTTGATACTCCCAGAGGGGGATGGGTGAGTAATTGTTATTAGTAAATCAAATAATTTCTTACCATATATACATTTTTGTTGTTTGGGTTTTTAATTTTGTTTCAATTTATGTTGTTGTACATAGGTTTGATCAACACAAGTTAGTAGTGGGGACAATTGCTTCAATCATTCGCACTAACTTGGAGGAGGCAAAACCATCATGGAAAAAGCTATCCAAAGGACAAAGGGAGTCGTGGTTTGATATGTTCAAAGTAATCAAATTTCAAACTTTGACTAAAAAGATTTTATATATTATTTGAAATCATGTCTAATATAATTATTTTTCATTTGTTATAATTAATTTAGTCAAAATTTCCATGGCCACCTCAACATAATGACACGATGCAACGTAATTTTGAGAGAAGGAGTGCATCTAAAATGTCTCAATTAATGCAAGAAGCTAGGAAGGATCTAGATAAGAAACCAATTTGGATGGGAGAAGATGTGTGGGCACAACTAAACGCATATTAGGAGTCCTCAAGTTTCAAAAGTAAGTCTGAGATAAATAAAAGAAATCATGTAACTATGGATGGTGCATCTCTTCACACTGGTGGATCAATTCCTCATCGCTTGCATTGGAAGAGAATGGTAATATATGATTTTACTATTATTTTTATAATTTAGATTCCAATTTTAATGATGTTAAAACTTCTTCTTTATCAATTATAGAAGGAGGAAAAAGGAAGAAATCCATCATTGACTGAGTTTTATTTTCGTACACATCGAAGAGAAAAGGATCAAAGTTGGGTTGGTCCTCATGCAAAATTTGCCTTTGTAAGTTCTGAATTATTTACTTTACTTTTATTGATTTTTTAAATTCTTTGCTTTCATCAATTATTTCCATTTGTAGGAAAAATTTGAACAAAGAAAAAGTGAGATAATATCTCAAAGTTCTATGGAGAATGTTGCTACCGGTGAAAAATCCATTAGCCAAATACCATCTGGCTGGGGTATATGGATTGACTCAGTTGGGAAAAAAAGTGGAAGAATATTTGGTCTTGGAACTGTAGGCAAGATGTTGTTTTCATCCTCAAGTCAACAATCAAATATTGAGGACGTTGATGCTTTAAGAAGTCAAATTCAAGCATTAAATGAATCATTACAAAGACAAGAACATGAAAAACTAGAAATGAAACAAGAGTTGCTGAAACAAAGTAAAGATAAATTAGAAATGAGGAAAAAGTTGACTGAGACTAAAAATCAAGTAAGAGCATTAATGCAACATTTAGGATATGTGGCATCTTCTTCCCATCCACCTTCATCTGAACGTAGTAATGAAAATGAGGATGATGAAGATAGTGACTATATGGAAGACGGTGATATTTTATATTTTATACTTTAGCTATTATATTATTTCGATTTTGTTTCGTTTTGTTTCTTGATGAATAAAAATTTGTATTTGAATTTGTAGGGAGTAAGAGTTTTTGATTTTAGGTCCAACTTTGATGCTAGTGGCAATGAAATTTACATGGAAGCTTTAAAAGCCATTTGATGGATTTATGCATTTAATTATTAGAAAAACTTTGATGCTATTATACTTTGTGTCTTATACAGGTGTTGAAGGATGCTCTATTTCTAGAAAATGGGTTGATGGTTGTTTTGGTAATTATTTTTCTATTTCTATTGTTTTGGTTGTTTTAAATTTGAAGGTTTGTGCATGAGATTTATTTGACTGACAAGTGATTCTATTTCAAATTGGTGAGATGATTAGCAGATTTGAGAAGAAAGGTTTCTACTTAAAAGGTAAATATTTAGATAAATGTTTAATGGTATACCAAACTTTAGTGTGATTTGTTAGAGCAACGTAATATTAAAACCTATTGTCTTTGTTTCAGATCTAGACTTAATAGTTTTAGTTCATGATTTTGTGTAATTTTTTTTTTGCTTATACCTCATATTGGAATTGAATTCTTGTCCTTATACAAGATTGTGAACGTCAAAATCTTTGCGGAGGAAGATTAGTTTCACTTTTTTTTATAGATGTTGATAGATATGGATCCTAACATAAGTTTCTTTCAATTACATCACTTTCTGAATTACTACATATGATTAGTTTATTGTCATTGTAGACATGTTTGGTTTCTTTCAATTACATCACTTTCTAAATTATTGTATATGATTAGTTTATTATCATTATAGACATGTTTGAACTACTTCATAACAAGGAAGTGCGAAAAAATTTAACTTGTTAATAGAATTTTATTTCTGTTATGATGGAAAAATGATTAGTTTTTCCAATTTGACACTATTTTCAAAGTTTGAGGATGTATTCACATAAATCGCATATTTATCATATATTTCTTATTGTATATTATAAAATTCGAAAATATTTTATTACCTTCATCAAGAAAATATTTTTATATAGTAAATAATTTTTTGGAATAGGACAAAGTGAAATAGTTTAAACTCTTAAAAAGACATGTAGTTTAAGTTCTTAAACTTTTAATAACTAAATTGAATTTTAGTTTTCTTAAAATAAAAATTATACGAAAAATAGTGAAAAATAAAATTACAAATAATATTTCCTGACTTATCTATTTTCAAAATAGTAACAAGAAATTATAACATTTTTTAAAAGTAATATGAAAATAAAAATTTATAAATTTTAAAATATTATTAAAAAATTCCTACTAATTTTCTTCCAAAGATATTAATAGAAAAAATGTACTTACAAATTTAATTTGGCAAGAAAACATAACTGGACTTTTTTTTACAAGAAATTACTTGTGAATTTAAAATTTGTAAAAAAATTACTTTAGGAAATTTAAATTTGAAGGAAGAAGTACTTGTTATTTTTAAAATGGATATTTTTGTAAAAAAGTTTGCTGCAAATATTTTTAGCCTAAAATGTTGCTATGAATTTATATTTTGCAGGAAATTTCTTGCAAATTTTTAAATTTCACAGTAACTAATTATCTACGAGTAAATTACCTATTAATTAAAATTTACAGAAAAAATAGCAGGAAACTCTTTTCATGCAAATTTTTATAACAAATTTGCCAGAAAATTCTCATGAAATATAGAAAATTCTAGTAGTGTTGTGAAACACCAGCAAACAAACATGACTTTCTTTTTGCCTTCTTTGTTTTCTTTTCCTTTTGACTTTTGATTTAGACCATGGTGGGATTTTCTGGCAACTGATCAATAATGTAATCCTCTTCCACAGCTTCCCATAAATCTAACCCCTCTAGATATGCTTGCATTTTTACTGTCCATAGATCATAACTTTCGCTATCGAAAAGTGAAATAGCGACTTGTGAGAAATTTCCTTCCCCTTCCATTCTATAGGCCCCGTAAGAACAATGACTCTGATGCCACTGATGGAATTTTTAGGATTTTTAAAAATATATTATGAAGATATATGAGATCTATTATATCGAGGAGCTATCTCTTATTTTATTCATATACTCTATATATAGAATAAAAATTTAAGAAAATATCAAATATTAATAATATCTCAATATTAACTACCTAAATCTAAATAATAAATAAAAATATTTAATATCTTTATGAAAAAGATATTTTCTAAAATAAAATCTAAAAAATTTACTGAAAACTAATTTAAATATAAAAAAATATTAAACAAATATTTTCAACATTTTTTCTCCTTTTTTTTTCTTTTTTTTTCTTTTTATACCTTTATTTTTTTACTCATATGTTCTTAAAAAGTTTACATTAAACATTTTCCATTAAAAGTATAGGGAATACGTTAAAAATAACTATCAGAATATCATCAAATATGTTAGACATGTTAAATTTCTTTTTTATTTTTTTATATTTAAAATTAGTCATTAAAGTTGTATAATAGCAACTAAGTCCTGTTTAACTGATAAATTACTTAAATTACATAATCGTTATTAAGACCACTTGTAAATAATTAGAGCAAAAAGGGATATATAGTGCTGGCAAATAATCTAAAATCATTTTCTCCTGTGAGATATATTTAAGTATAAAATTTTGTTATTAATATTAATATAGATATATATATTAACTGTGTTAAATATTATCCAACATAAAACAAAATTTCTAATGTCAATATAAATGTTAATTTAAAATATTAATTGACTCCTATGTTGAGCTATCTCAAGATATTATTTTATTTGCAAATAAAGAAACAAAAAATTGAAAAAATAAATTGGATATTTTTAAATTTAAGTGAAACTAGTTTTAATTATTAGATACAAGTTAATATATAAAATTTAAGATATGTATATCTTTTAATTAATTAATATTAGTTCATAAGTAATATAGAAAGTAAGAGACGAGGGTGAAGTACTTAAACTCTATTGTTAAGATTTGATAGAATTACTAAAAGTTAACTAAAATAATTTGTTATTAAAATAAAATGACATCATATTATAGGTACATGTAATTTTTATGAAAATTATTTTCTTAAATAACTTTTATATAACCCACAGTATACAATGTGGACCAGTGTCCAACACCCAAAATTTACACTGTAATTTTCATTTTCAAAACATTAAAACAATCAAAATTAAGTATTTGGTATTGGAAAGGGGTCATTCAATGGTTCTTTAGTTTTCTTTTCTTTCATATTTAAACAATTCTTTCATTATTGTAATTAAAATGTTAAGTATATATTAAAGTGGGATGCAAAAACAAACAGAAGGATAATTCTAACATGTATGATTGGAGTGTCACTTCGAACTGAATTAATATTTAAATGCTTAACATTATGAGTGATCATAATAATCATAAGATAAAAGTAAGAATTGGTTTAATCAAACATTTTCTCTTTTATTTTCTCCTTTTATATTAGAAACATGTGTAAGTTGGGGGATTAGTCTTAGTGGCTATAGGGTTTAAGGATTTGGAATGCATTATAGAATAGCACTCCTTAATAATAATTATAAATAATTTGAGTTAGTAAGTAATTTAAATGTCTTATATATATTTATGTCATTCTTTTCTAATAATAAAAATAATTATTTTTTTGTTTAAATTTGTATTAAAAAAATTAGTTTTAGAAATTATATTATTTACTTTTAAAATGTTAAAATTGGTACTAATTTAATTAAAGACCAATTTAAAAACTTATTTTAAATAAATAAATAAAATTTTGATAACTAATGTTAAAAATTAACTTAATTATTATTATATAGAAACCATATCATATTTTTACTTGTATTATTCTTTTATTTGTCATTTTAATTCATAAATATATTATTTTTTATTAATTAAGTGATCTAAACTATTTTTTAACCTTTACAAAACACTATTTAAGTAACGAGGACAAAAGATAATATATTTCAAAATTTGAAAAACTAAAAACAAACAATTTTTTTAGAACAAGTAAAACCAAACTTTACATATTTTAGAAGGATAATATATTTTATCCTATTTTTTAGCACTACCTGTAATTACTATTTTCCATGTAAGCTAATTCCTCATGGTAAACATACATTGATGCATTAAAATAGCAAACCACACCATCCTCCAAAAACGAAAAAAAAAACTTTTGGTATTAAACGGCAGCATGCTACATCTTCCCTTTTGGTAAACCACATGCCACTTCATAAATGCTAAGAAAATCATGCTCAACGATTCAATATCTTCGGATAGAATGTGAAAATTTTACACCTTTATATATTACTACAAACCGATCAACCTCTGCAAATAAAAAGCAACACAAATGGAAAAGATGAAGTGAAATTCAGCTATGTTAGCAAAAAGTGCTTATCTTTTGGCTCTAGGGTTGGTTTTGGCTTTGGCTTTGGCTTTGGCTTTGGCTTTGGCTTTGGCTTTGGCTTTGGCCTCACCAACCCTTTCAAATGCCTCAAGTATTTTCCCCGGATTCATAAAGTGGCACGTATATGTTATGAATGAGTTGCAGAACAAGAAAAGGTTATTGGTTCATTGCCAATCCAAAGACGATGATTTGGGTAGCCATCAACTTTCTCAAGGTGGGAATTTCACTTGGAGTTTTAGGGCAGATTTCTCACACTCCACTCTATTTTGGTGCCATGTGAAAAGGGACAACAACAATGGTTGTGACAGTGGTGCCTCATTTGATGTGTTTTGGTACGATGAACATCTTTTTCATAAGTGTGATTGGAAGAATTGCCTTTGGAGAGTTAGGGATGATGGTATTTACCTAACAACTTTTCATGAAACCCTAACTGAGGAATTCTACTATCACTGGGGTGCCACCAGACATGGCTGATTTCTTCCTTCCTTTCTTTCTTTTTCAATAAATCTAGGTTTTGATTTCTTTAAAGCACCACTCCATCAAACATCAAATTAAATATGCAGTATGTCATTTTGTTAGAATATCTTTAAGAAAATAATAGTTGGTTTAGTTTAGGTTTTAGTCATTTGTTTGGTTATTTTC
Source organism: Lablab purpureus (assembly GCA_030347555.1). NCBI lineage: Eukaryota > Viridiplantae > Streptophyta > Magnoliopsida > Fabales > Fabaceae > Lablab > Lablab purpureus. Next base: position 10,102,077 of record CM059260.1, read on the forward strand.
TTCTTTCTAGGCTTGTTATATACTTGATGAATCCTTGTTATAAACAACAATTTTAAAAAGGATAAAAATTGAATATTGTTTTTGAGATTAAGCAACAATATGAATTAACAAGCAAGATTCTACCCTGAATTATAATATATGATTTAAGTTTAACTTTTTTGTTAGCTAAGTGTCTCTGTATCCTATTTAATTTCTCTCATAATGAAATCTTTATCCTTAACTAATAACCTTAATTCCTTAGCTCTGCAGACTAATAAGAAAAAAAAATACTCTAATTGCAGGAAAAATAAGAAAATGAAGAGGTAAAAGTTATTGAATTTTGTACCTTAGCTTACCATGCTTATTATTATTAAATGGGGTGGAAAACAAAGAGAACTTCATGATCCTTTAAAAGTTTCAATAGGTAGAACATTTGTGAATTTCTTTTCCAAGAAACTCAGTTATTTTAATCTTTAACATCAATCAAGTAAATTAGGATATATCAAGCAAGGATGTTATAATTTTAAAAATATAAAAAATAATTATAAAATATATAATTAAATTTATTAATTTACTATTATTTTTACATATTATTTTATTGCAAGTTTAAATAAAGAATTTGAGTGTTAGATATAACTGTTCGTTTAAAACCAGTGAAGATGTAAATGTTATTAAAAAAGATTTAAGAAAACATAAGTCATATGTTTTTTATGTGATAAATTTATAATTTGAATTTGATTTAAATACGTTTTATTCTCTCAAAATCTTAATGTAATGTATTTGTAGGTTTTTTTTCTTATAAATTGTTGGTAATTATTTTTATAGAATGTTTGATCCAAAGTGTTCTTGGATTCCTAACCATATGTATATAGAATAAAATTGTTTCATGAATAGAAGAGAGAGAAGTTATGGATAAAGTAGAAGGAATGTATGAATGGTGAAACTTGATAATAGACTTAGATGACCAACTTATCCATTCAGACCATTCCACCATATCATCTCACCTCTGAATTGGATTGAACTGCCTCACTTTTGCAACACACTCTGCATTAAAGGTCAACACCAACCACTGTAAGCCAATTGTTCTTAATTTTTATTTGAAGTTTGAACCAGATTAATCTGTTAAATTAAGTATGCACTTTTGAAATTTGATGCCATATGATTGATGATATCTGGAAAAGATCTTTCACTTGCCCATAAGTTACCATTTTATGCTTTCTTGTTGTCTTGAGGCTATATTCTCAGGGGTTCAGGAAGTGATAGTAATGCTATTGAATTAATGAAAAGGTTTGAAGTTTCACGAGCAGTTTCTGAAATCTATAGAATTTGGTTCAACTTCGCTTGTGTCATCCTATTTTTCTTTCTTTCAGCTTCAGTTTCCGTTGGATCTTCTTGAGCGGAGAAAAGAAGGAATGAAAATCAGCTCCTCAGTCCTCACAGACAGCAAAAAATGTTTTAAAATAACACATCTAATTCAATGCTTATTCTTTTTAAGTAATTTGAACATTCAACCTTCAAGACAAGAAAAAGTGCTGATAGACAATGGAAGGAAACGTTGTTCTGTGTTTTTTATAATTCCCAGCATGCCAACCTAGAAGACGATTTATACTGTTTTCTGCGTATATCTCTATCAAGAGAGGGAAACAATGTAGAGAATTTTGTCTTTCAATTAATTAAGTATGTTTTTAATTTTATTAATAATTATTTTAAAAGTCGTACGAGATGTAGTAGATTGACAGTGTATAGAAATAAAGTCAGTACCATTTTGTGAAACTAGCAAATTCTGCAACCATTCTATTTTAACTTCAGTAACAATGTGCAGTTACAGAGCTGCGCCATAGAATGGGGGAACTGAAGCTACTGGGAGTTTGGCCAAGTCCATATGTTTACAGGATCATATGGGCGTTAGAAGTGAAGGGCATAAAGTATGAGTATGTAGAAGGAGAATTCCAAAACCCTGATTTCGCTGATTTGCTACAGAAGTATAACCCAGTTTACAAAAAGGTTCCAGTCCTTGTTGTTGATGGAAAGCCAATCGCAGAATCCACTGTCATTCTTGAATACATAGAGGAAACATGGCCACAGCCACCCTTGCTTCCACGGGACCCATATGAGAGGGCTGTGGCACGGTTTTGGGTGAGTTTTGGTGAAGAAAAGGTAACAAGGTTGTTTGTTAAACAGTTGAGATTTTAATTCTCTGTTGTTCTTCTCTCATTTATATATTATATTTGCTACCCCAATTGCAGAGTATTTCGTTATGTCATTCTTTGTGACTGTTGGAGACGAATTTCAGAAGGCAACAAAGGAAGTTGGAGAAGTGCTGAAAGTATTAGAAGATACCATTGGGGACAAAAAGTATTTTGGTGGTGAAGAAATTGGACTTTGGACACAAACTTGGGATGGATAGCCTTGTCATTTGGAGTCATTGAAGATATTGTTGGTGTAAAGTTGTTGCTAGTTGATGATTTTCCTCGCTTGTTTACTTGGATTTGGAACTTCAGTGAGCACCCCTCTATCAGAACAAACCTCCCAAGTCACCAAGAGTTGTTTGCTTATTACAAGCAAAAGAGAAAGACTATTAGTCCATCCAATACAGCATAAATGCAGGCATGAACTGATTTGTATCAGTACGACATATAATTTTAGTGAACTTCCTAGTGCTTGGATGATTGGATCGAGGATTCAACTTCATATTTCAACCCTCATTCAATGTATAAAATATGCTCATCATCATTTGGGATTGAATGGTGAGTGTCCCGTTATAAATTACGAGCATTTACCTTCTTGATTGATTAGAAACTTCGTACATGTCGTCTTGAGCATGACAATCGGATCAAAACGTCGTCTAAAACAAAAGGGCTGAGTAGAATCATTACCTAACTGAGAAGAAAAATATAAATATATCCACTAAAATTATTCGAGGTTCAATCCCAAGTTGCAATTTCTAGTTCTGCAAACCATTAAACAGCAGATTTGTAACTACAAGGGCCTAACTAAAAAGGTCAATGTTTAAGTTTATTAGTGCGCTCCCATTTCTTTCAACCAACATTTGTGACTAACAATAACATTGCGAGAACTGCAGTGACCAACAAAATAACAAATTCGTAGCAGATCAGGTTCCCTCTAGGATTCTTAGCCCTCTGAGTTTTTAGCTTTAGCTTCTGATAGCAAAGGTTCAAGTTCTCCTTTCCGGTACAGCTTCAGGGTATCTGCATGAGTTAAAAACAATGTTGGACAAAAGGAGAAAACAAAGAAATTGCACTTTTATATTTCTATTAAACGGTATAGGGTCAAAATTAACTCCTTAGCAAGTGTACCAAATCATTCAAGTAATAAAGTGAAAGTCCAAATATCGTTTTTTCAAGGAATTAGCGATTGTTTAACAAATATGTGTGATTACTACTTTAGAATAGATTGTAAAAGACTTAAATTTATCGTGTTGGTAATGTAAATTAAACTTGCAAATTTATAAACTACTAGAACAAATAATGTATATAAGAAAGATAACTTCACTGGGGTTGGACTTCTTGAACTCAACTTAATGTAATTTCTCGTGAATATAAATACATTTTAAACAAAACTCCACATAATGTATACTTACCCTAATTCCTTAGAGATACGTTCTAAACTTTAATGCCAAAATCTAATTCCTTAGTTTTCTCAATAAAGCTTGCATTAAGACATGTGTATAGAATGACCAAGAGTTATGATACTATGTCTGATATAATAACCCAAGGTTGCTCCACCTTTAGTTCTCAGTTTCAAAATGCATTTTCCAATGATCAGAAACAACATAAAACATAGATGATCAAGCCATGCACATTAAACAAGGAAGATGAAACATAAGAGTATGAAAAGATATACATATATTTCAATGAGAGATACACAAGATTGAGTTCATTACATCCAACCCCAATAAGAGGGGAGTCTACCTACTCATAGACATTTGGAGCACTAAAAATGGATAAGGAATGGATGATCCTCAAGAAGAAAGCTTTTCCAAGCCCTTCGTTCGTCCCTCCGTCTCCTCTTGTTCATGTTCAATCTGTTTTTACTCCAAAAGATGTATGATTGAATCCAAAAGGTCACATTTTAAACTGGTGCAAAGAGCGACATCTCGCTGACTCTCACTGGACGAGAGTATACGTGTCAAAATCATAATTTAATCTCCGTCGCCCAGCGAGATTACTGGCAGCCCAACGACCTAATCATAATTTAGCTGAGCGAGAAAACTTGTGGCTGGACGAGAAGTAGCAGACTTTCAAAACTCATTCTTCAAACTCTCATTTCTCTACAAAACTACAAAAATTTTAACAAAGTGAACATTAATCACTTTCTTTCAAACAAAATAGAAGTATTGTAATCTTTAACACAAAAAGAGAAGAGAACATGGCAAAAATACAAATAAAGAAGGTGAATTAATATAACCAATTGAGTTGAAATATCATTTATCAGCACCCCAAACTCATATTTTTGCATGTCCTCATGTAAAATAAAACTAAAAAAATCTAAGAGTATGTGTGTGCACCACAAAAACAAATGATTTTCTAAACAATTATCTGGTACAAAAGCTGAAAAGAGTTAAGTCTGCAAAATCCAAGTCTCAATTAAAATGTCATGGTGCTTTAATAAAACAAATCCCCAAACGTAGAGTGACTCATGCTAACTCAGAGGAACAAGGTAATGCAACTCCCCATTAACAGTGTTTCATTCATGTGTTTATTCCCAAGGAATTCTCACTTAAAGCATATCATCCTCATTTCATACATTTTTGCACATCATCTACATAATACATATCACATGCTTGAATTTGATCAAAAGGTCATAATTTGGTCAGGTTAAAGAAACAAATATGGTTTTTTAATGGATTCAAAAACATTGTCATGAGAACAATTAACATTCTTGTCTAAATCATAACCGTTCATCTCTTTCACACACTCAGCTTTATTCATCGTTCTTTCTTCAATCTCAACCATTTACAATGTTCTTACAATCTTTGAATATTGATTTCTCTTCAATCTCTCTCCTCTCTTTTTTTTCATTCACTTTTTTTTTTTTAAAGAAACAAAAGACTTTAGAGAGAATTTTTTCCATTGTTCTCTTCTTAAAGTGTGGGAAGGGAAAAAGATTTCTTTGGTTAGAGTTTGAAGAATAATTCATGATGGCTAAAAACGGCTAACAAAGATTCACACAAATCATAAGGTTGGCTTTTTGGCTAAGTAGGGAATCCTCACAAAACAAAACAAAACAATTGCCTTAATCATCTTAAATCAAGCACATGTTTATATAGTTCAGAATCATGCAAAAACACATTTATGAAAATAAGCAGTTCATTTCATTCACTCTCCCAATTTTTCATGTAAACACTCAACAAGTACTTCCCCTGAGTCACATATCAATCTAAGCTTGGCAAATCCAAATCTCATGCGACCACAGACATAAAGTTTCAACTCAGAAATTTATAGATAAACCCATCATACTATGCAATAGATAATTCTAAAGAAAATCAATGTTCAGATAATTCTAAAGAAATTAAATTGTTCAAATACCATAAAAAGTACAAAACATAATGAAATTAAAACCCAACAGAATAATAACAAAAGCTAGATTAAATCACGGCCAAAGCCTCAATCCTGATTGTGGGTCCTCCTGACCAGCAATAGCATTTGTACCACCTTCACCTGCATCATCACCACCTTTATATCCATCATCACCTGACCAGTTCGAAGCCAGAGTGGTGATGATGCAGGTGAAGGTGGTACAAGTGCTGCTGCTAGTCAGGAGGACCCACAATCAGGATGGAGGCCTTGGCCGTGATTTAATCTAGCTTTTGTTATTATTCTATTGGGTTTTAATTTCATTATGTTTTGTACTTTTTATAGTATTTGAACAATTTAATTACTGCTTAATTTAGTTTCTTTAGAATTATCTGTTGCATAAGAAACATTGATTTTCTTTAGAATTATCTGTTGCATAGTATGATGGGTTTAACTACGAATTTCTGAGTTGAAACTTTATGACTGTGGTCGCATGAGATTTGGATTTGCCAAGCTTAGATTGATATGTGACTCAGGGGAAGTACTTGTTGAGTGTTTACATGAAAAATTGGGAGAGTGAGTGAAATGGGCTGCTTATTTTCATAAATGTGTTTTTGCATGATTCTGAACTATATAAACATGTGCTTGATTTGATATGATTAAAGCAATTGTTTTGTTTTGTGAAGATTCCCCTACTTAGCCAAAAAGTCAACCTTATGATTTGTGTGAATCTTTGTTAGCCATTTTTAGCCATCATAAATTATTCTTCGAACCCTAATCAAAGAAATCTTTTTTCCTCCCCACACCTTAAGAAGAAGAGAACAATGGGCATTCTTGTTTGATGAGGATGGATGGGAAATTAAGTTTGGGGGAAGAATATATTTTTCATCTTAGAAATAAGTTTTGAATAAAAAAAAATTCTCTCTAAAGTCTTTGGTCTCTCTTTTGTTTCTTTTCAAAAAAAAAAAGTGAATGAAAAAAAAAAAAAAAAAAAAGAGGAAGAGATTGAAGAGAAGAGAAATCAATATTCAAAGCTTGTAAGAACATTGTAAATGGTTGAGATTGAAGAAAGAACGATGAATAAAGCTGAGTGTGTGAAAGAGATGAACAGTTATGATTTAGACAAGAATGTTAATTGTTCTCATCTTCTGACAGTGTTTTTGAATTCATTGAAAAACCATATTTGTTTCTTTAACCTGACCAAGTTATAACCTTTGAAAGACCTTTTGATCAAATTCAAGCATGTGATATGTATTAAGTAGATGATGTGCAAAAATGTATAAAATGAGGATGGCATGCTTTGAGTGAGAATTCATTGGGAATAAACACATGAGTGATGAGTGAAACACTGTTAATGGGGAGTTGCAGTACCTTGTTCCTCTGAGTTAGCATGAGTCACTCTACGTTTGGAGATTTGTTTTATCAAAGCACCATGACATTTTAATTGAAACTTGGATTTTGCAGACTTAACTCTTTTCAGCTTTGGTACCAGATAATTGTTTAGAAAACCATTTGTTTCTGTGGTGCACACACATGCTCTTAGATTTTTTTTTTTTTGTGTTATTCCTTTTAGTTTTATTTTACATGAGGACATGCAAAAATATAAGTTTGAGGGTGTTGATAAATGATATTTCAACTCAATTGGTTATATTAATTCACCCTCTTTATTTGTATTTTTGTCATGTTCTCTTCTCTTTTTGTGTTAAAGATTACAATACTTCTATTTTGTTTGAAAGAAAGTGATTATTGATCACTTTGTTAAAAATTTTGTAGAGAAATGAGAGTTTGAAGAATGAGTTTTGGAGGTCTGCTACTTCTCGTCCAGCCACAAGTCTTCTCGTTCAGCTAAATTATGATCAGGTCGTTGGGCTGCCAGTAATCTCGCTAGGCGACGGAGATTAAATTATGATTTTGACACGTAGACTCTCGCCCAGCGAGAGTCATTGCTCGCCCAGCGAGAGTCATTGCTCGCCCAGCGAGAGTCATTGCTCGCCCAGCGAGATATCGCTCTTTGCACCAGTTTAAAATGTGACCTTTTGGATTCAATCATACATCTTTTGGAGTAAAAACAGATTGAACAGGAACAAGAGGAGACGGAGGGACGAACGAAGGGCTTGGAAAAACTTTCTTCTTGAAGATCATCCATTCCTTATCCATTTTTAGTGCTCCAAATGTCTATGAATAGCTAGAATCCCCTCTCATTGGGGTTAGATGTAATGAACTCAATCTTGTGTATCTCTCATTGAAATATATGTATATTTTTTCATACTCTTATGTTCCATTTTCCTTATCTAATGTGCATGGCTTGATCATCTATGCTTTATGTTGTTTTTGATCATTGGAAAATTATAGACTACTAAGTTCATATATGCAGACAATGTGCATTCGCAATTATAGATATTTTGCAATAAAAACAGAATGGTAATTAATAAGAATGTAAAAATAAGGATGTCTTCCACATTGACAATCAATAATATAAAAGACAATTTGAACTGTGGAGATATCCCCACTCAGACAATCAATAATATAAAAAGACAAGAAAACAAGGACAATATACCTGAACAGCCGCCAATGTGTTTGCCACCTGCAATGAAGAACAATTTTAGGATCGGTTGTAAACTATTCCTTTCAAAAGGTGAACTTACAAGCAAGGTGAATTTAGTGCTTTTAAAGTTGATAGTATAAGGATGCAAAAATTCACGCATAAAAAGAAATGAAATAGTACGTGGACACATGCTTGCATTCAGGGTATGTGAAATGTGGTCTAGTCTTCACGTTGGGTTCAAGTTGTGGTTGAATGATGTGACTGAACAATTATAATAAGATTTCTTTCTAGAACAAAAATTAATTTTGGTTTATTTCATAAAAACCATGACCAGAACAAGCGGGTTATACTTACATCGTGATATTTTTGAAACAAATGTGAGATTTCAAGAAATTATGGACCTATTTAGTCCATCAATAACCAAGCTAGATCTGGTGTAACACAGGGGATTTTCCATTTCTATTGATTCCTCATGAAACTGGACTAGATTAACAACAAATATTGCATATGGTATTCAACACCGGGATGAATTAAACAAATATTTATCGGTTCTATTCTAACTCCTCTTTTTATGAAGAGAATGAATCCTGTTATTGACGTATCATAAACAGATTCCATTCGGCAGGTCTTGGATCTGCACATTTTTTTTCCTCCATTACCCATTTGGAAGTCCATGTATGTTTTAAGGTAGTTTCTATCTCACATTTGCAGAGAGATTGGGCAGCTTGGTGGATTATTTATTAGTTTTTACTTACCTTCCTCCCCTCTTTTGTTGTTCTTTCATCTGTGTGCATTATTGCAGGATAAACACTCTGGTGGTACTTGGATCTCCTCAGTTTCGCCTCTATTACAAACCCATTAGGAAGTCCACGGTTGTTTCAAGGGAGTTTCTGAGAATAGGCAACCTGGAGCATAATTGGTTTTTACTCACCTTCAAGATACCTTATCCAACTGCAATAGTAATAAATCCTCCTCTCTAAATGATTCTTTTATTTGAGAAACAATGAACACTTTCACATCTGAACTTGTTCCATTCTTTCTCTATCTCTCTCAAGACACACATAGACCTACTCTCATAAATCATTAGATTTTAAGCATGCTCACCATGTCCTCAACCTATAAGACCTTATCATGTGTCCTATTTAACATCATACAATTTTCAAGTTATAATTTATACTCTATACCAGCCCAGGTTGCACATACAAGTATGCAGAAGATTTTGTCGTATCAATGAAGTCTTCATAACCTAACGAGCATGAGGGAAGGGATGACAAATAAACTTGTCCTGCAGGTATTATCCAAACGTGTCTTGATTTTGATGGAGAATCCTCACATTGACCGAACACGAGTGTGAGTAATACCTGACTTTTTAAATTGGGTATGGGAACGGAAATGAGAATGTACACGTTGCCTTCTCCCCATTTTAAATTACTAAAACACCTTATTTTGTCAATTAACCTAAAAAACTTATTTTCACAACTCTCGTTGGTCCTTTTTTAGTTTTATTTCAAGAAAACTTCATTTGTTACACAATTTTTCATTTTCTCTCAATTATTCCACTCATTCAATATATGTCAAGTTCACTTAGATCCCTAAGATACTTTCTCTCTTATCACAATCTCAATTACACATTTTTTACCCTTGTGCAGTTTCATTCAAACGATGTTTTGCAGTTTAGGAAACATAAACCTCAATTTTATCGAATTAAATTGTTTCAAGTGCACACATTTGATTATTCATGCTTATTTTTTATATTTTTAGTTGTTCATTTCTTGTCACGTGAGAATGTCATACTATCACTTTTACGTATTCAATCGTGTAAATCCTTAGTTTATTAGGTAATCTAAAAAAATTTATTTTCTCTACTCTCTTGATTCTTTTCATTTCATTTAAAAAACTCTTCTTTTGTTATACAATTTTTTATGTCCTCTCTACAGTTCAACTCGTTATCGAGTTCACTAAAATCCATGAGGTACTTTACCTCTTTACCAGTTGCAAAAATAATAAATATTATAGTTATCATCATGAAATTTTAATTATGTGTAATTGTTTACTCTTTTCAATAATTACTTCCAATTTAGCAATTGTTATTTGATACTCTATTTTAAGATTTATGCAATTATAATTTCATCCTTAATATTTGACATTAATATTTGACATTGAAAAGAAGAAAATGTGTATTCTTTTGACATTTAATATTTAATAATATCATGTTTTCTTTGTTATGATTTTTTATCTTTTGTAAAAAAATTATTTAATTAATAGTTAGAACAATGCGGGAATAGGTACAAATGCGAGTACGGGTACACCCTACTACCCGGTAGGAACGGGCATGGGGATATGTATGAACTCTTACTTTCTGGATGGGGACAGGTACAGGCAAATCCACACCTACCAAGTAGACATCCCTAAGGGGAATATAGTAGCAAAAAACCTCATATTATAATATTTTTAGTTTCTTCCCTTGGATAAAGTTTTAACACTTTTCATTTTATAAAAGTTGTCGTAATCATTATTGAGAAATTTGAAAACTGACACGCATAACACTACACTGGTACCCCACTCAAGATGATTTTAGCCTCAAGACACCAGCTATCCAGCAGTCAATAATATATGGATCCATCAAATCACCAATTCCTAGTTGCAATTGAAATCGTATGACATAGCAGTAATATAGGTGCCTAAGTTGAAAGCTGAACATGGCACAAACTGATGAAGCAAACTGCAAGTTAAATATGCAAGACTTGGCACTGAAATCTACAATTGGACTGCATGCTATCATTGACCAAGCATTTAATGTCTTACTTCACTATTAAGCTCTCTTAGAGCTTTTCGGATTATTTTATTACATGAAATCAGCCCTTAAAAAAATCCTATAGGAATAAGATACTCGTATCAAATTGAGTAAAATCTTAGAAATCCCCTCCCTCGTCTCTCTTGTGTATAGCCATGTGTATGTGTGTGAGAAATATTTCCATATCTGCTCCATTTATTTTCTACATCCCACTCTTCAAGCACAAGGTTTCAGGATGTACCAAGGGGAAATGATCCAGAGGGAGGGGCATGTCAAATAAATGGCTTATCAACATTAAAAATAAACATCCACTACTCAGGCAGTTTCTCTTAGCATCCAATCAACCAACCAACAGTAACAACAAATCAAAATCCATAGATGCTGATGGCATAAATATTTTACTAACAATGAGTCATCAACTGTTTATACAAATATGATTAAGTCAGAACAATGCATCCAAGATGGGTACTGCTTACCAATAAATACATTCGGCACTGTGTGTTGCCCTGTGATCCTTTCCAACACCTTCTGCAGCTGTGGCCCTTGAGGACCTAAACAGAAATAAACATTTAAGGCACAAAACAACACAAATGCACAACTGATAAGGCAAATTGCATAGAGTGAATTTTCCCTTTATGCTCAAAAAGATGAATTCCGCAAATTTCTATTACCGGTGAAAATATTTGCGGGCAATAACTCGATTTAAAAAAGTAATCAAGAGAAAGGCAAATCACATTTATAGAAAAAACTAAACTTGTATGTAGGATACATCAAGCGATTAAATTTTTCAAAACCCGAGCTGTGGCAATTTCGTTGGCATTCATTCAAGTAACCCTACTGAAATCATTTTAATTTTTCAACAAGAAGGAGGCAATTCAAGAATAAGCATACTCAATTCAATATTATCAAGGAATGAGCTTAGATTGAAGACCAATATCACTGGGTACGTGTATAAATTTGATGGAAAAATGAATAATATGAGAAAAAAATAGTTAGGGTTAGAGAAAGACGTAAACATTAATGAACAATTAAGAAGGAATATGAATAGGAAAAAAAAATACCCATTTCATCTAATTCGAAGACCAAGGGGTTGACACCTAGTTTGTTGAAGAGGGATTTGACCTCAGAAGAATAGGAGCACCAGGTTTTGGAATAAACAACGACAGGGTTTTCGGCAACGGTTTTCTTGATGGTGTCTTCGAGGCGAGAGCCGAAGGAGGAAGAGGAAGAGGAAGAAGAGGTGGCTCGAACGGAGGGGAAGGTACGGTTGGGCGTTGGAAAGGCATTGATGGAGGAAATGGGGAGAGAATGAGAGAAGAAATGTTTGGTGAGAGAGAAGGAAGAAGAAAAAGATGATAGCTTTGCAGAAGGTTTGAAGTTTGAGAGAGGAAGAACGACAACGTTTCCCAAACCCAACGCCATACTATATTACTTCTTCAGTCTGTTCTTTTTTTTTCTTCCTTTCTGCTTACATACCCCTTCTTTTCTCACCACAATTCTTCTTTTTTTTCACATTCTCTCTACCCTTTTTACTTATTTTCCTTTTTCCCATAATTTAATCTGCTAATAGAATAAATTTTTATCTAAAACCTATCTTTTTAAATTTTATTCAATATATTTAATTTAGTTTATTTTTAACAAGTTTGGCATTTGAGTTTAGTTTTATTTTAAATTTTAAAACCACGCCAATGTTGTTATTATTATATCTACCATAACAAACATTTTCAATGCACAAAACTTAATAATATTATGATCCTTACACTTTTTTTAAATTTCATGTTATATTAATAAAAAATATTAAAGGGTGAGTAGTCTAGTAATAATGTTATTCATTTATGTGAAAGTTGCAAGTGTGTAATTTTACTAGTATCATTGTTATAGTCAATTAGATGGCAATAATAACTTTGACACAATTTTAAAAATAACCAAATCAAATTATACTTTTTATTAAAAAAATCAAAACGAATCGATTAAATAAAATAATAATAATCTACAAAATAGTATAATCTTTGAAGTAAAATGTAAATTCTTTTAATTGGACACTTTTTTACATGTTTCGTAAATGCATTTAATGCGTTGTTTTTGTAATTAAAAAAATTCAACTATTTTAAATTTATATATTTCCATTTATATAATTTTATGTTGTAATTTAAGTTCTTAGTTATAAATTTAAAATATAATTTACATATATTTAAAATATAATTTACATATATTTAAAATATAATTTACATATATTTAAAATATTTACTATTATAATTTTGAATTATATAAAATATACTAGTTTTGTTCGAAGATTCTAAATTGTTTTCTGTTATAGGCAAAACATGTTTTTACTTAATTGGTTTGACGAATTAGATTGAAAATAGTATGTACGGTATGTAGATAGCGTCTTAAGGTTCAAGTAACTAAATCACTTGTTTTAAGTTTATCAAAAAAAGTTTTCAAGAAATTTTTTTTAATATTAATATATTTTTATTAAATTAATTATAAAATTATATTTAAAAATAAAATTTAATTAAAATATTATGAATGTTTATTAATTTTTATTGATACTAAAAATGATATTTAATGAGTTAATAACTTTTTAAAATAAATCATAATTTTTTTTAGAAAAAATAGATTTGTAGTTAATTTTAATAACTAAAAAAATTTCAAAGTCTTTTTTATCTTTATCATCTTACCAACTCCATTCTATCTTCTTCTTTTATCTCTATGTGATTTCTCCTTTTCAACCCTAACTTTAGAGAAGTTCTAATTTCTTTTTTTTAGATTTGCAATCTCTAATCATCTCTTTCGAAATCAAAGTCCACAACTGTTATTTAGAGAGATAGAGAAGTATTTCTACCCGATAAACTTCAGTTTCAGGTAAGTTTTATCTTTCTCTGTGTTCCCTCTTCTATTTCTCTACTATTGAGGGTTAAGCTTGCATGTTTGGGAAAGTTATAAGATTTCAAACTTCACAAATAACATATGCTTTATTTGAATTAGCTGAAACTAGTAATGATCTTAAAATAAAAAGTGAAGCTGATTTGTTTAGCAACTTGATGAGTTAGAAAACATTGAATTTTTGTTAAGCATGAATATTTGGTATGACATTTCATTTGCAGTTAACTCAGTTAGTAAGAATTTTCAATCAAAAGATATGCGCATTAACGAAGCTATTGAACAATTAAAAAGTCTTCTTTTTCATTTTTTGAAAAGTACAGAGAAAATAGATTTGAAAATGCATTAATTTCTGCCAAAGAAATTGCTAGTAAAATGGATATAGAGCTTAAGTTTCGTGAAAAACGTATTAGTCATACAAAGAATCAATTTGATGAAAATGTTGAGAATGAAATTGTAAAACCTCTTCAAGAATTATTTAGAATTTGATTACTTTTTGTACATTGTAGATAAAACAATTACCACGCTTCAAAGTAGATTTAAACAATTTAAAATATATGAAGATATTTTTTTATTTTTTATATAGTGTTAAAAAATTAAAGTCAGTATATTGTATACTTTTGAAAGAAAAATACTTAACCTTGAAAAATCTTTAAAACATGATAATTTGTTGGATCTTGATGGATTAGATTTATTTTCATAATTAAATATCTTAATGGAAAATTATAGGATTGAAAAATGATAAACCAATTGACATTCTTAATTATATAAAAAGAATAGATTCTTTTCCAAATGCATATATATCTTATAGAATAATGTTAACAATTCCAATATTAGTTGCCTCAGCTGAAAGGAGTTTTTCAAAGCTAAAGATATTAAAAACTTATTTAAGATCAACAATGTTTCAACAAAGATTAAACGGATTGGTCTTATTATCTATTGGAAAATAAATATTAAATGAAATTAATTACGACAATTTAATAGATAATTTTACATCACAAAAAACTTGAAGAGTAAATTTTAAATAAAATTATAATATATTTTAGTGTAATTTTCTTATTAATAAATAAAAATACCTATTTTTTAAGTTTACTTTAGGCTTCCTAAAATCTTGAGCCGTCCTGAGTGTCTATATGTGAAACATTTCCATAAACACAATAGGGAGCATAATGGATAAAAAAAGTGAAAGTACATAAAAATTAAATTTTTTAATTTTAAAAAATGGACAAAAGATGAGAAAAAGAATTAATAAAAACACAATTTAGTAAATTCCAACAATATTTAAATTATTTTTATTATTTTTTCTCTTCCATTAAATAAGAAATTTTTGTTTGTGTTGCTTGGTTGTTTTTTAATACAACAATTTATTAATGAACTTCATACTCTTAAATGAGCTTTTAAGTTCGAGTATCATAGATGGTGGGATTATAGCTGTCAAAATGAACTTGGACTAATGGGTTGACCTGTGGAGCTTATGATTCAGGTAAGGTCAGGCTTAAAAAATAGTAGCTTAAATAATAATGGGTATTTTTTAGCCTAGCCTATTTGGCTCGATGTCTATATGGACCAAAGTCAGACTGACTCACTTATTTTTTAAATTAAATTTTTAGTTTTAAATTTTTATGTTGTCATGCCAAAAAAAAAAATCATAGTATTTCAGAGTCTCTCTTCTCTCCTTCATTTCTACCCTTCCTCTCACAAGCTCCTCTCTCTCCTTTACTGCACCTCATGTCTTGTATTACCTTTACCACCACAGTTTTGTGCCTCTGCCACATTTTCTCTGTTTCACATTAGTTTAGGTTCTTATTTACTTGTTGCCAACGTGAGTTCGACTCAATTAAACTTAGGTTGGACCCAACTTGACTCTCGACCTAGTGTAGGGTTGGCTCGACTCGTCCTCAGGCCCGACTTTATTATGTCTGGCTCAGGCCAAGCTCGAGTCAACCGTTGTTGAGCTCAGCTTGAGTCAACTGTTGTTGAGCCCAATTCGACTCAATCTTGGGCAAGCCTGGTTCAACTTGGTCTTAAGCAGGCCCGATTCGACTAGGTCTAGGGAGGACCCGACTTGACTTGGCTCGAGACGGATCTAGCTCGGCTCGAGCCATGGCGAGCTAAGCTCGAATTGGCTTAAGGTGGGCCTAACTTGACTCCACCCACAATGGGCCTAGCTTGACTCGGCCTAGGTCAAACCCTACTTGACTCATCCCAACCTAGCTTTGCTTAGGTTGAGTCAAAACGAGCTAGCTCGACTCGACTTGAGGTAGACCCGACTCGACTTGGACGGGGCAGGCCTAGCTTGACTTGGGCCGAGGTAAGCCCGACACGACTCGTCCCTGGACAAGCCCGACACTACTCGACTTAGGGTGGGTCTAACTCGACTCGGCTTGGGATGACTTAACTTGATCTAATATTGGAATTTCAATTTCTTTCTTTTTTGTGAGTATTTCAAATTCTATTGTTATAGTTATTCGAAATGCCTTTTCAAAATTATGAAATTTTAATGTCTTTCAAAATTTCTTATCCAAACATGTCATTTTGCTCCAAAGTATTTCAAATTCTTCAAATAAATTAATTACCTTCTTAAATTACCTCATCTAAATACACTATTACCTTGTGTTTGGATGGAGAATTTTAACAATTCAAGGCAATTGAAATTCTAAGTAATTGAAATACTTGAGATTGAATTCCCTTCATTCTCTAAATGGTTTGTTTGGATACAGTAATTAAAATACCCTACATTTCAATTATTTTGTTTAGATAGATAAATTTAATTTCTCTTTTAAGATGAAATTTAATTTTACAATTTTTTAAAATATTAAATTTTAAAATTAAATTTTACAAAAAATATCAGTCAAAGACTTGATGTAGGTTTAACTCAACTCGGTCTAAGATAGGCCTGACTCGATTCGGTTAGGGGTAGGCCTAACTCAACTCAACCCGAGTTGGGTCCAACTCAACTATACCTACAACAAGCTCAACATAACTTGTTTAGGGTGGACTCAACTTGACTTGACCCTAGGCGGTCTTAACTTGACTTAGTTCGGGATGGGCTCGACTCAAATTGGTCTATGACGGGTCCAACTCAAAAAAGACTTGGGTCGACTTGGCCTGAAACGGACCCAGGTTGACTCGGTCTAAGAAAGATCCAGGTCAACTTGATCCATGGTTGAACTAAGTGACCTAAGGAAGGTAGTATCAATCCTCTCATATTGGTTGATTCACTCTTTATTTGGTGTCATCTTTCCTTAAGTATCTTTCGTGGAAAGATCCATCAAAATCTTTCAAAGTATGAGTTAATGATTTGATTTGTTATTTTTCTATTATTTTATTACTTTTATTTATAAATTATTTTAATATATATATATATATATATGTATATATAATAAAAATACAGTTAATCACACAATTATTTTCTAAATTTTTAAATGTTAACTAGTTAATTGATATTTCTAATTGAAAGAATTACTATTTTAATGTTAAATTAAATAGTTACAAATTTAACTAATAATTGGTATAGAAGATCTCTCCTGCTCCTGATTACTCTTCTTGGATTGTTTGCCCTTTACTTTAACCAAGTAAAGCAATTGAACCAAAGCTTCACATTAAACTCAAGAATTGGAGCACTGGGGCGAATTTGCTATCACTACAAGTTTGAAAGGAGTAGCCAGAGGCATTCCCAGGCATAAATAGCTAGCTGCTTATTTTCTTCTTTTTCTTTTTCTAATTCAAAATTCCCATCTTTTTTTACTAAGTTTTTTTTATTTAAATTACAATATCACTATACTGTTATCTAATTAAGTTTATTTTTTATAATAACTATCAACTCTTTTATGTTTATGGAGTGTTTATTCACTAGTTTGAATATTATTTTGGTCAACTTTATTTTAAAAAATGTTCCATGATAAAAAGAGACTTTGTTAAAATATTTATAACACAAGTTCATAAAATATTTATAACTTATGTTCCAGTGCACCAAATTATCTATATCAATTTTATTAGAAATTAAATTTATAAATATTTAATTTAAGCTTTGGAATTAGCTGGAAGTATCCTCAAATAAATTGAGATAGAGAAGAGAAGGTTCAATAAATACACAATAAAATAAAACAAGTAGTATTAATCATCTAATGTTCTTGAGTATTTCAGTATTTCAACTCTAATCCTTGAATTTCAAACAATTTTACTATACTATAATAAATTATCAATTACCTTTTCTTTTTCTCTAGTTAACCGTAAATGTTTTCTTTTTTTTCCTAATTAATATTATAAAAACTAATGCTAACCATAAATATGGATGTAGATTTTTAGTTATTTTACCTTCCATATATATATATATATAAATTAGTAATTGGTGAAATTTTTTTTTAATATATAAGTTATATTAAATTAACTTTTATGCAAATATTCATCTAAAATGTGTAAAAACTCTATTCAAATTATTAAATTCTTTTTTTCAACAATTTTTTAACGTTGAAGAATATTTATTTTAAAAAAAATGTGGATTCACATATAAAAAAGTTTAATATATTTCAAATATTAATGCTTTTATTTAATTGTAGTGACATATGCTATGAATTGAATAATGGTGGATTTAGTACTAGTTCATTTATGTCATCTACCTTTATACAACTCCTAATTTTAGAGTCATATTTATTTTTTTAAGAAAGAAACGTTTTTTTTTCTTTTCTCAAATTTTAATTTTTTTTAAATGTAAATCTTCCATTGGTATTCTCAATCGTTAGTTATAGTGTGTCCCTGAACAATTAAGCGTTCACCACTTTATATATATATATATATTTATTTTTTTCTTTAATTAAATACGTGCAAAGAAAATTTACTTTGTACTATTTTCAAGCCTCTTATTATATAAATAATATAAAATCTACAAATTTTCTCACCACCTTTTAAGCTTAAATATGTACTCTTTAGTTTCTCTTTTTTTCCACTTAAAGAAAAATTTTAAAGTTTTTGTTTGGCTTAAAATACCAAGGTGATCATAACAAAATGGTCATTAGAAATTATATTAAGTTTGAGAGTTATACGAGATTTTTTTCATAAAAAGTAATATGAATAAAAACATATTTCTTAAAAAAATACTAAATTTTTTTTATATAAATAAATAGGGTATTATTAAAAAAATTATATTTCTTGAGAATTCTTTTATAAATTTATAAAAAAATTATTAAAAAAATAATAAAAAGAATTTTCTTGCAAATTTTTATAATAAATTTATAAAATTATTTTATGAAATATAAAAAATTTTAGTATACAATAAAAATGATTTTCTACTTAATTGAAATTATAAAATAATAATATGTCACCAATGAAAAAAAAGTTGAGCTTACAAGAAACATGGGAAGCTAACAAAAGAAAAAGGGAATATTTACTTTTTCTAATTATCCTATAAAAACAGATCATCTTCTTCAAATGAAAACTCTCTCATAATAAGTGAGAAAAGTTTGAAGTTTCGTCAAACTTATGAGCCCTTTATTCTCTCTTTTCTATGATTTGATCTTCTCTTTGATAAGTTTGTAAAATCAAAACAAATAATCCTTGTTATAATTTTGATTGATTGAAAAATAATAGTTAGTTTATTTATATATTAAGTAAGTGTTAGTGTTTTACATATATTATTAATGTTTCCTAATTTTATTCTGTTAGCACAAAATGTTTATAAGGAAGATCACTCAACCTTTTATGACATTTAAGAATCTCTCACGAAGAAGTTTTTCAAAAGGTAGAACTTGTTCCTGGTGCTCCAAATGGTACATTGTATAATGGAAGAACCTATTTGTATAATGTAAGGGTATCTGCTTTTATTGTGATTATACAAACAATTATTTTAATTATTAATTTAATGCATGTGATTTTTTTAAAATGAATATATTTTGATTATATGAACGGTTTGTTTTGTTTTATTCACTGTTTTTCGGATGTTCAAATTTTAAGTATAAGTTCTAACTTTAATGGTTGGGAAGCATAGTATGTAATTAATTTTAGTATATGCAAACTTTTGAATGTGATTTTTTTTATGATATTAAATAAATAATTTTTTTAAGTTTATCGGTATTAGCTATTTGAGATAGTAAATTTTTTAAGGATAGAATTTTTTTTAAAAAATTTTTAAATAAATAAATAAATATTTTTAATGTAGACTTCATTTTCTTGTAATTATAATTAGAGATTTTGTTTGTTTTTTTATGAAAAAAGTATATGTAAATAGTAACTTTGCAAATGAGCTTATTAAATCCAATAAGTTAGGAGTGTAATTATTGTAGAGTTAAAAAGTAGAGAGTAATTAAAGAGAATAATTAAGTATAATTAAATATTGTAGAGTGTAAGTATATATTTGAATTTTGAAATATAAATTTCTTCTTCATTTACATTGTAAACTTTAGCCAATATTTACAAAGCCATTAGGTTAGATTTACAATTTAGAATTGCATTTAGATGGTACTTTTGAATATAAATAGTCTTCCATTCTATTTTGTAAAAAACTTATAATGATTTCAAAGGAGAGTTTAAATTCTAGAACATTTTTAGAGTATTTTTATAAAGAGAGATTTCTTTTGTTTGGGTCATATCATAGTTCATAAAATCAATCAACAACTCAATTCAACACTGAACATGAATCATCTTGAAGTGACGTAGTCTCCACCATTAAATCATAAGTTATTCCTTTTCATATTTTCTCTTTTATTCTTTTCAATTTCTAATTTCAATTGTTGTTCCTTGTTCAAGTTTTGTGTACCTTATCTTACCATATATGTTCATGTTCTTCCATTCTTAAAAGCAAGTTTTTCCATTTATATAATTTTATGGATTAAACTCGTGTCTTAATGATAAGCTTATAAGAATTTCTTTCATACCTTGTTCTTTGTGTTCTTGTTCTTGTTCCAGTCTTAGATACAAACTTTCACACTTACTTAATCATATAGATTAAATTTGTGTTCAATGGTGAACATCTTTGAGATTCATGTTGTTTATATTTTAAATTCTAAAAATATAAAGCAAATAAAATTTCTATACTAATTCAAGATAAAACATAGTTATACACTCATCAAACAATCTATTGGTGTGGAGTATGGATAGTTACAAAGATACATTAGGGTATGAAAGATGAGAGACAATTTTGGTAATCTAAGGAAAGGGGAGGGTGGTGAATGTTGTTCTTTAATCATTGTACACAATTAGTTTAAAGCAAGTGAAATCACATGGTCTTACACTTTTTTCTTGGTTAGAATCTTTACAATACTTTTGGCCATAGGAGTTATGTTGCGCACATTATATTTATGGATGCTTACGACCAACCAACAACTATCTACATGGCATAAAACCTTCATGACCCAATGATGGCATATAAGCAACATGATGAAGAGGTTGGAGTTACTTGGTGAAGATTGAAGATTTGATAGTCAACTTCCTTGGTTATGAAGCATGAAGTCCATGAAGACTTTGAGAGTTTGTAATTTTTGTTTTTAGGTTACTATGTAAGCTTATCTCATTTAGACAATTAGACTATCATTATATTAACTTGGATTTCTTGATGCAAACTATCTTAAAAATTATCTTAATCATTTGCATCTTTTAATAGATTAAAAGATTACATTAATATGTTAAAATGTTTCTGAAGTATCAGGATTGAATTTAGCTATAATTTTAATTGGTTAAAACATTAGTTTAATGTGTTAAAAATCTCAAGATTTTGAATATTTTAAGACAAGTTTATTAATATTTTGAGATTACTTTTCAATATATTAATTGTCTTTGACTCAGTTTGTGAAATATTTTGGATAAGTTTTAGTTTATTAAAAATTTGAACTGATCCATTAACTTTACTGTTAAGTAAAATTAACAGATTAAGTCGAATTTTTAATCCATTAAAACTACCTATTTTTATTAAAATCTGTCTTATTTAAATAGTTTCAATTACAAAAATTGAAATTATCTTTTTACACACTTTTTGAAAGACACATTGCAAGAGAATATTTTCTGAGCAAGAAGAATTGTGTGGTCAATCCAAGATTGGTGTTCTTTGATCATTCAATTGTGATTTAAGGGTTGCATAAGAGATCACCCTTGGAATGTGAAATTGTGCAAGGCCTGCAATTTGTCCTAGGTGATCTCATGCCTTCTTTTCTTGTTTAAGTGCGTTTTTGGACTAGGGTTATCTAGAGGATCTGTAGTAAGGTTCTGCAGTGGTTGAAATTAAGTTTTGTAAGGTTCAAGACTTGTGTTCTTGGTTTTTCTTAGGAATTACTAAGGTTGTAATTGTTTGTAAGAATACATTATGATTAATGGAATCCTAATATATGATTATGTAATTGGATGTAGCTCTTGTAAAGAGTGAACCAATATAAAAATCATCTGTGCACATTTCTTATTTTCAGTTCTTTACTACATTGAGATTTGGTTTGGCAATTTGCATCTTAGTTCAATGTATCAAGGCTGGAAACGAAATTTTAATGAGCTAATTCACGTTTTTAACAAGTTAAATTTTTGAAACATCTATTCACTCCCTCTAGATCTTGTTTCTACATAACAACATATGAGAGGTTTGTGGTAGTGTGAGTATTGAAAATTGCAATCAAAGTGTATGGTATGTGATGTATGAACCTTGAATTACTATATTTGATTCTTGTGTGTAAACTTTCATGTGGATTATGATTCAAGAAGAATATATAGAACTATTTAAAACAAAAACTTAGTTAACATATTTATATTTATTCATTTTATTTTTTGAGAATATTTTTATTGTTTCAAATTAAAATTAATGATGACACCACACATAAATTTATTGTACATTGAATAACATTTAATGCAATGAGCATTAAATCAGAATCAACATTTAATGCAATATTTATGACTATACATTAGCATTAAATGAATCAACATTTACATGGGATACACATTGTCATGAAGAAACTTAAAGTTGCATGAGAAGATAAAGATGAACACTCAATCTCAACGACTAGGTTTTATGCACCTAATATATAAAGAAGATTAGAAAACATAAATGTAACTAGCACACCATGTATTTGTTTTCCTTGTTATTTTGAGTTGGTTAAGAAAACCAAGTTCATAACCATTTTGGTTGGAGACTCTCAAGGTTGTCTTGCTAGTTTCACCCCTCGTTATCATAATCACTTAAATTTAAAATCAATATCAATAAACTTTTCTTATTTTAAAATTAATTAAATTATTTTTATCTTTCCATTAATATCATTTTATAAAGATGAAATGAAAATTAGAAAATGATAAAAATAACATTGGTAACATAGTGTCCACATAAACAACACAAAGCGTGTTCACAAAATAATGACAAATGAATAACAAGTGAAGACAGGTTAGTGACAAAAAAAAATAGAAGAACTTAGAGAATGTAAAAAAAAATTAAAATTAATTATTTTAACATAAAAAATTAGAAAAAATATTAATTTATATTTATTCACATACTTTCTATGTTGCTTGTCATCTAATCAAACTATATTGATTAAACAAAAATAGCATTAAAAAGTATTTTTCTCATTTACAATTATACCAACATTTCCTTTATTATTAGGAATGAATTGAAATCAACCTAAAATTTCAGTATAAATTATATTTTTATATTAGTATAATACCAAAATGCATCTTAATAGCCAATAACTTGCTTATCCTTTTCTGAAAAAATACTATGGAAATTGATTTTGATGTGAGTGATCTAAGAGTTTTTTAATTGATATTTAAAACTCACAAACTTTAAACTTTAAATGTAGTCTCCACAGCCCAATTTTGTAATGAGAAAATTATCTTAATTTTTTATGGTAAACATATTAAGTTTATGTAAGTATCTTTTACTAAAAGAAAAATGCAAATTTCTAACGATTCAAATTTATTGGTAAGTACAAAAATTTTGTTTTTTTTGATGAATTTTCGTTGATAAATTTTGCTGATAATTCTTTTATTGGTAAAAATTACCAATGGATCTATATTTTTGTCAATAATTACTAGCAGAAACATTGTGAATAAATATGTCTTACTATTTAACTCTACAATATTATTTATGGAAATATTTGTTGATAAGTCTAAATACTTATCTCATTATTTTTTTAACTCTACAATATTATTTATGGAAATATTTGTTGATAAGTCTAAATACTTACCTCATTATTTTTTGATAGATTTTTTTCGTCGATAAATGTCAAATAATTTTTAATAAAATTTTCAACAAATCTTCTTCTCCCAGTCAATAAGGTTAAAATGATTCACCAACAAAAGTTTTGTAAGTAATTTTGTTTGATTGTACAAAATTTTAGTTTTATTCATCATTGATCCAAATATTTGTTACATTAAAATTTAAACAAAATTTGTGTAATATTCATCTTGATCTATATATAATGCAAATATTATCAACTATTCTTATATCCAAATCAATAAGTTATGATTAGTATTTATAAATTAAATCTCGACTTGATTGAAAATTATCAATAACCATTATGTTAAGAAATTAAATTACTATTTGACCCAAATCAACATCATCAACCATCATAGTAAAGGTGACTTATATAGTTCAAATGTTATAAAACTTAAAATAATAAAAAATTGTGATATGAAATAATTAAAGGTTCAAAGGAAAAATGTTATCTGACGTTCAAAATAATATGAAATATTTCAACACAAATGGATATAAAAAATTGTTTGAAGTTGTTTGAGGTTACCTTTCATCATTATTATATCACTTCTACCTATTGTTACAGATAATTTATTGTTCAAACATTAATAATTTATAGTCACTATGAATTATGTTACCTAGAATTCTAGTAATGTAGGGCGAGGCAACAATTATATATATTGTATAATAAACTATTATATGAGATTAATTTTGTGTCTTAAACTAATAATTTATTTAAAATATTATTTAAACAATTTTATACTTATAATTTACGTTTTTATATACAATATTTATAAAGTTATTAATTAAATAAATAATTAATAATTTTATGATATTATTGATTAAATTATATTAAGATATATTCATTGATAAAGGCATTCGAAACACATTCCCACAATTTGATATCACATGTTTTGACATTTACGAGCAGATTTATGGATGAAAGATACTACTGATAGATTTGGCTGTCGGTAAATTGTTTTGTAAAATTTTGCAAAACTTTTTTATTGTTGTTTAAATTATCGAAAAAATAACTTCAATTTGTACACAATTTCTATGATAAATTGTATTTTGTTGTTATGAAAGTTATGTGAAGATTGAAATTAATAAAAAGTTTTGTTATATTTTTTCCGTATTTATCAACAAATTTTATATTTATTAGACAAACATCATAGTATACAACTTAATATTCTCGTTAATATTTTACTGTTTTTAGTGTATAAACTTAAAATTTTAAAAATTATTTAAATTAAAAATCTAAAAATTCACATATCATTTTACATGTTTTGTTCGAAGTGAACAATGATAATTTTAATAGATATAAAGTCCCACAACATTATTTAATAAGAATAAAATATTGTAGATTAAACTCTATCTCTTGTTGTCTCATATCTCCTTGTGTTGCTACCTTTCAAGAATTGTTCTTAGAGATTCACTCGTAATAGTAGCTTTTGTCCAGTAAGTAAAAAAAGAAAAGAGAAGTAAAGTCCAAATGAACTTAGACATGATATACTAGGGCAAGAATCAACATGACCCCAAAAGATTAAACTTGTAGATGAGAGGTCATTATTCATAAGTATACATCACAAGTAACTACTCCTATTATTTTATATGTGCAATCTACACTTCTTTTCTCCAAATTATCATGCATTCACCAACTCAAATATGAACAATCCTAACGGGCCACAATTAAGCTCTAGACCTGTATAGTCATGTCAAACGAGCTGGTGTTTCACATGCCACTGTTTTGGTGCTTTCAATTCTTTGGTTGTTCTATTGAGAATTTCCTTGTGGTAGCATTAATGCTGGCCCAAAAAAAGGTTAGTTGATGAGGCTGATTGTCCACGGAACAAAGTGATCAAGGTGCTGCTCTGGTCCTCATAATGGACAACAAACAGATTATTTTTGGTCATTCAGTTATTGCTAAATACATTGAAATGTTTTTTCGGTTTCCTATAGATGTGTGTCTTTGAAGGTAATTCTGTTTAAGGTATAATCGTACACTAAATGTAAGCACCTCTCCCAGCAGAGGATCAATTTTTTTCATGGCTACATCCATTGGATTGTCCATCATTTTTCTCCCACTTTTGTATATTTCCTAACTAATATATACGTAGTCACATTACAAGTTCATTGCATTGTAGCATTTCTCTAAGGCTTCATTGTTTCCGTTTTCGAAAGTTGAAATGGGTTTAAATGTCAGTTTTGTGTCCCTGTCAACCAAAGCACATCTCATAGCTGGTTGGTTTTGGAATCAGTTGCAATTTTGCATTCAATCATGAACTCTTAGCTTGTGTATGGTCCACTCTTGAGCAACTTTATTGGAGATAAAACTTCACAGTGATGGTAATGTGGTATCATTGTCCACTAGTGAACATGAGGGTGGACTAACAATTAGGCCTGCTTGATTAGAGGTGGCAGCCTTGGGATTAGGAGTACTGTCATTGTCTACTCAACAAGCCATGATATCATGTCTTCGTTGCTTACACTGTCTCTTCTGATATTTAAGGATGTTTGATTTGATCTACCACATGAGGATATTCTACAGGTTCAATAGAACAAGTCATACTCATACACTAGCTATTGACCACTCCCATTTGACAAAAAACATGTTGCCGTGTCAATTTATCTTTCGCTTGTAATTGAGTAAGAGATAGTTTGAGTGGTTAAGATCAACTCAGAAACATTCTTAAATTAGTACAAAAAAGAGCATTCTCAATGTACATATTCTCTGTATATCATACATTTGAAAATTTTATGACTAACAATGTGCATATTGCTGATGTTATTAAGGTTGTTCCCCTTTTTTTGTAAAAGGGCTTGCAAAACACAATACAACCAATAACGTGTAATGGACTAATAGATAAGTGAGCATAATCATCCAAGTATTTGGCAATAACTTCACAGAGAACACTTCAATATATTATTACAGTAATCATGGGAAGAATGAATTTTGAACTGGTGATTGTGAATCAAATAGTTTCTTTGTGTAAGCCAATGAAAGTGTGATTCAAAGACCGTCTTCCAGCAAACCAAATAACTATAAACAGTACTTCAACAGTACTAAATAGTACATGACATGAATGTAGACTTGCGATTACTTTAAAGTTGTAGATGATATTGTGCTACAACGTTCTTTCACGAAGTATACTACATAGATTGTCTAATTTCTACAAGAAATTGATTTTTTTCTAATGCTTATAGTTCTCTCTTGGCAGCCCCTTACCCATAGGAGTATGTTTTTGTGGATTTTCTTATATAGGTCCACCTGCTGAAGTCCATAGTGGACATTTGCATGTGAATAAAACAAGTTTTGTTTCGCACATTAGCAGCTAGTATAATCTAAGTAGGTGAATGATGGGCCCTTGCGGTGAAGAAGTATTGTAATCATCCCATGTGTTTATTTTTAATGTTATTATCAGTGAGTGTCTCCAAATAGAAGAGGTTAGAAACATGAATAAAGCCAAGAGAAACAGGACAAATTGGAGCTGTTAAATGCAGTCGGGTTTGGAGAAAACTAAATGTCCAACTGATTTGGGGTTGGTGAGGTGAAGAATTTAGATGGGCCATTCAGTTCAAAATCTTAAGAAATTATTTTGAATAAGTTAGCATGGGCACTCATATGGGCTGTTTCTACTTGTTGAGTCCTGTTTGAGAAGGTGAACTAGGTCATATATCAGTATTGTCAAGCTTCTACACTGAATTAGATTCTGTTTGTGGGGACAAATATTTGTAGTATTTTGTGTGTTCACCATTCCTATAAACAAGGTAACTCTTAGCGAAGGCTAACATTTTACTGACACATTATGCATGTGTGTCCATCCATACTCTATATTCCATACCAATGTTAGTTTTTAGCTATTTTGTTTTCTCAATGTTGGTTACTAATTCATTTTTTAGTGTAATGAGTTGATGACAAAATTGTCCAAGGAAACTTACCAAGTTTCAATTAATTTATCAACATTTTAATATTTGACAAAATAGCAATTTGTTAGTTGGATTCTCTAGGTAACTTGTCAACATTTTCTAGACGATTCTGAACTAAGTGAGAGAAAGGTTTTACTTAAATGTTTATGAGAAATAAATCCTTGAATGTTATGTCACTTCCTATAATAGAAGTGTGAACTGAATTCTCAACATGCATGGACAACAGGAGTCCTTAAGCTTGGGGGACCCTTAGCTTATAATTAATGATATTATTTCTCTTTTTGGCCTCTAGAAAAAATTGTTAAAATGTCCTTGTTATCAAAGAGGATATGTGTGAGTTAATCACTTGGAAGAGTAGTTATTAATTTGATTAGTAATTTAGTGCGTGGTTCTTATCTGTTACACTTTCTGCAATGTAAGATCTTAAAAACCAAATATAAGTTTCCTTTCTCTGATTGATGCAACACCAGCGTAGTTTCTATAGGTTCATATTTGATTCCACAATTGCAGAAAGAAGTGTTATTAGATTCTACACTCTGAAGTAAGGTTATTAATTTTGTTCACTTCTCTTCCATCTGATTTTTCTTTTGATCCCTTTCTTTATTTTGCATCATATAATTTGTCACAGTTATTAATTCTCTTTTTCCTTTCTTTTCTCTCTCAATTTCTTTCTTCCTTTCATCCATATATTCCAAAATTGGGATTTATGTTTAACTTTTGAGGAAAAAGTAATGTTGGTTTAGTAAGAACAAGGCCATGTAGCTAAGACAGAAAAGACAAAGCTCAAATGGGACTCCTTTATTATTATTGGAGTCATGTATCTTTCTTTTCTAACTACATCAACATTTTAAGGATAAAATACTTATAAAGTTGCTCAAATAAGGTATAATTCAGTTTTTACAAGTTATTTTTATCTGATATCTTGAATATATAAGAGTTTTTACTGTATATTTGTCATCAAAATCTTGGGAGAATCATTAAACCTTTCTGTGAAATTCATGTATTTAAGAAAGTTTTGGTGAAAATAGAGCAAGGACTATGAACCTGCAAGGAATTTTCAAGACCATACATTAATGGGATAAAACAGGGTATTGGATGGCAAATTAAAGCAATCCATGATATCTCATTAAACTCAAATTTGGCTGATTTTCAGACCCAACTCAAAATCCTACAAGTTGAAGGCATTTGATATTGGAAAAACTTGATCTTTGGTTTTACAAAATTTTGCTCCAGAACCCAGAATCTGGAAAACTTGTTTGATTAGTGAAAAACCCAAGATTTGATGGTTGGTAATTACTTGGTAATATTTTAGCAATAATGCTTTGCTAACTCTTAAATAAATGTTTTCAATGTGTAGTAATTAACTGTATGTTTCTTGCAATTGATTGCTAAACTTTTATCATGCCAATATTCAAATTTTATTTTATTTTCAAAGCAAGCCCAATAATTGAATAGTATGGTTGTGTAATTAATTACTTGTTCTGTAATGTTCAATGTAATCAACTAAATTGTTTTTCTAATCAGTACTCTCCTCAGTCCATCTCTCATTGTTATCAATTTGGATCCTTGTTTTTATTTATTTTTAAATATTAGTTGCTTAAAGAAATTAAGAAAGTACTAATTATTTTTAGTGATACCTTAATTTATTAGGATCTCAAATATTTAAATAATTCAGAATTATATTCTAGCCCTTTTAATAGGAATATTTTTGGTAAAACAAACTTTACCATAATAATTATGTATTTAATAATTATGTTAGAACCATATATTACCTCTAAAGGTTAACTTTCTCCCTAAAACAAGAGAAATTTTGCATTAATAAATATGCCAATATATATCCACATTCTAAATTCTACACTATTTTGGCAAAAATTTACAGATTGTTCCTATAACTAGGAATTTTATAAGTTTTAAAATTAAATATATTTTTTCATTATTATCAAATTTAATTTAATAATAGTGAGAATATTTGTTTAATATTTTTTATTTAAATTAATTATTTAAAAATTAATTTTTTCTTTTAGAATATCTTTCACATAATGATAAAAATATATTAAATTATTATTTAGATTTAAAGAATTAAGATTAACATATAATTAATATTTAAAATTTTATTCTATTTTACTTTCTATATATAAATAGATATATATTTTATATTTTCAAAACATGTTTTCATAACCTTAAAATTCCAATGATATCAAAATAATAGTTCTCATGAACATGTAGAATGGAAGGTGACATTTCTCACAAATCGATAATCTATGGACTATAAAAATATAAACTTATCTAGAGTATCTTTTATTGGAGATGCTTCATAAAATGTTTAAAGTTGTTAAAATAATTTTTTCATTGGAGTACTCTCATTAAACATTTGAATTTGTTTAAAATTGTGAAAAGATATGTGATCAACTAGGACATATAGAAAAGATATGCAAATCCAAACATCCTCAAGAAGTTGTCAAGATTGTAAAGAGGAACCAGAAGAGGAACTACTTCTTACAACATCTTGTTTTACAACCAACAAATCTATAAAAGGTTTGATTATAAATAGTGGTTGTACAAATCACATGACTCATGATCGAGAACTTTTTAAATAGCTCAACAAATTTTATATTTCTAAAATAAGAATTGGGAATGAAGCACAAATTATTGTGAAACATATAAAAACAACTACAATTAGATGTCATTTAGGTGTCAAAATTATTTTTGATTTCTTATATGTTCATGAAATTAATCAAAATTTGTTAAGTGTTGCTCAACTATTCGAGAAGGGTTACAAGGTGCCTTTTGAAGAAAAAAAACTTTGTGTGATTAAAGATAAAAAAACGTAAAAGTATTCAAAGTTCATATAAAAGATAAAAGTTTTACTTTAGATTTGATGAAAGAGGAGTTGACTATAAATGAAGAAGATATGCAAATAGGATTGAAATAAAAATGAAAATGCATATTTCTTGAAGAAGTTTGATATCCAAAAGAAGAAAGTAAATGAAAAATCATCCATAATAATAAAGAAGATGAGGTCTATAAAAGAAGAAATATAATGAAGAATGTCAATTTGAATGGTGATGTGATCCTATGCAAAAAAGAGAAAGATGAGAATTACAAACAAAAAGAAGTGAAGGATATCAAACATTAAAAGAAAGATAATCAAATCTGAAAGTTAAAATTTAAATAAATAGTTATTAAAGCAAAGAGAAGTCTTATACCATAGAAGCATGATCCAAATTTTCATTTGAGTTTCCATAATTATTGTGATTATAATTAATTAACACGTGCTTTTACATCTAAACCAAAATTCTTTGATAAATCTTATGAAATTCTTTTATTAGAAATTGCACCCTTAAATTTTAAATTCAATAATGAGCCTTAAGATTAATGGTATCTAATTAATGAAAATTAAACTACTCAATTTTTACACATGAATTAAGAATTAGATCTTAAGTTATGTAAACTAGTTAGGAACTATGCTTTACATAAATCAGTTGAATGTAATTTACATTAAGGGTATGATTTTTAATATTATTATGTAATTGTTACATAATAGAGGATCGAAAGAGAAATTATTACGTGGTTTAAGTTATTATCAAGTTGTGATAAGAATGGAAATCAAGTGTAAAAACATGTAATAGAAAAGTCATTTAAAAATGAGTTATTTGATGTATGATTATTAATAAATAAAGGAAAGATAAAAGCGATTAATTTGGAAAAGTTTAAATAAAAGTAGGATATTTACTTAATAAATATTATAATATGGAATTATCAATACAATTAGATGAAGAGACATTTAAAATAAATTTTTTTTATATAAATAAATTGAGATAGTCTATGTATAGAATCATTGATGACCTTGTTGTTGATTTCTTTTAACAATTCTATTTAATACTTGGTAATTTAAATTTAATGCATTTACATTTATGGAAGTTTACGTTTTTTCTCTTATCTAAATTTTTTGCAAAATTTATCTTTAAAAGCAATTTACATTTTCAAATCATTTACTTTTCAAACAAATTTATTTTTCCAATCATTTAACTTTCAAATCATTTATATTTCAAATAATTTACATTCTAAATTATTTATTTTTTAAAAGCAAATTACTCTCTTTAAACAACTTTAATCTTTTGGTCATTTATTTTATTCTATTTTTATATTTCTTAAAGTTCATTTTAATATTATTTGTGAATGTTATTAAGTGTTTATTTTTCTTTAAAATATATGAATTTTTAGTAAATACTCATATTCAGAAAATAATTAGAGAAGTAAATATAATTATTAAATATATTTATAAAGAATTTAATGTACACATTAATTTTGTGTTAATTCTTGAATCTTAAAACTGGAAGTTTAAATGTTTTGATGCAATTTCGTTGTTTTTCTTTGTTAATTTTATTATTTACACACTTTTTAAATTGAAAAAAAATTATATTTAATAATTAAGAAAACTGATAATAGAAAGTTGATTTGAGTTAATTCGTTTAAAATTTATTATCCAACCAAATCCACTGTAAACAATCACCATCAAGGAATTGGCTTTAATTCTTAAGGCATAGGAGAGAAAGATGTGATGGGGAATGGAGTTCAACCCTACCAGTTGCCACAAACATGGAAGCTGTGGGCCACTAATTATAGGATATGACTTCTTTACTATTCACAGAAAAGGACAAAGTAAGTTATAACATCTTATTCACAATGTGTTTGTATCAACACAATAATGAACCTTACATCACAAGAACATCCATCATCAGATACTAAATCTGTCAAGAGGAAAATTGCCTAAACTTTGTTGCCTAGCTGCTTTAAATCTACACCAAAAAGTTCAGAAAGTCTATCATGAAAATTCTTCACTTAGATTAGCCCTAGTCTCAATCTTATCAAAGAAAGTCTAATCGATGGAAGCAGAGAGGGAAAGGACTCAAATATAAGATAAAGCCTAAAAATAGAAAGATTTTAGTGCTCTTTCTCCCTTTCTTTTCATTAAGTTTTTGGGGTTTTCATGTTGACCAATGCAACCAACGTTATATTTGTCCTTGTTTACAAAGCTTGTGATTGAGAGGGAAAAAAAGTTTTCACTTCTGATCACCAACACAATCTTCTTTTGCTAAAAGAAAGGGAAAAACAGACAAAAATTACTAATTAATATGAAAATAAAAAGAATAAAGACAAGGATGAGATTGCAAATGAAATTGAAATTATATCATTTGACTTAATGAATGAAATATGGTACACGTATAATGAATATAAGAGAAGAAATTGTAAAAACCAAAAAGCCTCAGCGTCCTTGGTTTCCTAAAGAAAAATCCCAAAAAAACGGTTGAAAAATTGGGCCATGAGAGGGCTCAGTTCCTATATATATATATATTCTATAATATTCTTACAGAAGATATTGTTAATTTGTTTATACAACAATAAATTCCTATCTAAAAGAAACAGCATAGCTTGCATGGTTGTATGTGACTTTAAGAGTTAATTCAGAATTGGGAAATGCAACGTCTGTGACAACTATTGATACGATGTTTCTTTTGCTTAGTCTCTTGTTTCCAAACATGGGCAATGTCTTCAGCAATTTTCATGGCATCGAATGAGGCACCAGAGAGCCCTCTCCTTGTAAACCCAACAGCATAAAGTCCAACATTTCCTTTCCAACCATTTGGGAAGCCATTCTTGGAGAAAAGTTCACCTTCCTGCACACGACATTACCAAAATCACATTATTTTCTGTTCACACTTTTCTTTCCAAAAGAGTTGGAGAATAGAAAGTGGAAACAAATTCTCACCTGAAGCCAAGAAGGGACATTGCTACGGTACCCTGTTGCAAGCACCACTGCATCCACATCTTGCCTTTCGCCGTTAACAAGCTCAACGCAGCCATTGGTGAACCTCTTTATTGCTGGAACAACCTTTATGTGACCGGATCTAATTTTGTCCAAGGTGCCAATGTCCAAAACAGGGGTCTTACCCTTTGTGTTCTTCGACAATAAAGGACCTTCCAAAGGCCTTTTCAGCCCGAACTTCTCCATGTTCCCCAACACCAACCACGCCAGCACCAATAGAATCTTGTCAACCACCCAAAGTGGCAACCATTGCAGCATCAAAGTCGCCAATTCAAACGTTGACTTCCCAAACACTTCTCTAGGCAACACATGAACCTGCCAAACCAAAATCAGAACCACCCCATTTAATCACCTCTCTTAACGAACAACTTGAGTGGCTGATATGATATTTGAACAACATCATGATTTGTTACGTAGTTGATAGAATAAGTTTATGGGAGAAGGACTTACCGAGCTGCGAACGACGATGGAAGGAGAAGCATTGTGGTTACACAAGTCAAGTGAGAGTTCCATGCCAGAGTTGCCACAACCAACAACGAGCACTTTCTTCCCCTTGAATCTTTCCCCACACTTGTACTCACATGCATGAATAACATCCCCTTTGAATTCCCTCAACCCTTCTATCTCAGGCATCACACACTCCGCATTCTCACCGGTGGCCACCACGAGCCACCTGCAGATGTACTCAAACTCATGCTTGACAGAGCCGCAGTTGGTGGCGACGGTTTTCACCCTCCAGAAGCCGCTGGTATCGTCGTACCTGGCGCACTGGACAGACTCGTTGAATCGTGGGTTGATGTGGAAGTGGCGTGCATAGGATTCGAGATAGTTGATGAACTGGTTTTTGGAGGGGTATTGAGGGAAGTGTGGTGGGAATGGAAGGTTAGGGAGCTGACAGAAGTGTTTGGGAAGGTGGAGTTTTAATCTGTCGTAGGTACGCTTCTGCCACAGTGAGGCTATGCATTCGGCTCGTTCCAGAACCATGAAGGGTACCCCTTTCTCTTTCAGACACGCTGCTGTGGCTAGTCCTGAAGGACCTGCTCCTACGATCACAGGGCCATTCACCCAAATGCAACGTTTCGACAACTTCTCCTCGTAATCCACTAGGCGGAACAAGTTTTCCATTTTCATACACTTTTTTTTTCTGAGTTTTGGCCTCTTGGGTGAGATAGAAAAGGAACAGTATTGGAACTGGAGAGAAATGATTTTTTTTAGGTTTGAAAATGTGAGTTTAGATTGAAGGGAGAGAGGAATGGAAGGGCTTAAATAGGGATTTTAACCTCTGATGAAAGTGGATAGTTTAAAGAGATTTTTCATTTTCTTGTTATCATATCACTTTAGATTATGTTAAGATAAGTGATTCTCTCTGCTTTCTTAAAAAAATTGGTTTAAGAATTGATCTATAATGATATAGGTTTTAGTGATGTATTTTGAAGATTTTAGCTTTTATTTAATTGTTATTTTTAGTTAAGATAACATTAATTAATTTTTTACTTTATATTTTTATCTTGATGAATGTTATGTGCATGTTTCTAATAACAGGTAATTATATTTGTTTTTAATTATATGTTTTTAGTAACAGGTAATTATATTTGTTTTTAATTATTAATTATTGTATAGAAGAATAAAATTATAATTTTTTAATTTTTTTTAAATTCTGTCTTTTCTTTCCTGTGTCTACTTCTTCATCTACTATCATGTCGTCATTGTTATTGGAGTCGCCATTTCCAATGTAGTCCACCATCTCCATGTACTTTTTCGTATGCTTCCTTGTTGACACCATCCTGGACACTATGGTCTCTGTCTATATTGTATCGTCTATCTCCCTCCTGACTCCATCCACTTGCTTCTTCGCAAATTTGAGTGGCACTGTCATCAAAATCTTTGTCTGGTTGTAGATTTCAACGACATAGTAGATATCGCGACAATGAACCTTGTCGACAGTGATTGTGGATCTCGTCAATGGTGTAGTGGATCTTATCAACGTTCTCACATAACTTAATGACACCGCCATTGGAGTCTCCCTCGTCTGATTACAAACAACAATATAGAATATGTCGTGGTAACTGTAGACCTTGTTGGCAACGGCTATTGATCTCTCATCGACAACAGCACTTGCGAACCTCGTCGACGGTACTTGCGGACCTCGTTAGCGGTTGATGCGGATCTCATTGGCGGTTGCTGCAGATCTCGTTAGCGGCACAGTGAACAATAACCATAGATCTACAGTTTTTAACTTTTTATTTTAAAGACAATTTTGTCCTTGACATAAGAAAGAAAAAAAAAATATTAATGTGTAAAGTAAAAAGACAAGTGTCAGGTAATGAATGGTAAAAACCAAGGAGGATTTTATATTTTGTAACATTACCCTAGCAATAACCTTCTATCTTTTATTTAATCTTTAATTAGTTTATATTTATATATTTATTGCAAATAAAAAAACTTTATATATATATATATATATATTTTATTAACACTTGAGAAAAGAGTATTTTTGAAAGAATTATTATCCATATACCACTCAATTAATTATAGTATCTTTTTTGTACACCCTCTTTATATCTAAACTTTATTTTTAAAATAATGAAAAAAATATTGGAGTGTCACTTGGTAATCTATTTGGAGTGCATCAAACTTTTTTTCTTTTAAAAATATTAATATATTAGGGATAATGATATACATACACCATAAAGTATTCCTACACTATTTTGACGTTACTTTATTAATATTTTATAATTAATTTATTGTATATGTGATATGTCATCTAACATGGTACATTTATTATTTTCTATATATTAAAAAAAGAACAATAATACAAATAAACCTTCATTTGACAGATATTTATTTAATACTTATTTTCTTCTTTATATCTCTCTTCTCTTATCAGATCATATATCTTATAAACCTATAATTTTCTTTCATTTTTAACATGGTTAAAACATATATTGAAGTTATATATATATATATATATATATATATATGAATAATTTTTCTTTAAAAAAATATTCCTTCTATTTTTTTATCCATCTAAATTTTGGAGAAAAAAGAGATCATTTTTCTCTTATTTATTTAGAAGTTCAATAATATTTTTTTATTATATGTTTAGTTCTTATAATGATTTATAAATAATGTATTTAATATGTTAGGAAATTGTATAACTATTTTATTAAAATAAAAATATATTATATCTATTGGTGTTTTTTATAAGTGAATATAGCTGATGACATGATAATAGAATGTGAGATTTATTATATTACATCATATTAAGTTTTGCATAAAAAAGGGTTACTATTAGCATATAATTTGGCAATGATTTAATATTTATTCTTTCCTTGGAAAGTTTTCTTTCATCACAACCGTTACATCAAAAAAGTGTTTTTTTAAAATTTAATAAAAGAAACCTAAAATAATCACATCTTATCATTAAATAACAAATAAGTATATAAATCTACCAAGAGGGCTGATGATGTGACGCAAATGTGGTAGGCCCCAAAATAATTGGACACGCGAGTTGTAGGGTTGATTCGGCCCACAAAGCCCATTCCGCCAGCCCAATTTTCACACCACGCGGGGTGCCATGTGTCAGCCCCAGGTTGGCCAAGTATATTGTTCATTAACTTCCATACTTGCTTTCTACCTTCCAACCAAATACAAAACCAAAACTCTCCCTAACCCTCTTTCCAAATCTTTACCTAAATAATCTACAATATCTAATACAAAATTCTATAATGGCTACATCTTCATTACATCCATATCGAAATGAAACATTGCTTCATCAAATGATCAAATAAGTAGGGAAAAAGAATTCTTGCTACACATAGTGCTACAACCAAGTTAGGTTATATATATATATATATGGTGCCCTAGTTTGGACCATTAGCCATAGAACATGGTAAAAAACTATATATCTTGAAGCAAAGTAGCACTAGGGTTTCACCTTCTTGTGGTTTGATTGGGAGGGCATGAGAATGTACAAGTTAATGTGATTTGGTTTACTTCATTGGTACGTGGAGGGTGGAGAAATTATTGAAGCTTATATATGACTTTGGGTGTGTAGTACATAATTAAGATTATGTACTTGAAGGTGTATATTATATTATATGATATGATAATGATAATAAAAGTATACCAAATTAATTAGGTAGGTCTTAATAGTTTTGTTTGATGAGTTGATAATGACCTTTTGTCTAGGTGTTCTTAACTCCTAAGTGGATCACATTACGCATACATGCACTTGTACTTTGTGAATTATCTTTGAAAAATGATGGTGTAGCCCACTTTAGAAGTGGTTAAAATTTGATGGAAGGAGGGAAGCTTGAAGTTCAAAGCTAGGAGTCTCTCATTTTCATGGAAATATTGTAATCTAGGAGCTTGGCGTTTCTCTAAAGGTTGTGTTGTGTGTATATTATTAAATTTGATTTGGAATGAATGAATGAATGAGTGAATGATATTATTATGCATAGCTTGCCACTACCATTTCAAATGCTCCAAAAAACTATCTTCCAAATGCCTTCACACCAAAGATATATGTTCCTTTTAGGTAGTCATGTCCAATGCTCATGATGTGATGTGATATATATATATATAGAAATGTGGTTGTATAATGCACATATGTGTGTGAATGATAATGTGATTGTTTTCTTATCTCTAAGCTTCCCCCACCACCCTTGCACTGCTCCACAGCCAGCTTGGAAATCATAGTTCACTCAAGAACTTTTCTGCTTTTAGGATATCAATTCAGTTCAATTTTCAAATGCCACTTTTTCTTCATGTGTATGCCAATTTATTTAATGTCGGTCTCATCATTTGCTTCATATTTGTTTAATTAGCTAAACAAACACATTTTTATAAATATATATACTCAGTTCATTAAAAACATCCATTAAATACAAATTAATTTAAAAACAAAAATAATTAGTTATTATAATAATTAAATTAAAAATTATTTTATAAATAAAAATTATTGATATCTAAAATAATCTTTATTATAATAAAAATTATATTTTTTAAAGTAGTTATTAATCTTAAAAATTATGAAATTGATTTATGTATAATAATGATTAAATTGGTTTCTAAATTAAAATATAAATTAATTATTAATATTTTAATCATTTATTAAATTAAATTTTAAATTAATTTTTAATATAATTCATAATCAATTTTATTATTTTATAAGTCAATAATATGATTAGTAAAAATAAATTTTTATATAATGGTGTAATGAAAAAAGTTTAAGTACTTTACATAATCCTTAAATCCTTAAATTCTATGTTTAGATGTCTTTGTTGACCTAAAATAAAATCTTATGTTTAAAGTAAATTTAAAAGTTTTAGAATTATTATTTTTTTCCGAAAATTGGATGGATTTTCATTAATAGAATAATCCCCTCTTAGAAGTCTTTTGTTTTGTTTAAAGTTATTTAACTTATTTAACTCTCATACTTCTATTTATGCTCTTTAGATAAACAAAAGATATATAATTATTCATAATTATATATGTGACTCTATTAATACTTTTATACTACTGAAATTTTTCTAAGTCCATTGATGGAGAGAAGAAGATTTTGTTTGGTATATATATCTCTAATTATTCAAAACAAAACTGCTTTTAATATAACCAAAAGTCTTTGTTTTACTGCACTAGTTTCATTATTGGAATAAAATTAAATATTCAATATATCTTCACAAGAGGTCCTAATTAGTTTTTCTTTACATTATTGCTTTTTTCAGTTCTAATATTTAGGTGAATAAATATAAGTGATAAATACGTCTATAGAAATGGTATACTTCTCCTTTTTATAAAAGTTTAAATGAGCTAACAGTAATGTTTGGGAAGAATTATAAAGGGTAATTATTTTGAAAAATAATTCATACACATTGAAAATTTCTATCTCACCTAATAATTGTTAAAAAAATAATGTGTATTAAGTAAATTTGTATGTGTATGACTGTTCAAATATATTTTTAGTGTTTAGAAAGTGAAAGCTAAATGAAGTAAAATTTTGAAATTTTTCATATTTTATTTTCTCTCAAATTCACACATTATTATTTTTTCTCATATCTACCAACATTTTTTTAAGATTAAAAGTTAACTGTGATTATTTTTTTAGTTATCATTATATCAAAATTGGTATATAAATTATTTTTAATAATAAATAAAAACATTTTAGACAAAATGAAGAAAAAAAAATAAAAAATAAAAAAAGAAACAAAATTCAAAGTAAAAAAATATTAAGAAAAAAATAAAAAAATTGAAAAATAAAAAAAAATCCAAATTTATTATCAAAAGTCATTTACATTAATTATTAATTTATAAAATATAAAAATAAAATAAATTTAAAATTTACTAACAAAATATAATTTTAAAAAATATATTATTTTTTTCGATCAAGATCAACCTTATTTATTATATAAGATAAAAAATATAAATTTTTTTAACATCAATAAATTTTTATTTTAATTGATATTATTCAAGTTATTTTCAACCAACCACATAGATAAAAGTTATTTTTTATCAACGTTGTTAATTAGAATTCTCTTAATGGAACTATTTATTTTTTCCAAACAATATCAGTTAGATTTTTCTATTGACTTGACTGATATAAATCGAAATCTTTTAATTAATTGATTATCAATTATTTTCTAATACATGGTTGGATTATATATTCACTTATACAAGTAACAACTATTTTTTAATTAATGTTTATTCATGTTTTTCCGTCCAAAATCGATGAGGTTATTATTTTTATAAAATTAATCATATTTTTTAAAGTTTCAAGTGATTATTTTGTTTTTATCGATGTTTTCAGTGTTGAAATAGACACTTTTGTGTTAATTAAAATACTTTAAATAAATAAAAAAATTAAAATTTAATAAATTTAAACTATTTTATTCAAACAAAATATTTTAAAATAATTTAAATTCAATGTATTTAAGTTTTTTAAAAATTACAAAATTTTCTATCTGTATAAGATGAACTTAATAATAAAACTGTGGTAACATTTGGAAAGAGACATCACATCAAATCAAAGAGCTACAGCTATACTCTGTCCTTATGAACAGTGCAAAATAAAATAAATAAAAATAAAACATCATTCTAATAAGGTTTTGAATTCAGTTCTTACTTTCTTGCTCTTATCACATAAGATTGGTAGGTACAAGTTTCTTCTTGGTCAACTAAGGAATATAAATCTCCATTTTTGGCTATTTCTTTTGTGTGTTAGGAAATTAATCAAACATACATAATAGTGATAGTTCATAATAATAAAAAAATTAGGGTTAGGTTCAGCTCATGATTATGGAAGGGTCCCAACAGATCTGAAGAAGAGAATGAAAACTAAGAGCTCTTTCTATCTCCACCCACAACATCAAATGTTTTTAGACTCTCATTCATCATTATTTAGGGTTATAAAAATTGCACTCAGCCACACCCAATCATTAAAACAACACACATCCACTCCCCCTTCAATCCTTTTTCTCTTCATCATCATCACTTCAAAACTTTCAATTAAAATATCACAAACCTTGTGCACTCTTTTAGATATACCATCTCTTATTTATTAGAAATATTATTTTCATTTTTTATAATTATTCTTAAAAACTACTTAATTTATTTTTCAATGTTTAGACTTTATTTTAGAATATTTTTAAAACATAAATTTAAGTTAAAGTATAATATTCTTTTAACTCTTATATTTAAAACAAAAATAAAATAAATAACACAAATATTTAAAAATAGATGTTACAAAATTCATATCAACAATAATTTATAACAAATAATATTGAAATTTGTATATTTATCATACATAATTATTAAACAAACCTTTTAAAAAAAATTCATTTTTTATGACATACTGCTTAAGGGGTAGTGTAGTTTATATTTGTTTATGTATTCTACATATATTTAATAACAATAATTTCTAAAAACATGCATATTAAATGAAATTTCATGATTCTTTCAATTTTCAGGGCTTGATTATATATATACCTATAAAGTAATTACATAGCTAAAACAAATTCATACGGGTGATTTAGTTTGGTATGATAATATGCTTGTAATCCAACTTGTTAAAGAGGATGAAGGTGTTTAGTGTACTAATAATTTAACAAAAAATAATTTAAAAAGCGAGTATTAATTAATTAACATTTTTTAGGCAATCAAATATTCCTTCTATATATATATATATATATATAGTTGTTTAAGGTTCTTTTATCTAACTCTAGGAAATTATTTAATTTTTTTATCTTGTATACAACACTACTACAAAATTAGCAATTAACGTCGGCATTCTACGTCGGTTAAAATACAAACGACGTAAAACGTAAGAATTGATCATTCTACGTCGGTTGTATATGTGAACCGACGTAGAATATTTTGAATTCTACATTCCACGTCGGTTATTGAACTTAACCGACGTAGAATGCTTCCTTTTGTTCCGCTCACTTCTCAGTGTTCCCTCTCTCACTCGTACACTGTGATTTTTCTTCTTTATCTTCATTTTCTTCTTCTTCTTCACTCTCTTCGTCTTCTTCTTCTTCTCCCCAATGCTACCACTCCACATTCTCCCGGTGCCACCCTTTTCCCCAACCCCTCCTCCGCCACCCTTATCCCCAACCCCTCCTCCGCCACCCTTTTCCCCAACCCCTCCTCCGCCACCCCTCCAAAACCCTAACCCCCAAACCTCGTGCTCCCTCCGCCTCCTCCAGGTGGAATCGAAGCCCGAGCTCTTGGGCTCCACTCCGCGCGTCACCGTCATCACCTCCGGCAAGGGTGGTGTGGGCATGACCACTACCACGGCCAACATCGGCCTCTCCCTCGCCCGCTTTGGCTTCTCCGTGGTGGCCATTGACGCTGACGTGGGCCTCCGCAACCTCGAAGCTCAGCTGGAACGACGGCTGGAAGATTGATTTTCTAGTGGGATGACCAAGCCAAGTCCTTTTCTGCCTGTGGGAAACCAAGCAATGGATTCTCCCTGTGTAAATGTTATGGGTCCAAAAGACGGATTCTCCCTGTTATGGGAAACCAAGTCTAGATGGATTCTCCCTGTCGTCAAATCAAAAGACGAGGCTGAGCGTTAGCGATGGGCTGGGTAACGAAGGGTGATTGTAACGATGGTGCGAAGCAGAGAAGGAAAGTCAAGGGCTTTGCTTTCAACGTCGGTTAACTAAATAACCGACGTTGAAAGTTTTACTTTTAACGTCGCCTCTTTCAACGTCGATTTTGGGACCGTCGTGAAATCATCCCCAGAACCGACGTGGATTCCAGTTTTTGTAGTAGTGCAAGCTTGAATAAATTATCTATCTTTTCTCTAAATAATTTTTAATATATAACAAAAGTAAATAAATAAATAAATATATATATATATACATATAATTAGAAAATATTGTATATTATCTTAAAATTTAAAAAATGACAGATAAAAAAGTTAAATTTTCCTTTAATTGACTATTAATATATTTTAATTCACATATACCAAAGAGTAAAGTTGGATTGACGATATATGATAAAATAAAAATTTTGAAGTAATTTGAAGTCATGTTCCTAATTAATTGTTACCTACCCAGATACTATGTTAGGAGCACTGCACCTGAAAGCAAATTTCTTTCTCTTAAAATGCCCATTAATTACTTTTTAAAACCATTTTCCTGCTCTTCCCTTTGCATAGATTTAAGATGAGGTTTTATTATAATTAATAAAATTTAGAGAATGTGGGGCAGTACTGGTAACTCATTTCAAACAAAATATTGAACAATTTTTTATATATAAAATGTTTAAGGTTTTGTTATATATAATATTTTTTGGGAAAAATAATAATATTAAAAATTAAAAATCATTTCTCCATAAATTATAACTAGTTCATACATAATAATTTATACAAATACTCTCACATAACTCTTTGAAAACATTTAACGTGTAAATACATTAATTCTAGGTTATAACTTTTATAAAACAACAAATATATTAATATTTATAAAGAAATATAAAGAGTACTTAGACTTAGAGTTGTTGAAAAATATTTGAGTTGATCTAAATCGATATTGAATTGTATAAAAAGTTGAATTATTTTAAATAAAAATTAACATTGAATATGTTTTATTAATTTGATTTTCAAAAATTAAATTATTTGAATTAAATTAAACTATAACTTATAATTTTATAAAATATACTTTAAAATAGAATGTCTACTTATAAAAATCTAAACAATTCATATAGTTCAAATAATTTAGAATAGTTCAATTTAGTTTAATTTACTTGTACAATATTATAGTTTAATTCAATTTATTTAAAATATTATACAATTTAATTATTTCAAATCATTTTTAAAATTTGATTTAGTTTTAGAGTTTAATTTTACAATAGTTTAATTCAATTCACGTATTTTACCTACCTCTAGTTAAATTTCTCTAGTATACTTAAACTCCAATATACATGTAAAATTCATTTACTTCAAGGAGTATATGGACATTTAAAAGTATTAAAAGATTATTTAACAAAAAGAAATAAAATATTGACAACTACAAACCAAGATCCTAATTTAATAAGCTAAAAAATATTGAACAATTTGCTTCTTATTGTCTAAATATATATTGTTTCTATACAACCATATAGACTAGGAAGTAACAAACTATAAAACCCATCATTTTAACATAGTTTTATTACCTTTGAAAAAATTATTGTGTTGAAGAAAATGAGAAGTGTTATCCTTACATAACACACCTAATCTTCCAAGCCAATCATTACATGATATCTAAATATAGTATGAAAATTTATATGTGAAAAACAAGTGAGATCCAGAATCTATAGCTAGATTGCAAAAGGAATAAAGAGATTCATGAATTCTCAACAGAAAATTCATCCTCACCAGATTTTTTTTTTTTACTCTATTTTTAAACGCTTTTCAACTAAGCATAGTTATGTTAGAGGGTACTTTTATAGAATTTTTGTGTCACTCCTCTTGGTAGTTTGAATAAAGATAAAAACAAATAGCAATGAGAAAATATAATTAAGAACACTTGTTCTTTAAAAGATAATTGCTTATATTTTTAAAAAGACTAATTTTTCCTTAATTTTTTTCAAAAGTATAAGTTATGCACTCTCTTACTTGGATTCGTTCCAATTGCTATATATGAGTACATGATGAGTGTGTTCATACCTCTTTTCTTTTATACAAATTTATGAAAACTTTTGTTAAAAGTATGAAATTCTTCACAAAATATTTATCTTCACTAAAGTCATGTACACTTAAACGTTGAGTGAGAAATGTTTTTGTTATTAGAT
The DNA here is from genome assembly GCA_030347555.1 of Lablab purpureus. Taxonomy (NCBI): domain Eukaryota; kingdom Viridiplantae; phylum Streptophyta; class Magnoliopsida; order Fabales; family Fabaceae; genus Lablab; species Lablab purpureus. Next base: position 10,146,999 of record CM059260.1, read on the forward strand.
ATTAGATATGTGAAAAATTATTACTTTTATTTGTTATATGGAAAGTAAGTTTAAATTATAAGTTATTGGAAAACATGTATATAAGTAGTCCATCGTTCATTTCCCATTTATGTCTCACAAGAAAAAATGAAATTATATTACTAACACATTAATATACACTGTAAAATAAATTACTTTTACTAACTTTATTATTAACTTATAAAATCACGAAATTAATATTAATTAAATTAGAATTTAATTTAAAATTTAATTTAATAAATAACTAAAAGTTTAATAATTAATGTTAAAAATTAATTTAAATTTTAATTTAAAAATTAATTTAGTTACTATTGTATAAAAATTAATTTTATAAATTTTTAAGATTAGTAAAAGAAAATATATCTTATGATAAAAACCATTTTAAATATTAATAATTTTTAAATTTATAAAATAATTTTCAATTTTATAAAATAAGTTTTAATTTAATTACTATAATAACTAATATATTTTTAAAACCTAATTTATATTTAATAAATTTGTTGTCACGATCGTAAAACAAAACGTTTAAGAGGGTGACTTAATTGCAGGGGTTCTTGCATGCATATCACTTTTCAATTTTTTATGCAAGCAACCCAAAGTAGTGAGTGAGAGAAAAAAAAAACAAAGATTTTTCACTTCTAATCATCAGCATGAGCTTAGAAAGGAAAAAAAAGTGACAGAAATTGCTAATCAGGAAATAAAAAGAGTAAAGAATGAGATTGCAAATAAAATTGAAGTTTAATTCATTTAACTTGAAGAATGAAATATATAGTACATGTACAAGTTATGTGAATGTAAAAAGGAAAAAGAAATAGTAAAAACCAAAAAGCCTCTTCATCCTTGGATTTCTAAAGAAGCCCAAAACAAGTCGAAAACTTGGGCAGAGGGAGAGGGCTATGTATCTATTTTTCTGTGTTATTCGTGTATATTTTTTTCCTCTAGTATTACAAAAGATATTGTTTGTATGGTTGTATGTGAGTTACGAGATTATTCAGAACTGAGAAATGCAACGTCTGTGACAAGCACTAGTACCATGTTTCTTTTGCTTAGTCTCTTGTTTCCAAACTTGGCCAATGTCTTGGGCGATTTTCATGGCATCGAACGAGGCACCAGAGAGCCCTCTCCTTGTGAACCCAACAGCATAAAGTCCAACATTTCCTTTCCAACCATTTGGGAAGCCATTCTTGGAGAAAAATTCACCTTCCTGCACACGACATTACCAAAATCACATTATTTTCTGTTCACACTTTTCTTTCCAAAAGAGTTGGAGAATAGAAAGTGAAAAAATTCTCACCTGAAGCCAAGAAGGGACGTTGCTACGGTACCCTGTTGCAAGCACCACTGCATCCACATCTTGCCTTTCGCCGTTAACAAGCTCAACGCAGCCATTGGTGAACCTCTTTATTGCTGGAACAACCTTTATGTGACCGGATCTAATTTTGTCCAAGGTGCCAATGTCCAAAACAGGGGTCTTACCCTTTGTGTTCTTCGACAATAAAGGACCTTCCAAAGGCCTTTTCAGCCCGAACTTCTCCATGTTCCCCAACACCAACCACGCCAGCACCAATAGAATCTTGTCAACCACCCAAAGTGGCAACCATTGCAGCATCAAAGTCGCCAATTCAAACGTTGACTTCCCAAACACTTCTCTAGGCAACACATGAACCTGCCAAACCAAAATCAGAACCACCCCATTTAATCACCTCTCTTAACGAACAACTTGAGTGGCTGATATGATATTTGAACAACGTCATGATTTGTTACGTAGTTGATAGAATAAGTTTATGGGAGAAGGACTTACCGAGCTGCGAACGACGATGGAAGGAGAAGCATTGTGGTTACACAAGTCAAGTGAGAGTTCCATGCCAGAGTTGCCACAACCAACAACGAGCACTTTCTTCCCCTTGAATCTTTCCCCACACTTGTACTCACATGCATGAATAACATCCCCTTTGAATTCCCTCAACCCTTCTATCTCAGGCATCACACACTCCGCATTCTCACCGGTGGCCACCACGAGCCACCTGCAGATGTACTCAAACTCATGCTTGACAGAGCCGCAGTTGGTGGCGACGGTTTTCACCCTCCAGAAGCCGCTGGTATCGTCGTACCTGGCGCACTGGACAGACTCGTTGAATCGTGGGTTGATGTGGAAGTGGCATGCATAGGATTCGAGATAGTTGATGAACTGGTTTTTGGAGGGGTATTGAGGGAAGTGTGGTGGGAATGGAAGGTTAGGGAGCTGACAGAAGTGTTTGGGAAGGTGGAGTTTTAATCTGTCGTAGGTACGCTTCTGCCACAGTGAGGCTATGCATTCGGCTCGTTCCAGAACCATGAAGGGTACCCCTTTCTCTTTCAGACACGCTGCTGTGGCTAGTCCTGAAGGACCTGCTCCTACGATCACAGGGCCATTCACCCAAATGCAACGTTTCGACAACTTCTCCTCGTAATCCACTAGGCGGAACAAGTTTTCCATTTTCATACACTTTTTTTTTCTGAGTTTTGGCCTCTTGGGTGAGATAGAAAAGGAACAGTATTGGAACTGGAGAGAAATGATTTTTTTTAGGTTTGAAAATGTGAGTTTGGATTGAAGGGAGAGAGGAATTTGAGGGGCTTAAATAGAGATTTCAAGCTCTGATGAAAGTGAGGAGTTAATGAGCCTTTTGTCTTTCTTAATACATGTTACTTGATGCTCATTATTATTTTTTTTTTGATAGCAACATAGATAGAGCCAGAAATAAGAAAGTATGAGTATTGGAATGTATAGCATTAACTGCATTAAGAGGGTTCATAAGTGAAGTTATTATGCTTAAATTATATGGCACTCCTTAACTAACAAAATAACTATCATAACGGCGAAGTTAGTAAAAAACAATATCTTTTTGTATTTTTAATTAATTTTACACAGTTGAAAACCTCCGTGGAGAAAGAAAAGAGGAATAAAATATGTCTAGAACACGAGCAGCCGTTTGGCAAAAGCAAAGGAAGAACATGATTGAAGGATTAGATGCTTCTGAATAATCATTAATTACATCATATGAAAACAGGTTGACTATATATATATATATATATAGAGAGAGAGAGAGAGAGAGAGAAATGTATAACCACCATAAGGGACCCCAAGAAACACATGAGGCCACGTGGAAAATATTTAGACTTTATGTGGTGATAGCTTTAAATATATACTAGCTAAAATATAGTAGGATGTATTATGTGGTCCTATTTTTATTATATTAAAATAAATCAATAAATAATATTATATTGTTTGAAAAGGAAAAAAAATTCAAAAATAAAAAAAAGAACAAATAATCTAGTTAGATAAAGGTTTGAGAGAGAGCATTAAGTAAATTGTAGACACTTATGCACCGAGTTAGGCATAAGAAGAATGTAACAATTTTTTTAACAATGAGGTAGATTGTGAGGGTATTTTGGAAAATAAAAAGTGTACATTAATAGTGTAATCTCCATCATTATTCTTACTACTATTATATATATTTTTTCTTGTGAGAAAATGAATATTGTGATGAAGAATAAAAGTCAAAGATTGTGGCTTTATTTGAGGATGGTGAAAATTTGTACTTTGTTGGAGTAATATTTGTTTCCCATCCCTTTGGACATTGTTGTGACCAATTTATATCATCAGAAGTTCATGTACCTCATAGGTTTATAACAATTTTTACAGCAGTAAAACAAAGGACCTTATTGTTATAATTATGTTTCATTTTATATTTTGACTTTAGTGAGAAGTTGATGAAATAAAGTGAAAAAAGGAGAGAATTTGATTAGATAGGAAATAAGTATAAAAATGAAGACAGTAGCTGTTCAATCATAACACGGTTGAGTTAAAACGAGCAGTGCCAGCTAATTCAGTGTATTTTGTCCTTGCAGGTGGGGAAGCTCTTATTTATTATATACATCTTTTGACTTTTGGGAACTATTATAGAAGGGCTACCTACACCCTTCAATTCCCCTTTTTCAGCTTAAAAAAAGGCCAAATTCCACTTCATATTTAAAAAAAAAATATTAGAGATCTTTAACATAGAAAAGATAAGAGTAAATTCCTATAAGAGTTTATAATATCATTTTTCATTAAGCATTCTACAATAATAATAAAAAAAATTGTATGTTTTTTTATTTATTATTAAAGCCAGATATACTTATCGATTCATTTATTTAAATTTGTACTCACACAAATTCACGTTATAAAAAATTTGTTCATTTAATTTGTATTTTAAATTATTTTTAATTTTTATAAATTGTATCAGTTCCACAAAATTCATAGGTTAAACGGGTAAGTCCTCACTTATAAATATATATTAATATTTTTTAGCATTTATTTGTATATCAATAATTTACTCAATTAATTAATCAATGTATAATTAATAAAAATAAAATAAATAAATTTTAGATTGAATTAAAATTAATAATGACTATTAAAAACAAAAAATTAGATTTTAGATTAAATTATAATTAGTGATAAGTTATAGAAATAATAAATATTAATTTTTTTTAATATAATTTAATATTGTGGGTTGCCGATAGTCTACGGAATCTGTAGACAGACAAAAATTATTTAACACACGAGTTGGATAAAATAAATATAAAAAGATATACTAAAAATTTGTCAAAAATAACAAGTCCACGTCGGTGTAGAGTACAAAAAATATGAGTAATTCGTGAAGTTCACACCTGTGTAGAGTACGAAAAATATGCCTAATTCGTGTACTTTTACTCAAATGCCTAATTCGTGTTATTTAATTTTTTTGGTATACTTTATATTACACTAAATTCTAATATTAAGAAACTCGAAAATTGGATATTTGAGGAGATGCAGTGCAACACCTAATTTGATGCTTAATAATAGTAATAAAAATATATGGGTTGGTTGGTTGGTTTATGATGAGAACACATGTAGATGAGTGCAGGGTCTACTCATCTCATGCAACACAATTCAAACCCTATCCACCCTCCCCAAATGCAACTCAATCATGCAATTTGGCATAAAACAATTAATTCTTTGATTTGATTCTGTATCTGCCACAATTATTTACTTTCACCAACAAAATGTCTCTATGTGTACACATATATAACTCCTAATGATTTTCAAAAATATATATTAATACTCAAATATTCTCTTAAATTATATACTAGATAGCTTCATAGATAACCACTGTGTTTGTTTATTTAATGTTTATATATAGTTCAAGTTTTATTTGTACACTCATGCCAAAGTTATGTATAGTATGTTGCATGTTAATTGTATATTATTCACTAACCTATCATTTAATATCATTCAGTCACAAATTATCATGTATGGTAAATTTATTAATTTTTGTAACGATTTTTACTTTCAAAAATAATATTATTTCTTATTGATTTACTGCATAAAAGTTTCTGCGCTAATGAATCTCCCTTAATTTTTAATTTTTTAATCAAATTTAAGAGAATAGGTTGAAAAAATTATATGACTCTTCTGAAGAAGATTTTTAAAAAATGTTGTTTATATAGTAAGTTTTCTTATTCTTCATGAAGAATTTTATTTAAACATAATTTATATTTTAAAGAAATTAATTTTACAATGAAAAAATATGAAAAATTCCATATTAACAAAAGATTAAACTAAATTTATATATAAGTAGATGTAAATTTTATCTTAAAAAGTTAATTTAACAAGATTGAGTTAAATTTAAAATTTATTTTTTAATATAATATAAAAACTTAAGATAATAAAATTATTGGATCTATGAGCCCTTCGCTATAAGACATTATTGAATTATTCACAAATGTATGTAAAAAATTTACATCAACTAAAAATTAAGTCAAATTTATTTATACAAGTAAATGCAAACCTCTCTTAATATTAAATTAAAACTTAAAATCTAAAATTTTTATTATATTTTATTTATTTATTCTTTCCTAAAAATACTCTTAAAAAATTATTTAATAATATATGCAAAGTGATTTGCATTAAAATTATTCTACTTTTTAGTTAGCTCACTTTATATGAAGAGAAAAAATAGATTACAGAATATGAGCAGCACCACCTAGTTATAGAAAGAGAGTTACATTAAAAATATGAGAAAGTGAAATCCACAGCATATTTTCACTCATTAGTTTTGTTAGGGTATGAGGCTGAAATAAATTCCTGATGGTGACAGACTGTGGGAGATATTTATTGGCAGATTCTGAGAGAAATTGCAATGATATAAGTTGCTTTTTTGTTTAAAATGCAATGGACACTGTTCAAAATCAAAGTAATCAACCAAATAAATTTGATAACAATGTTTACCAGCTCTACAAGGTTGCCATAGATTCTCCTGCATTTCCACTAAACTTAAAATGGAAACATGATGCATCTACACTTTCTCTATTCATTTCTCAACTCTTAAAACTTCAAAATTTGATTAAACACAATGACAGAGATGAAGTTGCATATGTATAGATTAGATAGGGATGGATCACACAAACCTATTCTGGGAACTCCTGTGGATTGAGGACATTTATTTGGAGGCATGTGCAATTGAAAGCAACAACTTTGGATTTTCCCTTTGCCTCCTCCTCCAAATTCATATCACAAACAAGACAAGGCCAAGGCTATAGATTCAATATCACATAATTGTGACAAGGAATTTCATGAAACTCATTACTTCCATTTCCTAGTAACCAAGTTGCTGATAGCTATGGCCGGCAACAATGGCATGATTGAAATATCAGATACTTTTTCATTAATTTAGGGTTTATCAAAGTGTGCATGCACTAGGGCTTAAAGTGTTTATTAATCAAAATCTTCAATAAAAATTATTTGTTAATTAATTATAATAATTAATGATATTTTACATAAAATATGTTTATAATTTTTTAAGTTCTTTATATTTTTTTATAATTATTTATTTAAGTAAGTTTGAAAAAAAAATCTTATATAATAGTTCACATCTCACAGTTTTTAATTTTAAATAATTCTAACAAGCAACTTATATTAAAAATAATTTATATTAAAGATCTTTTACAATAATCAAATTTTTAAGTAATGAAATTAGTTATTTTAAAATTTGGTGGCTCTAATTCTAATAGAGAAACAAAAAGTATCGAGCTTTAATTTATCTTTTATTTAGATTATTATTCCATCTAATTATAGGTTAAAATAAAGTTAGTGTTTAATATGGGAAAAGCTTTTCTAATGAATGAGTTATTTTTATCATGAGTCCATCCTCTAAAATAACCAAACTTTTGAGTAATGAAATTAATTACTTTTTAATATTTGTATTTGTAGAATTAAATATTTATTACTACAACAAAAAATTACAACCCTTAATTAAAAAATAATTTTTTTTAATTAAGAACATAAAAAAATATTTGATTCACTCTTATCTAATCCAGTTTTATTATGAAATAATTGATATCATCATCTTTAAATTATAGTCATTATTGTTATTAATTATTAAAATTCATTAAAGAAATAAATATTTTTCAATAGACATTTTTTTTATAAATATATATAAATAAGGGATTCAAACTTCTGAGGAAGTATATCTAAGAAATAAGATTATGTAGGAAGAAAGTACCATCATATTTATTTTCTTAGACTGTGTCTATGCGTGTGAAGACTTCAAAGTTTCCCATTTTTGATGGTCCATAGATGATAGTGAGAAACTTGTTTGAACTGAGAGGGAAAAAGGTTGTACTCTGTACCTACACTTCTAATTCAATTTATCATTGCCGACTAATAATAATAAATAAATATCTTTTTATTTATCACTAGAGAGAAATAATAAATAAAGCGTTTTGAGGAAACTAAAAATAAAAAAAGAAGTTATTAATTTGAAAAATGAAATATATATTAGCTTGCATTGCAGCTTGTAATTTAAGAAAAAAGAAAATATATATGTCTCCCAATGTTTGAAAAATAAATATAACTCAATTAGCGTTAGTTAACAACATAAATCAATATTAATTTATACCATTTCGTATATGCTAATCAAAGTTCTCTTAAAGATATCCTTGCATTTGAATAGAAAATTTTATTATTTTTAAAACATTCAAATACATTAAATTTAAATTGGTTTTATTTTTAATTATTTTATTTTTTTTATAGTAGAATTCACTTTTATTGAATTTCAACTATTGTTTCAATTATCAACACATATAAAATTATTTAAATATTAAATAATAATTAATAATTTAGAAATATAATTATTGATGATTTTTTAAGTTTGTTAATATTTTTTTAACTGATATTATTCAATTACTGTTAATCAATATTGTTTTTAATTGATGTGGATTACAATTATTTAAATTTATATTTATAAGAATTATTTTATGTTGTTGATGGGAGTTTTATTTTTAATTTTTCGATTGTCGTCGGCTAAAAAAAAATCTTATAATTAACATTGAAAAGAAATTAATAATGTTGATCGAGTATTTTATTCTTTAACTTGAGAAAAAAATATTAATATTAATAAAAAAATCAATGTATATATAAACAACAAAATAACCACAACAAATATTAATTAAGAAAATTTAGTTAACATGTGTCAAAAAATAGTCTTTCTCGCATTAAACTTTCACTCATAGCAAACTTTCAACAATAATAACAAAAATATTTCTAACAATTTAAATAAAAAATAACACATACTGATATCAATTGAAAAAAAAATTAATAGACAACAATAGTTTAATTTTATTCTAATCAACTATGCTAAAAAAATATTTTATAAAATATTTCTTGTAAAATTATTATATAAAATCTTTTATAAATTATAACAACCATATATCTGTTTATTTTTAAAAGATTAAACGTGTTGACTTATATATAAAGTCATGCTAATAAATTTATTGAAAGATAATAAATTAGTGCCTTATTTAAAAGTCTTATTATAAGATGGACTTTTAATAAGTTAGCTTGATCCTCAGATTATGATTTAAAAGTAAGTTCATAGTACATAAACAAATTGAATTTTACCCTTATAAAACTCAATCTTTCTATTTTCTTCAACTAACAATTATTTTTAATTTTATAGTTCATAATTTGTTTAATACACAGTCTTTCCTCGTTAATGTCATTTTAAAGATAAATTAAGTCTATCTCAAAGCTTAATAGGAAATAGGTCAAGTCTATCACAATTTAAGCATTAATTTTTTTAAAACAAGTTACATATATAAGCAAAATCTTTTCTTATAGATTAAAAGAAATAAAGGAGATGCATAAGATAAAATACTAAGTTTTTACCATTTATTTGGAAGAAGGGGGGTCTTAAAAGTTACATAAACTTTACAAAAATATATATAAACTATTTATTTATTTTCCCTCTCTCTTTTACTTATTTTCATATATTTTTTAAAATCTTTTCTACTATATACCTTCTTCACTCTGTTTTTTACCTAACCTTGTATCCTTTTCACCCTTTGGTGCAAAATGTGAAAAGTGAAGTGCAAGTAGCAGTTGTGTGTATTTGTTTGGTGTTGATTCCAATTAAAATGGGTCCAAGTCCAAGTCCAAGTCTAATGAATGGAGATATGATTAATATGAAATTGTGAATGGTACCTTCATCATAATTTCCACACCACAGGGAAGGGACCACCAATTAATCTCTGCATTCACTAGGTCACCCTTTTGGAGTTATTCTTCTCAATTCACATTGCATGGCATGGACCATAATACTATCATAACTTAGGACTAAGACTCTTCTCTCACTCTTCTATGGCCACCCATCACATATCCATATTTACATCCAAATCAAAAAAATAAATTCACTGAAAAAATAACTTTTTTATATCAATTGTCAATTGTGTAATTTTTTTTTGGATATGTTACATCAATTAATTTTAAAAAATGTCATATGTTTCACATTTAAATTAAATAAACATTAAAGTATAATTTTTATATAATTTTTTTTTAGAAAGTTATGTATCACATCAAGTCCATCCACAATTAATATATTAAAAAAATTATTTTTATCAACTATATTATTGATTTATAAAATATTGAAATTGATGTAGTTGAATTAGAAACTAATTTCTAATTTAATAAGTTACTAAAATTTTGATAATTAATAATAAAAAAAAATTTAATTTTAATTTAAAATTACTTTAATCATCATTATATAAAAATCAATTTCATAATTTTTTAAAAATTAATAACTACAAAAAAAATATAATTTCTATTATAATAAAAATTATTTTAAATATCAATAATTTTTAATTTATAAAATAGTTTTCAATTTAATCATTATAATAATTAATTATTTTGTATCTTTAAATTAGTTTATATTTAATAAATTTCTTATAATAACATCATATATTACTTTCTACATTAGTTAATCTCTATAAAAAATACTTTTTAATAATATTAATAATAATAGTTCAATTTATCATAAATCTTAATTATATGATTCAAAAATATACAAAAAGTAAGAAAGAAGTACTAAATATATAATTTTCTTAACTAAATCAATTAGAAAATTTCCCTAAATTAATTCAAAATTCTCTTAAATCAATTTAAAAGTGACAAATATGATAAAATGATAAAATATGAGGTATAAACATGATAATTTAGGTATAGTATGGCACAATATAGACGAGTGTAGCATTAGGCTTATACTTGCCTTTTGGTCCCAAGCCATAGTGTGGTGTGAATTGGTTGAAGAATGTTATTCAAAAAGGGTTCACTTTGACTTTTATTTTCAATGATCAAGTCTTAAGAAGTTTATCACATTGTTTGAAGAATTTGATAAATTATCCATTGACTCAACTTATCATTTATGTGAGAATTTTCTTTTGCACTGAAAATGTATTAAAATTAAACATTGTAATTGTCGTAGACTTGCAATGTGTTTTCATTGGCACCATGCTTCATGCTTCATGCTTCATCAAACATGGGACATGGTTTTGAATTTTTATTTTTCAAATGCATTTTATTGTGGCAATTTTGCAAAGGAGTTCATAAACTACAATAGAATCGTGACTCTCGAAGACTTGCAATGTGTTTTCTTAGGTAATATCACTTTCATGGACACGAGACACTACTTCTTTACCCTTTTCATTTTGACCATAAGTAAGACTTAATCATTATTCATGTTTTTTCCCTTTTCAAAGATTCTCAAATAATATAAAAAAAATATCCCCAATATCACATTTGTGTCCGTTTCTGAAAAAACTATTACTTTCAATAAAAGTTATAATTTCATGGAATGAAACCCTATTTGCCATTCAATTTTGGATGTGTATTTTCCCACCTAGAGTTTCATCCTCCACCTCTATAGAATTTTGGAAATGACAAAAATATTCCTAACCTACCATTCTCTTTTCTATTTTGTTCTAGACAAGCTGCTTCATCTCTTCTTTTTTTTTTCCACTCTTCCAAATAAGTCATGCGATGTGGAAAAAAGAGAAAAATAGACTCTTTCGTTAATAATGTAATAAAGATTAAGATTTCATATGTTCACTCCTACAGAAACGACATTTCACGTTGATTATGAGGAAAATAATTTGGATTTATAAATTGTATAATTAAAAAGATTTTTAAATTATATAATTCAAAAAATAATTTTATCTTTCAAATTGTGAATCTAAAAGTTTAACTTTTATATTGTATATTCTGAAAGATAAAATTTTAAGTATATCTTTGAAGATTATATAAGAAAATTAATTTTAATTTTTACATCTTACAATTCAAATATTAAAATTAATTTTTAAATTATACAATCTAAAAGTTAAAATGTGTTTTACATTATATTTTTGTGTAATTCTAAATATTATCAAATAATATGAAATGAACTTGAATATAGTAGTTTTGAAATTTCAAATATTAGGGGAGTGGGAAATGAAGCTATTTGGGTGGGAATGGAAGTATATGCAATGGGTCTGCTTTAAGATAGAATTTAAGAGGAAATAAACATTTGTTTTCTTGCACCCTAACGATTTCAATTTCAGTATGCACCTTTTGGGAAGGTTAATTAAGAAGGTTTTACATGCTGAATTACTTAATTGAAAACATAAGCTTAGACATTGAAGTGCATAAAGAAATAAGAGCGCTTCTTCCTGCACCTCCATACATTTCCTCCTGCACCCCAAGCGCACAATAAAATAACAAAAATGCCCTTCAACCCTAAATGAGATGCACCCTTTTTTTTCTTTTTTTCCTTTTGCGCGTGCCTTTTTCCTTCCGCATTGGGCTCTCTTTCGGCACAACACTTCTTCCTTCCAGCACCAATTTGTGTTCCGGTGGCACCAATTTGTGTTCCGGTGGTCCCTCTCCATCTCTTTCTTCTTGCATTGAGTCTCTCTCGTCAACATTGTTGTTGCATTTGGTGGTGAGAAGCAGCACTGGCACAGGTGAGGGAGTTTATTTCATGGTTTTTGCACTTTCCGGTTCTAGAAAATGACTTCCGGCTTGTACAGACCGGAAGTCATTCCCGCATTCACTTCCAGCTTGTACAAGCCGGAAGTCATTTTTTGACTTCCAGTTTGTACAAGCCGGAAGTCATTTTTTGACTTCCGGTTTGTACAAGCCGGAAGTCATTTTTTGACTTCCGGTTTGTACAAGCCGGAAGTCACTTTTTGACTTTCGGTTTGTACAAGCCGGAAGTCAAGTTTGTCAACTTCACTTCCGGTTTCTACAAACCGGAAGTCAAAAAATGACTTCCAGCTTGTACAATGCAGGAATTTCCGACTTCTACAAGCCGAAACTACTAAAAAATTTGAAAAAAAAAATCTGGTTTCTTCTTCTTCGTGAACCACCACCACCAACTTCCATTCAACCTCACCCCAGGATCACCAATCACAGTGCAACTTTTCAAACCTCCACCAACATTCACTATGCACAACTAGCACCACAAACCTATTCTCAACACAACACCATCTCCACTAGGGGTGCATCTGCTCATGCTGTAATATATAACATGATGTTGGTATTTTTATTTTTCGAGGAGTGCAGGAAGAAGTCTTGGGGGGTGCAGGAAGAAACTGCCAAGAAATAGTAGAGGAAAGACTGTGGAAACTTCATGGCCAAACATTGTGGGCATGGTGTAGATTAGTTCAACCCTCCCCTCTCAAAATAAGAAGAAAGAAACTAATAATAGAAAAGAGTGAAAGGATGAATCCAATATATTATAAACCTATTTTATTATACAAAAGATAAAACTTAATAGGTTATTCTCTTATTTATTTTTAATAATATAGTTATAATTATTTTATAGTTGTTCATATCTTTTATATTAAAGAAAAGCTTGTAAAATTTTCTATAGTAATATTTAATTATACATGAAATATTATTTAAACTCATTCCTTTTTTTAAGCTAAATTATGTTTTTATTATTATTATTATTTTTTATTTGAGTGTTAGAATATTATTTCTATCCACGCATGTCTCCTATGCTTATAAGGGTGTAACCATATTTAAGTTATTTTAGGAGAAACCAAAACTAGATAAAAGTTATTAGAAATTAACTCCACAAGTTACGAATCTCAATGATTAAGCAATATAAAGAATCGACTCGTGTTTAATAACTTGTCATTAGTTGTCTGATCTCTATTTGTTGACCTTGAGCATCTCTAGCTCTATCTTACACTTTGACTAATTTTTTATTAAGAATTGAGAAATCATGTTTAGTTTAGTTTTAGGCCTAGAGCATCTCTAACTCCACACATTCAGTATGTCTAACTCGACTCTACAATTTAAGGATTTTTAGTTCAATGTTTCACCTTAAAAAATTTTAGATTCCCTCATGCCTTAATCAATACTGCCATCCAAAAATAACTCAAAAATTAGTTATATGATATAACCACTAAAACATGAGTAATAACTACTTGAAAATCAGTCATAATTTAAAAATGAGTTTTATAATGCAACTACTCAAAAATAAGTCATAACATGAAATGAATCATAACTCAAGAATAAATCATAATTCAAAAATGAATTACATAATGCATCTACTCGATTTAGTTATAACTTGAAAATAAATTATATAACACAACTAATGTAAAATAAATCATAGGGTTAAATATGATTTTCGTCCCTATAAAATACATAATATGTTAAAATAGTCCCTGTAAAATTTTTTGGGTTTGTTTGGTATCTATAAAATTTAAACCTATTATTTTAGTCCAATTTTTTAACAGGACGTGACGGAAGTTGACATGGCAAACGGAGTGGTGACGTGTGAGGTATTTACATTGACACATGGACGCCCCGTAGACTTTAGTTTGCACGAACACAAATTTTTATCAATTTCACTCTTCATTACACATTCATCTTCATTACACATCTTTGTTACACATCTTCATCTTCATCTCACTTCTTCATCGTAACTTTTAATCAGATTTACATTCAATTAGGGTTTAATTTGATCTTCCCCTTTTATTCGAAATTAGGGTTCGTGAGTGTGGGAAAAGCCCTTTTGTTAGGTGTGAACGAAGTTTGTGTTCGTGTTTCTTTTCGTTCAAAGAAGAGGCTGTGATGGAGTCATCATCATCCTCTCGTAGCTATGGGGGACACGTGTTTGGAGGATGAGGAATGGGAGGGGAAGAGGAAAACGACGTCGGATGAGGCAGTGAGGTAGGAGCGGTGGAGGAGGCAGAGGAAGAGGCGGAAGTCGTCGAGTGGGGTATCGTCCGGGACGTGGGAGATGAGAAGGTCGGACATGGATTTGGTGCCTCTTCGGTGGAGCGTGCCCATGCGTTGGAGCGCGAAGGGTGAGCGAGGGGTGTATGAAAAGGTGTGTTTAGTGGGTTTCGAGGAGAGAGAAGTGTTGGGGAAGGTGGAGAGTGTGAACAGGAGGAGCGTGGTGAAGAAAAGAAGGAGGCAAATGGAGATGGTGGATTGTGCTTTTGACAAGAGGGATTTGGATGGGGGAAGGAAAGTGAGTTTGGGTTTGTCGGTGATGCTGGATTTGTTGTCTTAGGAGAACAAAACCAGAAGCATACTCATACCTATTTGTTTGTAAACGTCTCATGGGCGTCCAACGTGTCAATGAAATTTCTCACATGTAGCACTCCGTTAGCCACGTCATCTACCGTTAAAAAATTGGATTAAAATAACAGATTTCAATTTTATAGATACCAAACAAACCCAAAAATTTTTATAGGAACTATTTTAATATATTATGTATTTTATAGAGACGAAAATCATATTTAACCCTAAATCATAAGTCAAAGAAAAGTTATATAATGAATCATAACTCAATAATAAATTATATGAATCATTACTCAAAATGAATCATAACTCAATAATAAATTATGTGAGTCAATTACTAAAAAATAGTTATACAAAACAACTATTCAAAAATAAGTCATATGATGTGACTACTAGAAAATGAGTTATAACTCAAAAATGAATTATACAATGCAACAACTTAAAAATGAGTTATATAATAAAGTATAGTCAAAACTACACCTTGAAAAATTATAAACAATCAACTATACCTATGAGCATAATAATAAATGTCATTTCTTTAAACATAATATAGATGTTATATCTTTGAAAAGCATAGGCAACTAGCTATGTTATATAGTTAAGCATGATATAAAATACTACATCACTATAAAGCATAAGGGACTAGCTATGCACTTAATTATATAAGCATGATATAAAATCTATATTGAAAAAAATATAAGGATCAACTATGCGTTGAGTTATATCTAATGAGCCTCTAACTTACTTACTAAAAGCTCAAGCCTTGAAGGGAGTTAAATCTAATGATCCCCTAGCCCAAATACCAAAAGCTTAAGCTCACAAATGAGTTATATTTAAGCTCAAGTCCTGATAGTAATCACTAAAAACTCAAACTTTGCACTGAGTCATATTTAATGATTCCTAAGCTCAATTACTAAAAGCTTGAACTTTATATTGAGTCATACCTACCAACTCCGAGATTAGCTAAAAGCTCAATCTTTCCATTGATTCATATCGTAAAAGTTTTTAATCGAAACTCATTCCTCTTCTTAAAAGTAAAAAAAGAAGCTTGTTAACAAAAATTATCCATTAGCTCAAATACATACATTAGCTCACATACATATTTTATTCATATTCCGAATTTAGGAGACTTGAGCATACTTTACTCGTATTCCAACTTAAAGAGAATTGTATGTTATATACATATTAAAATATAACTCAAATTTCTTATAACTTAATTTTATTAACATATCAATGATTAATCATACAAAAAATAAACTCTAACCACTTCACTATACTTTTATCTATCTACAATAATATCAATCATAATTCCCTCAAGAAATAAGCATCTTGTATTATTTATACTTTTATCCTAATAGAAAGACTCTAAAGTTTAGATGATAACATGTTCGGATAAAGTATCACCTAAATTTGTATTCGAAAAGTAATCGTCCGCAACTAATCATATTTTTCAAACATCGGTTAAATCTAAAAAAATTAATTTTTTAAATGACAATTTTATTATTTTTCTAATTTAAATGCACATCTGCTAACTAATTGCTTAGCCAATAATGGAAGTTGTGACCTGATCCTAATCTTAATTTTACTCTTAATATATGTTTTGGGTAAAGTTTAGAGGTTAAAGATACAGCCACAGTAGTCCTCCCTCCAACCGATTTAAAGTAACCTTTCTTATTTTGAGTATCCAAACTCACGATAAATATATTCAAACCGAAGACAACAAAATAAAGAGAAACAAACCCCTTCCCCATTACTCCAAAGGGTAATTCAAGATGCAACAATGATTATACAGTTCAAGGTTAACGAAAACATTCGTATGGGTTAAATACAATGTTCTTCATACACCTATTTATCTTGTATTACACAGCATTGAAACATGGCAACCTTTTGCAGGTCTACAATTTTACGGTGATAAGAACATTGTTTGGTCATGTCGCATATAAAAGTGGCGAAAAGAAAAATTGGAGTTCAGACTCGAGAATGGGAAAAATCTATTGATTATATATCAATGTTCGTTTTTGACTCTTTACACTGTAAAAAAATGAGTGGAAAGTGAGCTTCTACTCCAAAACAAAATTATAGCAGCTCAGCTTCACTTTCTAACGGTTTTTCTGACCAGGACAACAAAAATGGACATACAAGGCAAGCTTGCTAATCCTATGAATATCCCTGCCCTCTCTTTAATATGACGACTTTACAATTGAATGCCAACAAAAGAATGAAAAAATAATTTTACATAATGGCCATGACGATGCCAGGGATATGACAAACAAGCTGTAGGATGGTAAACCAAAAACAAACAAGAAATATAGAAAGAAAAAAGAATAAAAATAAAAAATGGATTTACAACCTTTGACAAGGACCAACAACTGATTTTGTCGTTTGCCTTGAGGACTGATAAACACGTACTAAGCTTCCCTTGCCTACTCATTTAAAAATTGGAAGGCGGGATTCTCAAGCAGCTCATCAGCTGGTTTCATGTCTGAGAAATCCTTCTCTTGCAGTGATGTAGAGAGGTCATCTACTGAGAAGGGGATGCTGTAGAAAGAAGTAGAGATCCGTAAACATGTAGTCATTAATCAACTATTAAATAGAAAATCTTGAACGTAGAATTGTTCTAAAAGTTGACCAAGAATTGATAGATCACATAAATTAAACTGCCTCTACACGATGATAAATAAAGAAATTACGTATTAACTTTCCTCTATCGCTTATGATGGCTGATGATATTTCCCCTCCCAGATTCCTAAGCTAAAAAGATATAATATGCTATCGAAGCACCATTGAAAGCATTCCTTATACAAGCAATCTCACCTGGAACTGTCATCCAACAAGAAAGAATCACTCTGAGCATTATTAGAGTCCTCAGCCATAAGCACTCTCATGCTTGAAAGGACCTGAAGGTAGATTTGAGCATGTTATCAAGCATTTTCCCTGTTATGAGAAATAGGGAAGGGAAAGGGAAAAAACTTACATCTGGAGATACACTTCGAGTATTGTAGTTAGCATCCCAGTAAAGTGTACATATTCTGTACAGCTGCTGGACACTCATGATCTGATGCAGGAGTGGGGTGGGGACACAAGGGAAAAGGTAAGAGAGAGACTAACAGATTCTGAAAAACTATTAGATATATATATATAAAACCACACTCAAAGCATTTTTTTTCAATGTCGGATTTTTTCTTTTCCTCAACAAAAACATGCTTATGTAGAGAGTGAGGGCAAGCATAAGAGATTATGCAGTTGTGATCATTCATAGATAAGGGGCCTAATTTATCTGGAAAAAAGTTTTGATTTCATTTTTTACTATTTTCATTATTTCGCACACAAATGTTTGAAAAAAAATAAGGTAACACTTAATTGAGATTGAAATCAAGAAATGAAAAGAGTTACTTCTTCTCAAAACAAACAGGCCCTAAATTTCCTTAATCTCCCTCCAATCCATCATGGAATACAAACTTAAATTAATTTGAATTTCAGTCCTAGAAGTAACCTCGTATCAAGTTTAAGTTTAGGTCATGAAAATCTAGCCAATTTCTTCAACTACTACTTGCAGAAACATTTTCATGACGCAAATACAAAAACCAAATCTGAACACGTGATCATTTCAAGAAGAATTCATCATAAAAAATCTGCTCTATAACAATTCATGTTATCAAAGATAGGACATTTTAAATATTAACAAATTAATTGCGCACCCCATATACACTCAGAATGATTGAGATAAATAGATACTCACGGGGCATAAATCATTAATGATCTCATCATAGGAAATCCTATACTTCTGATGAATAACCTGTATATAAAAGAAGACAATTACAAAACCAGTAGATGTAACATGTAATTAAGGACATTAGATTTTGGTCACATCATATAAAAAATTATAAAAAAAAAGATTAGTTCATCACATTATTTTATTCAATTATGACATTCGCCATTATAATTATTCTAAATAAAATTCTGCAGTCCTAGATTTGGGTTTAGAGCATAATGCAATCTCACAAAATCAAGTTGTAAGGTAAAGACTACCCAAAATTTACAAAGATTACATTAGCCACATCATCCATAATTGATGTGGGACTAAATACACCACCTCGATGCTGACATCAAGGAACCGTCCTCCCCAGTGACACCTAGGGTTATTGGCCTAGAGTGTGGCAATGAGTGGCCCAACAATAGATTTAGGTTAGGCTCCAATATAATTTGGACCTGTGGTTAAGTCATAGACACAATTGTAAGACGATGATTGCTCAACATAGTCACAGACTCAAACTGAAAACACCCTCACAAGATTTTGCAATTAAGGTGGATTTCCAACATTCACAAAAGGTCGAAGCCATAACTACCGTAGTTCATAGAAAACCAACATTGATTACAAAAGTTACGAACAAAACAAGGGGAGATAAATAGTATATTATCAAATAAGACGCTTACCAAGAAACCAACAGCTTGTCTAATGTGCTTAAGCTCATCCCAAGATGAGCCTGCATACTGCAAGCCCAAGCAATTAGGTTAGACTTTAGAGATCAATACACAAGTCCAAAAAGCCAAAGATCAAACATAGGTCATTAATGTATTTTATTACAGCCTAAGCAATAAATGTAATGACTGAAAATCTAACACCATAATACCATCAACACAATAAATTACCTCCTCTTTTGCTTGGCAGCACCACAACTCCAATTCTGCTAAACCAGCTTTCACATATTCCCCATTGCTAAATGTGCAACAATCACGACGCAGAAGAAGACTACAAATAATTTATTGAAAAAAGAATGTTAGCCTTTGAGATTGTTAGGAATCTTCTGTAGGGAAATACTGTAATTGGGCATTTTGTGAGCTGCATAATTATGTAACTCGTATTCACCATATTTGTGTCTCTAACTATAAACAAGAGCCTCTGGTGTTTAGTCAAGACACAGGGATACACTCACATCACATAACCTCTTATTCTTATTCCTCTCAAAAAAGAAATGATGCAAAAAAAGTCTCGTGATATTATAGCATCTAGACAAACCACTTACCTATTAAAGAGTTGAACATTAATGTATGAGAATGTTTGAGTGAAGATCTTTTGGACAAGGACTGGGGGTACCTGAAATCCAAAACATTATATCATTCGATGTTACATTAAATCATTAGATTCTGTTGTTTATTTAGGGTTTCTTGCAGCACCCCGCACCATGCTTTACCAAACTTTAAAAAATAGCATGAACTTTGACCAACAGCGAAGTAATTTCCTAACACTAACAAGTTAATAAGACATTTTGTTCCTTACAAAGTTTTCTTTCAGAGTACAGAGGAGAGTATTCAGGGATTCTATAATACTCTGCCAGTGACCCATAGGAGAATCTTTACCAAAGGATCGGCCAGATCGTAACACTCCCTTTGATGTTCTTGGTGCCTGTATATCAGTAATAAGATTAGCATGAGGATCAGAACCGAAATCGCAAGTGACTAAAACAAAAATAAAGCCTCAGAATTTCCTTTAGAAATTTCTAGAGAAATATCTCCAGAAGGAAGATAGTATATACCATCCAGATCAGGGACTAGCTATGAGAACCCATACAGGATTTAAGACATTGTATCCAACTTTATCCATTCAATAATGATAAAACAATTCAACAAACCTGGATACATAAAGAAAGCAATGATGCCAATTCTTTCTTCAAGTTGTCCCGAAGGATTCCATATATTTTCTCCACATAGGCTGTGAGCTGTTGCTTGAAAAGCAAAGCAGGATATTTAGCTTCTACCTTGCGTACAACTTCTGATGGGGGGGTAGGAAGGCTGGCAGAAGAAGGAGATGAGCGAAAACCCTGCAATTAGGCATTCAAACAAAATAAGGTGACCTTTTGTGAAAGAGGGATCAGAATAAAGAAATGCATGGACTACTCAATACCATAGTCATTCTCCCAAAGAGGGACGTTGGATTTGGTGGTTTTTTTACAGGAGTTGCATCAGCTGAACCACCAGATTTCAGACTTTGCTGGAGCAAAAACAATAGTGCAGACATATTTGACAGCCAATATGCCATAAGATCATTGTCATCTTGATTCTGGAAAGTGTAAGAAAGAAATAATACAAAAAAGTTATAAATGCTCACATACTTTTCTATGCAATAACATAAAAAAAATAACTATTGAATATAACATGAAAATTAGAATTACATCACTTAAGACCATAGAAGGTAAAAAATAATTGATTGTTCAACAAATGTTTGTGCAAATGGCCTCATAAGATCTTGAAGAAAAATGGTTGGAGGGATAACTATATCAATTAAAGCACGAACTAGCCCAGGGAAAAAGAAAAAAAAAACCTGCAATTGCATTCATACTACTGTTAATATATCTCAAATAGAAAACATATTCACTCTCTTGAATTTGAGCTAGGCCTAGCTTAACCCCAAAAGTTAGCTCAAGAGTTGAAGATTACTCAAGCCTTTATATGTTCTACTTATGCTATAGCTATAGTTGATGTGAATCCCAACACAATTCCCATATCTAGGATTGGACATCTATAACGTGGAGATTGTAAGAATGCTTTAAATATTATTATTGCACAAGAAAAGATGGGAAACCAAGTAGATTGCGCTAGGAAAGTTGCAAGGTCGTGTAGATTTTGGGACAGCAGAGGGTGGTCCAATATCAAATCTATGATAGGCTTTGGATCCGTCTTGAATTTGAGCTAAACTTAACTAAAGTCCAAAAGCTAAAATAACTAGTATAATGAACAGTATAACTAACTCCCAACTAGAATACAGTGCTATAAACAGATAGTGAACATTACAATACGTTAGACTATCTATTCAATAATTTAGAATATACAAAATTAGAATAACCAATATAATTAATGCATGGAACAAGGCAAGGACAAGCAGAGGCTTTAATAATCTAAAATATAATATCAAAACCTGGAATAACTAGTGTAATGAACAGTGTAACTCACTCCCAACTAAAATACACTGCTATATAAACAGATAGTGAACATTACAATATATTAGACTATATATTCAATAATTTAGAATATACAAAATTAGAATAACCAGTGTAATTATGGCATTGAACATGGCAAGGATAGGCAGAGGATCTAATAGTCTAACAAATTAGTATAAAAAACTTAATCTATTAGGTGAAGGTTCAATACAATAATTTTGAAGTAAAAAAGCCACCTCAATTGAAGAACCAATCATCTGGATAAGGCGATCAAATACACTTGTTCTTTCAGCCTCAAATGATTTCCATTGAAGGAGACATTTATAAATGGTAAATGCAGCAACAGGCTTTCCGTGATGGAAACCAATATTTTTCGTAACACAGTTCACTAGTGCATCAACATTCTCCTACAGTGAAAAAAGAGTAAAAAAATTTGAATATACTTCATGAAGAAAAGATATATTAAACATCAAAATTTAAGCACGCACATGTTGACGCTCAATGAAGGATCTCCTCAATTTTCCATCAGATTCTGTACCAAACTTCTTCACAGGTGTGACACTCTGTGCTTCCTGCAAACACAACTCTTTAAATTTCACTAAACACAACAGATGGCTTGTCGTGGAAAAGTACATAAATTGTAGAAAGCAATGTACTTACAGAAGTTTTATGATCTTCACCCACATGGTGACCATTTTCCAATTTCTACAGAAAAAAATGCAAATTCAAAGAAATTTAGACTTACATACAGAGCATGAAGACCTACATACTTTGGCAAGTACAATTTACCTCAGATATGTGGGTAGAAAGTTGTTCTGACATTGTTTTTGTCAGCAGAGACTGTTGCCGCAGAACCTGGTTTTCGGATTCCATATCTGAAAATTTCTCTTCGAGCCTATCAATATCAATCAAAACAGAAAAAGGTCATGCTAGTGCAGAATCTTATAATTTCAAATAGATGCTACGGATGACTGCTGTTCAAAGACTGGAAATAGTAATAGTTCAAATAAGATACCAAAGAAGCTTTGATCCCAAAAAATACCTTTGCATAGCTGTCTTCAACTGGATTATTTTTGATTCAGCATCCAAAGTCTGCTTCAACCTTTCTTCACTAATTTTGTTTGCCTCTTCATATCTTTTTTCAGTTTCATCAATTTTCTCTTCCAATGAACTCACTAGGGTCTGTAATGAACTCCAGGAAGCTCTAAATTAATATAAAGAAATGGCCACCTATCTTTCCAAAATGTGAGAATATTCGTAGTAGACCAAAATAGGAAGAATTTATTTCAGTGAAGAGGAGATATTTATATGCCATAAATCAGCTCACCTTGAGTTTCTCATTTTCACTAGTTAGCTTCTCCATCAGAGCATGGTCAACAACAGGAACCTCTTGTATGACAGGTGCTCTCTCAGCTTCTCTTTTTGCAGCCTGTCGCTCCTTTTGAAGTAATAACTTGGTCTCTTTAAACTGAAGTTGCATCTCTTGCAAAGCAGATTGTAACTTTTCATTTTCTTGTGCTTTTGATTCTTCAATGTCAATCTACATTTGTCAATAGAGATTTAACAGGCATAGGAAGGAAACATACTAAACAGTATGTGCATGTGTATAGAAAAATATCATCCCATCAATTATATAAATTATGTTCATACCACCATTTAAAGTATCTAAAATAAGAATTGTTCTAAAGTTAACAGATTGTACCGCAATATTTATCTTAAATTAATTGGAGTGCAAGTCATAATGCAGGAAAATTGCCAGTTGACTACAGTAAAATAGTTTGCAAGTTAGAACCAACAAAATAATAATCATTTACCCTCAAGCGTTTTTCTAGCTGCAACCTCAATGTAAGGTCTTCAACTTGCTTTTCAAGCTTATTTTTGGCAGCTTGTAGAGCTCCAGTTTCTCTTGCAGCCTGAAATTAATAAAAGAAAATCAATTGCTGAATAACATATAAAAAAATAAAATAATAGCAAGCAATGGTAAATGAACGACAATAATAACTATATAAGAACTCCCTTCCTGATCAAAATACTAGCCTATCCCTTGATTCTGACCAAAATAATTGACGTTTTACTATTATGATTTTCAGGCTAGTATTGTGGAAGGTTTAATGATCCCACATAGTAGTACTCCTAGAGTAAGTTTCCATAACATAAGACAACGTTATACATAAAGTAAACAAAACACACACTGCTAATGCACCCTCTCTTAAGACAATGTTATACTCAAGTAAACCAAAAGGTCTACAACTGGGCTTGCCAGGTAATGGAATCTGGTCTACCAATCTTTATCAGAGGTGATGATATGTAGAATTGACTAATGATAGAAGAAGTCTAGTTTAGAGTGACTAAAGGAAATGCGCGAATGATGTACTCAAATGAGACTATAACTGAAATCTCTAGGGTATTAGTTGACCATAGTAAAGTTAGTTATGAACTGATCTATGTACATCATTCAAACAACATGGCATAACAAGGAAAAGAAAAATATTTAAAGATGAAAGAGCTGAGTATACAGAAATAAACAAGGTGTCTTCAGACAACAATATTACTGAACTCTGGTTCTTTCTTGCAATTGTGTAAGTTTTTTTCCCAGTTACAGTCGAATTACACCTTTTATGAGAAACAGTTTTGTGTAAACGGTTTATTTTTGTTAGAATAGTTTATATTATCTTTTGAAAAAAAGTTGTTTTTGAGTTGTATCAATCTGTAACCTAAAATGCTAGGGGAAATTTTTTTCTCTTTCCTTAAGCTTTTGTTGTAAGCCACTCATCCTTATATATGTGTGTGTGCACATGTGTATATATATATGTGTATATACACATGTTTTCTTCATATATACTATTTCAAGTTGGTATTAGAGTGAGTCAATCCCACTCTACCTGCATTTTCCAGTAACAAAACATCTTCCATCACCGTCCAATGTCTCTAACCATCTTCCACCACCATCTGCCGCCACCGGACTCACCTTTTTCTCTGATGACCATTGAATTTAAAGTGTCTAACCTATTTATCTCATTATTATACAGCCTAACCTATCTTTTACATTTGGTAAGGTTGGTCAGTTTAAGTAGGCTCTTCGCATTGATTACTGGAATGTAATGTTGTCCTTCACATTCTCAAAAGTGCTAACAAAAGATCTACTATGTGAAGATAAAGAAAGTACCCTAATATCTGGATATTGAGATATTAATTGGGCAAGGTCTCCCATAAACAAACATTCCACTACTTGATATTTTGTTTTTATTGGAGTGAATATTATTTCTTGGAAAAGTAAGAAGCAGAATATTTGATTGAGTATTGAAGTTGAATATAGGACAATGTCATCACTCACTCATGAATTTCTGTGAATTTGATCGATTGTCGAAGTTGAATATAGGACAATGTCCTCACTTGTGAATTTGTGTGAACAAAACAATTTGTTTGAAAACTAAGGTTTGTGAAATTCAACAAATGAGGATGTATTGTGATAATGAAACAGTTCTTCAAATTGCTTCCAACTTTGTGTTTCATGAGAAGACAAAACACATAGAAATTGACCATCATTTTGTTAAAATAAAGTTTTCGTGCAAGGAAATTTGCACTGAGTTTGCTAGCTCCAATAATCAACTTACAACATTTTGATAAAATCCTTGAGAGGAGCACGGATTCAATTTATATGTTCCAAGCTTGGAACATACAATCTTCATGCTCCAACTTGAGGGGAATGATAGAATAGTTTATATTATCTTTTGAGAAAAACTTGTATGTCGCCGTTCCATTATATATATATATATATATATTTATTATATATGAATCTGAATTAGTAGGGAGATCTAAGTTAAGATCTCTTAAAATCTTTTCCTCATTTATGCAAAGCATTCTTGGATCGCCAACAAAATGATTTAATAAAGTTTCATGGTTCTATATTTAGAAAACCAAAACAGAAAAATGCAAAAAAGGTACAAAACTAGCATACAAATTCCCATAAGGTTTAGAATAAAGTTGTCTTGTCTCTATTAGGTGACAAATTTCACACCATTTGGTTCACCACATTATTGTTTGTCGTAGGAACACTTTTCTATGGTATCTATTTTGAAAAATCGAGGTAAAGAAATTATCACAGCAGAGCTAGAAGGGTGTAATCATAGTATTTGTTTCCAGTCAAAATGTTGCCAGTTGCAGCTGAGATTTAATGCAAGCTAATTAAGTTTAAAGTGCTGATATTCATGCAGTGGTACAATGTGTATGGGTGAACTTGAAATAACAAGGGGAACCTTACTACGGTTCTTATGAATAAGGGGCACTCCACACTACTAGGTATCTAAGCTTGACAATTTTTACTTCTGATATTTACGCTTATTTATCAGTAATAGTTATAACTTACCACATTAAGATTAAAACATTTATTGATTGATTCAAATAAGTGGGGAGGAGGGGAAGCGTTACCATCTTGAGCTTTCGTAATTCTTGTCGTGCAACTTTTCCTCTCCATGCACATTGTGTTGTAATTGCTGCCTTCTTTAAGTTTGTAAAACGATGGAGTGCAAGGTATTTCCTGCAGTGGCTCTGTAATACACAAAATAATGACAGTTGCAAGCATAAATCACCATGAAACAACAATATATTATACAATAAAAAATCAAGCTCATCAACAATGATTTTGAAGAGGATATATGGATTTTGGAATTGGATAATAAGAATGCTAAAATTATTTTAAAACATGGTATCCGCGTGCATTTTCAAAATTCTCTACCTGAATGACAATAGCAGCCCTAGTTCGCTTCCTGAAGCGCAACTCACTACGAGCAGCCATCCCTCGCATACCAGTTTGAAGAGAAACAGCCGAGTTATACGTTGCTTTATATGCCTTCCTGGCAACATGCATGCGGAAAAATCTCTGAATCATCAGACTAGAAGCCTCCCATCGCAATCCTTCATAAACTTGCCTAGCAAGTTGTCCTGTAATCACCATGAAAAAACTTATGAAACTTTCCAATTCAAGTTTTTCTCTGAATTTAATACGTGAGTCAACCTTTCTAGGAAACAAGTAGATACCTCTGCATGCAGCTTGAATCTTTATAGCAGACAAACGTATTAAGACAAAACTTCGGGAGGCCAAAAAGGTGCGAACTCTCCTCTGAATAATGCTTGCTGACTTTCCTAAGACCTCACTTCTACGGGTATCTAGATCTGCCATTTGACCAGCTCGAAGAAACACTTTTGTTTTACCAATCTGCAGCAAGAAATAGTAAAATAAACCACAAAACAGAATATAGTCTTGTAAAGAAAACCTACTGTTACCTGATTTAATAATAAAAATGCATTGTAGTTAAGTTAGCACAGATGAACATAAATAGCAATTTGAGATCATTACACACTTACCAAAGATATAAATTAGTTATCATTCCTAAACCAAAACTACATTTCCAAGAATACTGCCCACAGAATGGCGGTGAATGAGTGGAAAAACTAACAAAATAGACAAAAATAACTAATACATCATTAAGTGCAAAAAAATATTAGAGTTTGGGAGGATATAGATTAGACAATACTCAGGTCAATGAAGATTTCTCAGTGCATAGTATTTTTTATCCAAGTGATTAAAAATGTTATTTTCCATTTCAAACATAAATATATCCTAAACTCCATTGTTCAAACTCAAATTGAAGACTAAGTCTCTAAATGAATTAAAGGTCTGAACACATGAAAATAGTTACCTGATAGCCCTTAAGTCCAACCTTCTCCAGAATCCTTTTGCAAGCAGTGACCTCATCAGAACTAACAAGTAAAACATGAAGTAAATCAGTTTTTCAAAATATTAAAACTAATGGACCAGACAATGAAGATTAACAACTTAGATACCTCCCGTCCATAGCTTCAGGTGCAAGAAGTCCAAATCGATCTGCAAATTCATCAAATGTTTTCCTAGTTGGATAACCAGCACAACTTATCCTAATTGCCTCCATAACTCCCTACAACAGGATTTATACTATGTAATCAATATATACTCACAGGGATTACAACTTCAATTACAGTACCAACTATGCGGTCCAAAAACAAGCAAAAAAGCAACTCTTACCCCACATCGCAATTGCTGCAAAACATTTTTATTCTCAAAAATTGCTGGCTTAAGAAGATTATTGGGTTTAACACAACGAATGTAATGAGGCTCAGTGGCACTGAGAGTTTCAAGCAGTGCTTGCAATTGTTGCTGCATGAAATATGAAGATTTAAAAACTACAGAGGTTAAGAAAGAGATTAACCATGCATCTTTAAATAATGGGGAATAAAAAACCAACCTTAAACCGGGAACCTATTGAAGAAAACTTTGATTGTTTGGATGATTCCTCAGGTGAAGGAGGGAACAATCCAGACACAAAGGGGCATTTGGAAGCATAAAGAAGTGCCTGGTGTTCTGCAACAACATAATCTTTGTTCTTGTCCAGGAACAACTCAGTTTGATAAGTGACCTAAAAATGAGACAGATCACATAAGCATTCTGGTTATTATATTTGCAGAAACAAAAGTACAAATATTCTAACTTACATCACCCGCATAATGGCAAATTGTGAAGTCACTACGAGCCAATTTGGGCTTGCTGAACCTTTTATGGTTTTTGAATGTCTGATACAGCTTTTGGGCAAAAGTTTCATGTGTTGATCTAGGAAACATACTGCAAAATGAATACATAAATAGCTTATCTGAGCATCAACAAAACAGTTAAGAAAATTATGGCAGAATAAAATTAATGAATTCAGCCAGCAGTAATGAGATGTTAAGACCCACAATACCAATTCAAAGGTACAGTACAAAGAATACTTACCAAGCCTCATCAAGAAGAGCAATAATGCCTCCAGGTTTCTGAAATTATACAAAACAAATAATGATAAAATAATAAATCTACAGATGACAAAATATGGCACAAACACAATTTTGTTATCAGCCAGTAAAGAATAATGTCAAAATCATTAATGACACCTTGACAAAGTATTAACATTGATTTGCCTACACAAAACTTGAAAATATATTTTCAACTTTCAAGGTATTCATATTTTCCTTTCCCTTTTATATCAAACTTGTTATCAAAACCTACTCACTTAATAGATGTAAACTGACAACTTTAATATTTTTATTTTTAAGCATCAAAGAGAAATGAATCTGATCCTTTTTATCTTGACCATTTGACATCTGGCAAATATCAGCAGCTTGAGTTTGAATTGATCACATAAATCATATCAACAGCTATTTACAAATTATTCCCTCCATTTTGAGCAAATATGAGAAGAGAAATTCAAAATCTAGCTTAAATTTCCTTGTGAAACTAATTGGTGCAACACCCATAGGTAGGTACAGAGGAAACACTAAATTACTCTAACTTTGTCATCAACCCAAATCCCCTGATCCCCAACCATTCTAACACTTGACATCAAGCATACTTTTTTGAAAGCATCCATATTTAGTTTCCAAGTAAAATGAATCTGAAGACATTTTTTATCCCCTATCTTCTATATTAATCTGGCAAAATGTCTGTCTTCAAAGTAATAGTTTAATTCTGAAAGGAAACTGTAATTATAGTGTGTAGTCATTTAAAATTTTATAACTCTATCAAAAATTAAGGTGCTATTGTCAATGTGTAATTATTTGAAATTTACATATTCATGTTTTCTCATTTTCTTAAAAAGGTTAAGTTCTAATTTTCCCTCTTTTTAATAATTTAAAAAAATGATTGGTATACTAGTGCATGCCAAGACTAGCTTACAGTGAAAATGAAGCTCCAGAATAGTTAAGTCACCATCAAGGAAAATACTTTTCATGCTACAACTTCTATCTAGCATATACCAGCATGCAAGCTAGTCAGCTTTCACATACAGCCACACATATTCCACCAGCCTACCATAATTCAACGAGGTGAGGCAGTTGGCCCAACAGCACTTTTTTTTAATTAAAAATAAAAATAAAAATAATAGTATAAAAGATCAACATATCAACGTTTTTGTATTGTATCATTTGAAATATGCAAATATATAATAGTATTATAACTTAAATCATTAAAACTTACAAATTAAGTTAAAATTATTAATTATAATGGAGTAATTTAACATATAAAGATAATATCTATTGGTGGGCCAAACCAAAACGGATCGGGTGGCTCATTTTGCCATCCCTACTTGTCAGGTAAGATTTGTACCAACTTATATACTAAAATTTGGTCATATTTTTAATCGACGTAGAATTTCCAAACCACTCAACAAACCTTGCTAGAATAAGTTTTGATACCATCTTAGAAAGTAGATTTTATATCTAATTCAACCTAGTAAAGTCAGCTTATAAAGTAAGGTTTGCACACTTATATATCATAATTTGGCCATATCTTTTATTGATGTGGGATCTCTAATATTTTTAAAAGAAAGGAACATCATTCATAAAAGATTGGTACAATACATAAAGCCAATCACCGGAATAATTGTGGAGTGAGAAGGAAAAACCTTTTCAATGAGATCTAGAATATCTTGATTATCAACAAACTCGATGTAACTCCAATCAATCTCCTCTTTTTTGTACTCTTCTTGCTCCATTTTGAATACATGCTGCAGATGAGGTATTTTGAGCATTGGAAGAGCATGAACAAAATGAGTAAAAATAACAAGCATCCTCATCAAATATGCAAGCACGAGATGGCAGAGCACCCATCAAGAATACATTATATTTCTTGGCAAACAAACCTGATTAAAATGTTGCTGAAGTTTTTCATTAGTCAAATTGATGCAAAATTGCTCGAAACTGCAATGTACAAAGAACAAACAGGGTTTAATAAAATATCTATAAACTAGAACAATTGGCCAGGAAACCAAATTTCATTAGAATTGAATTTAATCAGCAGTATGCTAAGGTGACAAAGTGGACTAATTCATAATTGGGTGGAGCAATATGATAAAAGAATATCCATTTTTTAGAAGTAGCAATGCTAAATAATGGCAAGGAGTGGATTAATATACCCTTTCTTTGATGTTCACTCAACGATATCAACCCAAGTTAATTACAGAACAAAAGGAGTACCAGTAATGCACCTGTTAGTCTTGAAACTCTCAAAACCATAAATATCCAGCACGCCAATTAAGGACTTCGAATCAGGGTCTTGTCCAATTGAGTTATTAATTTTATCCACCAGCCTGCAAAAGATGACAGAAATTTACAGAAGGGGGAACTAGAAGCAAAATGACCAAATTTGTCAGTAAATCTATCTTAGGGCTCAAACATCATCTTCAAGCAATCCACTCAGACTTACCAATCAAACAACCTCGTGTACACAATCTTAGCCAAAGCGTCTCGGCTGAGTGCAGCAGATTCGGGATCCAGCCATTTTGTTATAGTTTCATCACGAGTAACAATTACACGCTTGCAAAGAGAATCTTCAAGTGCCTTTGCATCACACCTGAAAAGAATTATAAGCCAAGAATGTCACATGGAAAGGATACAAAACGCAAGTCAACTAAGAGATTATATTTTCACAAACCAAGCTTGCAAAGTTGGCTCACATGAAAAGTTCGGAAGCAGTATGTAGATGGAACCAAGATTTTTCATCTTTGGGTACACTTGAGTCCATTTCTTTCCCTTTTGAAAATTCAATGTTGCCAAGATGCAAAATTGCAGCAACCACTCGAAATATTGCTTCCTGCACAGTGATGGAGAGGAAAACAAAAAATTTAAATATCGAAACACATTATATTTTAAGAATCTATTCACAAACTTGCAGAAACTCCAATAAAAAAAAGTACCTGCTCCTCAGAACTTATTCCAACAACATCCATTGCTCTCCTCGTATCACGGTATTCTTTTAACTCATCAACCCCTTCCAACTCAAAGCAATTTGTTTGATTCAGATAATGAAATTCTCTAGGATTTCCTAATTTGAACTTCTGAATATCCTGCCAAAAGTAAATAAAGAAGGTCAAGAAAACATAACCAAAAGAAGCCAAGCACAGAATTAATATTAACAGGTAACACCAACATTTTTTCATAATTAAACCAAAAAGGAAACATCACACAACAGAGCTTGAAAAAATATACAAAAGATGACAAAAGGAAGGTTGCTCATTTATAATTAAATCCTGAAAAAACAATTATTGTAGGCATAAGGACTATATTGTAAATTGACTTTTCAAATCCTGTCAATCTAATCTTGACTCTATGCAATAGGCATCCAATTACCTCAGGAGGTGCAGCACAGAGCATATAGAAACAGTGATAGTTCCTCTCTGGATCTGACACCTGGCAAACACGTGATCTTTCCAGCAGATAAGTTCTGATAGCAGCCCCAGAAATTCTTCCCCTCTGGTCAAATTGAATCTCCACAAACTTACCAAAACGACTGTAGAAGTCACAAGTGACAAAATAGCACAAATAAGACAAGCAAAATTTTGCAATACAACTAATAGGGGAAGAAAACCTACTATAACTTCTTACCTAGAATTATTGTTTCTAACAGTCTTTGCATTGCCAAAGGCCTCTAGAACAGGATTGGACTGTCAAGGGGAAAAGGCCAGCTTAAGTAAATATAAGATAAGGTTTTAACAAATTTAAACACTGGCAAAGGTATGAAACAACATAGAAAACTTATGGTAGCCAACCAGCTAGTCAAAAAACAAATCTACAAAGGATTAATTCCCTTACCTCGAGAACTTTCTGCTCAACTGTTCTACCTTCGGCAGCATTATTGGCTCTCCCTCCCATGTAAGCAAGATAGCGCATGAGTAACTTCGTGCTTTCTGTTTTCCCAGCCCCACTTTCACCACTAACCAATATTGATTGGCTGATTCCCTCATTAATCATAAGTCTAAATCCATAATAATTTATATGGTCAGACTTGCAATTTAATAAATGAACTGTTTGCACAAAAGAATGAAATTACCTATACGCTGCATCTGCAACAGCAAAAGGATGTGGACTTAGCTCACCAAAACCTGCTCCTTTATATTGTGCCATCATATGGCTATCATACAAATGAGGAAGCTTTATGAAAGGATTCACAGCAATCAATATATTCCCAGTGTAGGTCTGGAAGCAAAATTTGGAATGAGCTAATGTCAAGTAAATATAAAAACATTAAGATACAAGAGAGTGTTGGCATCTGAAATACGCACATAAATTTCATTAATATCATATCTTGATCTCAGATTATCCAGGACACCAGGTTCGTGTAGATATGCAAGTTTTGTCATATCATCCACTCCACATGGTGGGGCTTCAGTATCTTTATGATAAACACTAGAAGGTTTAACAACAACCTGCAAATTTCAAGACAGGCATGATTCACAATGTTAAAACATCAGACTATTCCAAGTTTTGACTTCTGAGTTGACTTCAAAAATTTATGCCTAGTATACACCAAATCACCTACAGGATACTGCAAACACTAAGCTACCTTATCTTTTTTATGCTTTTCTTAAATATTCCCACTAGTCATTTATGCTTAAAGCACTCAAAGCAATACTGATAAATTTACAGGACAAGAAAATGGTGAAGAATAGGTTGAATTTAATAAATATTAAAGCATTCTCACCGTCTTCCCTGAAGTGCAAAGGACTTTGATTTCTCCTCCCTTAACCTCCAAGACCTCACCATCTATCCAGGCTACTTGAGAATCCTCCACCCAAACATGGGAACCTACTACAGGATTGGTGGTGGCAGCCTACAAAGCAGAGAGTGCCATAACTTAAATAAACAGGCTTGGCATGGCAGCCCACAGAATTCATTCCCTCTCTAATAAAATGTATGCATAATCAAGCAACAAAAGGGAAATCATAAACAAAAGGAAAATGGTAAAATAAAGTTCTAAGACCTACAAAATAAAATGAAACGTCTCTAAATATAGTTGGTTGTATGGTAAAGGTACTTTAGTGCTGAGATTAAGTCTAACTCCACACATTCACACTATAAAGCAATGAATTATGATTGCTTATTTTTGGCAGATAAATTTAACTTTACTTTAAATGACCTAAGAGGATTGGTTCAGGTAGCAAAGCAGTAAGTCCCACAATTTAAATCTGGTTGAGAGCATTGACAGACACCTCACAATCAGGAAATGGTTCATTGCTATGGAAATTTGAAAAGACAGTTGGAATTGTAGTTCCTCTATCTTACTTCCATAGCTTAAGTATTCCATTAGAGATCCCACATCAACTAGAGATGAGGTCAATTTAGTGTATATAAGTGGGTGCAAATCTCACCTTAAAAGTCAGCTTTGTGAGATTGAGTTAGACTTAAAATTCACTTCTTAATATGGTATCAGAGTCATTTAAGTTTGTCTTAAACATGTATAAGCCTATCTTAACAAGGTTGTTGGGCCTATCGGACCACCTGCTATCGGGTTACTATCGGACCACCCATAAATATATAGTTTCACACTCGAGGTATCTAGTCCTCGACGTGAGGAGGTATATAAATAGGTGCAAACCTCACCTTAAAAGTCGGTTTTGAGGTTGAGTTAGGTTTAAAGTCCACTTCTTAATACACTCCTAAAATCAACACATACTGGGTACATACTAAGTCAAGTGCCCTAGAAGGGTTTGGACAATTTGATTCCTTAGAAGATAGATAGATGAAACTAAAAATCAAAGGAATGGTGGGTCATGTGTGGTGCCGCAATCATTGCATGGAAACTCCTTTCACAATCATCCTCATCTTCTTGTTCAAGAATTTAATCTACTTTTATGCTATTTGGTTATTTGTTTTCTTTTATCATTTATTCAATTTAGCCTTATTTATATAAAATTCTATTCTCTTTATTTGTGTACTTTTTATTTAACATTAACGTATCTGTATCATAGATTTTCATAAAATTCTATTTTTTTTATATGAATATATTTTATTCATATTAATGTATCCTTATCCTAGATTTTTAAATTCCTTGTATTCCATACCTTTCGTTTGTACCTGATGCCATGTCCATATCAGTGCAACATAGATCTTAACTCATTTGGATGTTACACATTTCCCATTGAAAAATCGCATTGTTGAAAATAATAATTATAAATCTTTTTCATGTAAAATAATCAATTCAATAAAGGATAAAGTCAGAGTCCCCCAATTTAATTTTTCTTAGCTTACAGCTATGGAATGAAAAGCTGGAGACAAAATGAATTACATATGAGAACATCTGGTACTTAAGTCGACTTTGGTAACCGTAATGTAAGAGAATAAATAAGTAAAATAGAATCAACACAAGTTAGCAATTTATAGACTAGTTAAGCTCCACAGAAAATAATGGAGGCAACATCAAATATAAAAAAAATTATAGAGAAATTGTCCATTACTCTATTTGAGTCTCCAAAGATATATATATATAGATATATAGATGACAACATATATATATATATAGATATATAGATGACAACTGAAAACATCAAATTGGCATCGAATGCCATTAGTTATGTCTTTCAAAAATATTTGATGCCACTTTAAGGACCAATTTGATGTATTTATAAATGAAGGGACTTTTATTCTACATTATATTAAATTGAACAATACAACACCATAGCAAAACACTCAACATAAAGCAATGGAAATAGGCAAAGACTACTATCATCAATAAAAATTATTATTTTAAGAAATAGATCAATTAGATAATCCTGACTGAAGAGATAACTAAGCAATCAAGTGCCTCATACGAAGCATAGGAACGAAGGATTACGTCTGTTCTCCTAAACCATACAAAAATCACATATAACCATTTAGTTACCCTGGAGTTAATCACTAGCATTTCCGAAGAATGGGACCCAAGTTGCCTGACCATTTTTTTGTTAAGCTTTTCTTTTAGAGGGTGGGGGGCGTGATCACAGTGTTCCTCTTTATAATTCAAAATTAAATTCAAATGCCAATGAAAAAAATTGCTTTGAAAACATCCAAAATATCAGTGATGCAACAACAACAACACAACCGCAACAAAACTATGAAATTGAAATAAGCGGTTCATGGCCTAAGGCTCCCGCTTCAAAAGACAGACTTATAGATTTGTATCTAGCTCAATCTCATATACCCTTAAAGATTATATTAACAATTAAATGCTTAAAACAATCTCTCTCCCCGCCCCCTCCAAAAATAAAAAAACAGAAGTAAATTGATAGTAATAATCTTCTGAAGCGATGTGGCGAAAATTTGAACTCCCTGTTGCTTCTAACAGCTTAGTCAAATAGCAAAAAACACCATCCACTATAATAGGACCCCTACAGTGTCGCTCGAAAAAAAAAACGGTTGTACATTATAGAAACAGAGATATAAAAAAAAGTCGCGAAAAATCCCAATTCTGCTTCCATGTAATAACAGATCAGCTCCCAAAAATATAAAAATAATAATCTCTAAAAAAAGTAAATTATCTTAACAGAGAGAAATTTCAATAACGGAACACAACAGATGACTACGAATTGACTAGACGGTGACCAAAAACAATGAGAAGAGCAAGAAATTGATACCATTTGATGTATATTGATCGGATCGAAAATCTCGCGGCCGTTCTGGATCTAGCTCGCCGCGCTACAGCTCCTGTGAAAAACTCGAAAGATCTTCGAATTCGAGAATGATGAAAACGAAGGTACGAATTGATACGCTCTATCTACCGAGTGAAAAAACTATGATGATGTATTCTTATTATAAGTATATATTATAATATATATACTGATGAAATTGAATTGAATTGAAAAGCTTAAACCCTTCAACAACACCAAAACTTTTGAAGAAGAGGTTAAGCCCTCTGTGTTCTTCGTCTCTTCCTTTCTTCTTCCTTTCTTTTCTCTCTTTCTTCCACCATCTTTTTCTTCTGCTATAAGTTTATTACCTATTATTACTATTATTAATATGATTATTACTGCTAGATTAAGGTAAATTATCCGATTATAAACTTATGTAAAAATAAATTTCTCAAATATATTGAATAAAAGGTTTATTTTATTACATTATGAAATCCCCTTTGGACCCCTATGCAGCGCCGAGAATTACTGGTATGCCACCGAGTTTTTTTCTGACACTTGATTTAAGACACTGTTAAGAATGAGATTCTTTGTTTAGAAGTCTTTGTCAGCTAAATTAGTTAGCCTTCATTATCACTATCTATTAATAAATCAAACTTTTTATTTCATATTATTTGATATTTTAATGATAAATATACTTGTTTGTGTTATAAATAATTAAATATATTGCTGAAGAAATTAAAAAAATAAGCTAAAAAAAGACAATAAAATGGAAGTGTGTAAGAAAATTATAAAAAAAATATAGTAAACCCTTCGTGTGGAGCAGCACGAAGTATTTAGTATAGTTGGGACTGGGAATTTTTGAGAAAGAATGTCGATTTTAAAATAAATATAAAATATTATATATCAAATTATTTGTTTAGATATTAAATTGAATGGTGTAACATATTTTTTAAAGAAAAAAAATAGCACCTAGAATGAATAAATTCCAAAAAATACAAAATACAACTCTCAATTATTGAAAGAAGAATTTCGTAAATTAAGGAAATTATAACTTTTTATTGAAAAATAATAAAAGACTATTTTGATTTTACATAAAAACAAATTGTGGAAGATGTGACATAAAAGGAGAAAGACATGTGATTAAATGAGAAGAAAAATACATATAAAAATCATCTCATTCCAAAAACAAAATCTACATTATAGATTTAATGTCATTCTTCAAAATACATATATAGAATTTCCTTCTTTTGTGCAATCACATATATTCTTTTTTTTCTAATTCTTGTCAAATGTGTTTTCATAGAAAATTAAAATCTTCTTTTTTTTAATTAATTAGTCAGTATATGAAACATCATAGAACATTTGTAATACACAGTAGAACGTTTAATATAAGAAAAAAATTGTTTTCTGAAAATTAAAATTAAAAAAATATTTATTTATTATGTTTGGCTTATTTTTTAAAAATAACTTCTTCTGAAAATAATATTTTTTTAGAATAATGTTTAGTCAAATTTTTAACAAAATGTTCTCGTAGTAGGAATCTGATTTTTATTACTTGAAATAAAAATTTTAATGCATAAAATATTACTCATATTATATCATTTAACATAAGAAATAACTAAAAGTTTTACTAAAAATAATACATTACTTTTTCGTTTTCAAAAAATTTATATAAATATTTTCAAAAATATTTGTTCACAATAGCTCAGATTTTACTCATCCTAAAACATTATTTTTACGATTTATGATTACCTAATGTTTTCTATATATGAAAAACAAATATCATAAATCTTCTTAAAAGGAATGTTTTTAATTTAAGTCAAATTTAGAAAATGAGACAAATTCTTTCACCAATAATAAATACTCAAATCTTTTAAATAAAATAAATTAGAAAAACAAGACTGTTAAAGGGAGAAAATAAAATATGAAAAAAACTATCAAGATGCAACATCTTTATTAATATAGTATATTAAAATTTAAAAATTAAACTGATTGAATTATAAAAAGAAGTTATATATTTTAATAGAGAAAAAAATATCATCTAAATTTTATAGAACGAGTTGAATTCTTATATATTTTACAGCAGTTATAAAATATTTTGTGTGTTTTTTTTACTCTTCTCAAATGATGTAACATCTGATAAGAAATTTGAAAGATATAACGCAAAAATTATATCAACCAAATATTATTTTATATTGTATATATGTGAATATTTTTATGAATTTAATTGATAAATAACTTAGTTTACATGAATTAAGAAAAAATTATTATTAATTTTAGTTTAAAATAAAAGAAAATTCAAAAATATTTTTGCACAAAATTAAAAATTTAGGTGATAAATAATTAAATACATGTAAAATAATGATAACGAGACAAACAACAAAGTAAAAGTAGGTGATGAACCCGTATATTAAAAATTTTACAAGTATTTTTTTGTCTATTTTTATAAAAATTTAAAATTACATAAAATCAAAATTGTAAATAATAATTGAAATTTTAAAATTAGTTACTCCTTCCATTTCACTTTATATATCGTTTGAGCTTTAAGACAATTTTTTTAAAAATTAACTCGTATACTTTTTCAATACAATAATTATAATTTTATTTTAATATTACATAAATAAATGTTCAAAATAGTTTAAATTTTTTCATTGGTGTTATAAAAAACCAAATAGATAGAAGAGAATATTATATAGATCATCAATTATTGCATTACAAACTACAATCCAATTAAATCAATTAGACACAAAAACAATTTAATATCTTAATCATCTTAATTATTTATATACAAGATTATAAGAACATTTCAGTAACAAAAATTACTTACTTATTCATTCTTTTTCTTGATAAGCCACAGAGATTGAGAAAATATAACAGAAAGTGATGAGCAGATGACTATACAAAAGCTACAAAAGCTACAAAAGCTCATAAATGCTCATATAAGGTTATGAGAATATAAATCTGGCGAAGCAGGATAGATATGTTCTCATAAGCTTATGAAAGCAAAGAAAAACCGATGACTATACAAAAGCTCATAAATGCTCATATAAGGTTATGAGAATATAAATCTGGCGAAGCCGGTTAGATATGTTCTCATAAGCTTATGAAAGCAAAGAAAAATAAATCTATACAGAAATAAATATTAAGCCTTTAAATGATTATCGCATCTTTAGATAAATATTACTTAAGGCATCCGTGGATGCCCAAAAATAAAACTACTCCATGAAGGAGATGCTTACTTCTTACTTCAGGGACGGAGAGGGTGAAGAAGAAAAGAACTTCTCAAAGTTGTCTTTTATTGGAGGAAGAGAGTAAAATACAAAGAGAAAGGGGTAGAGAGAAAATTTTTAGAGAGGGGGAGTGGGGAGAACTCTGCCCAGCATAAGGGACTTATGAGCCTTTTTATAGAAGTGTGAAGAAACCTGCAACCTGTTGAACCGGTTCAAGAGTCACTGGAAACCTTTTAAGTAGGTCAGCAGTTGACCGAAAACCTGTATATCCGATTTTTACCCTTCAGTCTATTACTCCTGTGAAAGAGTAAAATTACTTTGTCTCAAGTAAAAACATTTATGATCACTTCCGAGTTACAGCTACGGATGTTAATTCACCAAGCTCTTCTTCGAGCATGTGATCTGTATAATCGGATCTTCGTTGTCTGATGGAAATGAAGGACCTGGAGTGTCTTGTCCATGGTGCCCTGTTTGTTCATATATTTCTTTGTAAATTCTTTCTCTTTCAAAATGTTTTACCAATACTGGACTGGCTTCAATAGGGAAAGGATGAAATTTGTTTCCCATATGCTTTTTCCAGTATAATTTTGTGTCAGGTGTTTCTTTGAGGAGGATGAATTCCAAGATATCTTTTTTGGAAAAATTCCAATTTGATCCTTCTATGTATGCTTTCCAAAGTTGATATTGGTATATTTTGTCTTTGTTAATAGATAATCCTTTGAATGGATCATGTTCTAACAAAGAGTAGGTCTCTGGACTTGTGTCTGTATACAGCTTAATTACATGGGTTGTTGTACTGGTAGGAGAAGAGGCACTTCTTGGAGAAGAGGTTATGTGTAGAAACACATTGTTCATGTGTTCAGCTTGTATTTCATTTACTACAGAGTTTATTTCTGGTGTTAAGACATGAAATCTCTCTGTAGGGGGAATAGAAATGGTTTATAGACAACCAGCTTCTAACAATAATTGGGGACTTATAACAAGGTCCCTGTATAACTGGCTTGTAAAGGTTTTGAGGTCGATCTGGGCCCGTCGGATAATGAATTTTATCTGACAGGTACAGTCTGTGTTTACAGTTTTACAATATTCCGAAGATTCTGAACAAGGGTTTCTCCGGTTAAAGTATGTTTGTGTTTTGACAAAAAGCCCATTAAGGTTTTGGGCTTCGGAGTGGACTTCAAAAAGAAATTCTTGTATGACTCCAAACTTTGCTAGAAGAATGTTTGGATTGATCTGTGTTGGGATGCTACAGGATGAAGCATAAGTATGTGTTTGAGTTTTTGGTTCTAGGGCGAGGCCTATCTTAATTTTTTCTTCATCAATGGTTTGTAATTTTAAAGCCATCTGGGCTTCTTCTGCTGAATGAAACCCTTTGTAACTGGACCAAAATTGGTCTTGTTTTGCCTCAGAGAGGTCTTTGTATGAAGTATAAACTCCTTTGTTGGGCCCTGTTATTAAGGCAAAATGTGTAAAACCTTTTCCTGAAGGAGAGGCTGGAGAAGTTAATAGAACTCCTTTATTGTCTGTGCTGCAGAAGTTATATAAAGCACTAATAATGCTCTGTTTAACTTTTGCAACCTGGTGCTCATTCTGAGCTGTATGTTTTGGAATATTCCAAATGTTGTCAATTAAAACATTTAATTTGACATTTGTATTATCTCTTCCATTAAAATGGTAGATATTTGTAAGTATTGGCAATTCTTGTTTGCCATACTTTGTGTATTGTTCCACCATAAAAGGGGATTTTACTGTTTTAGGACCTAGAGGTCCTTTCTTGGTATTTTGTATGAATTCCATTTCTGGATATTTGTACCTGCAACATGGAAACAAATAGATTAAGCAACAAAATGGCTCAGGTTTTGTATAGTCTGTTCCAGAACTAAGATTTGTCCTTTGTATGAGGCAAGTGTATGGGTATATCGAGAAAGGTTGTGTTGAAACAATTTGGTTCGTCATAGTCTGAGTTTGGCTAACTTTCTTTTGAACCTTTTTATCTGTTTTGAGATTTCAATGGCAGGATTAGGACTAAAACAGGACTAATCCGTATCAGATGTATTGGTTGTATTATGACCCGGAATCCAGGAGGGATTTCAGGATCTTCAATGTGTAAAATATCCATGTTCTAAAAATATATGGATTTGAGTCTTTATTTTTCTAAGATGTACCTGGAAAGGATATCAGCAAACATATTATCAGAAAAGTAACCACCTTCGGTGGAGGTTTTTGTCGTTATTAATTTGGTTTTTTTCATAAGAAACAATTGCTTCACAATCTGTTCTAATGGTTATTTCTGGTTTATTTATCAAAAATAATTTAAATGCTTCTAGAGCGTGTATAATTGCATTGACCTCATAGTCAGTGCTAGTTAGGTAAACTTGTGGTTTGGCAGTATATTTTACGGAGGCATACCTACATATTTGTTCAGTATCTTTTGGCAAATATTTATTTTTCTTCTTTTTAAGAATAGGTCCCTATCCTAACTCGCATCCATCACATTCAATTATTAAATAATCTGAATCTAATGGTAGTTGTAATGTAGGTAATTTATTTACCTTTTGTTTTATATCTTGAACCAATTTTATATCTTCAGAATTAAATTTTCTTTCTCCTTTTAGAGAAGTTTTGTTGTATAAAGGGGCAGTGTATTTTCCTAAATCTGGGATAAAATTTCTAGCATAATTTAGGAGTCCTAAAAAGGATCTTAGTGTTTTTATGTCTTCCATTTTGTCAGGAAAATCTTGGATTTTCTTAGAAATGTGAGGTTGAGTTTTATAGTTCCATTACCGATTTCTGTTCCAAGAAATTCTATGAAATTTTTACAAATTTCCATTTTTCCTTTTGATATGATTAAGCCATATTTTTCAAGTTTGTATAAAACCTGTTTTAAATGAAGATAATGATCTTCTTTTGTTTTCGAGAAAACAAGTATATCGTCTATATAGACACAAGTGAAAGATTTGCAGTCATTAAAAATATTATCCATTTTTCTTTGAAAAATTGCTGGAGCATTCTTAAGACCAAAAGGCATTACATGCCATTCGTATAACCCTTTAGAACAAGAGAAGGCTGTCCATTTTATAAATTCTGGTTCCATTTTTACTTGATGGAATCCACTTTTGAGATCAAACTTTGAAAACCATTTTGCATTTTGAATACGGTTTATAAGAATTTCTTTAGATGGAATTTTATATTCGTCTTCAACTGTATTATCGTTTAATCGTTTGTAGTTGTAAACCATTCTAGATTTACCTCTTTTTTGTTCAGAAGATTTATTTACTATGAAAGCAGGACTCCTGTGAGGACTTTCACTTGGAGCTATTACTTTCAATTTTAGAAGATGGTCAATATGCATTTGACATTCTTCTTGTTCCCAATTGTTGAACTGTATGTCTTTAGTTTTTATAATTAAGTCGAGGTTGATTATATTTAATTTACAAGTAACAGGATCACGATCCCAAAATTTTGTAGGATCTTCTCCTATTATACTTGTCTTATTTAATCTATCCAAAATCATTGGATATTATCAAAAGTGATTGTTTTAGATATTTTTATGGATGAAAAAGAATCCATAATGTCATTTGGATAATAATAATCCATAAATTCAAAATCTTCTGTTATGCAATCACATTTTTCAGAAGATTCAGGGTTTTTACACGAACAGTCCTTAGAATATTGTTTTGTATAGCTGTCTCCACTAATTATGGGTGACATTTGTGATTTATCACTAATAATTACATAATCTTTGTTTATAGTGATGGTTCTATTTTGGCCTAAAATAAAATCTAAACCAATAATCATGCTTTGTTTAGAAGGGATTAAATTTTCTACCCGCATGGTTTTA
This sequence comes from Lablab purpureus, assembly GCA_030347555.1. Classification (NCBI taxonomy): domain Eukaryota; kingdom Viridiplantae; phylum Streptophyta; class Magnoliopsida; order Fabales; family Fabaceae; genus Lablab; species Lablab purpureus. The sequence goes on from CM059260.1 coordinate 10,190,378, forward strand.
ATATGTATTTTTTGACCAAATAGGTCACAATTTGTACTAAACTGCAGAGAAATATTATTTATTTCTTCGTCATTTATCATTACTATTCCGGACATGGTTCTAGTTTTTTGTATATGTTTACTTTTAGTAATCATATATGGAGGTACTTTTGTCCTACGAGACGACGATCTCGTAACATCCTGTATCTAAAAGAGCTCAGTATAATTTCTTCCTTAGCGGGATTTTTGTTTTGTTTGGGAAAATTTAGTTTTACTAATACTTTGACAGATATTAGTTGTTTTTCATTGCAAACTAATGGGATACATTCTGTAGTTCCCATCATGTTATTTTGTATGTTTTGCGAAACAATATTTGTTTCTTGATCATGAATTATTTGTTCTAATCGAAGAAGTTTTTCTTCAAGATTATTCAATCTGGTTTCTAAGATTGAAGTCCTAGTATCAATTATATTTTTATCTTTTGCATTTTCTTTTTGTTCTAAGAAAATTGGTATTTCTTGTGTTTTCAGGTGTATTTTAATACATTTTATACAGAAGTTTCTATAACATTGGGGACAATGAGCCCTTTGAGATTTATGAAAATATCTATCACAATATTGACAAGGAATAGATCCTGGTCCTGAAAAGTATTGTAATGTATGAGAACAAATATTTGTTTATGTTATATTCATTAGATAATATCCAGAATCGTCTAATATTTCACCTAATTCATTGTATTTATCGTTTAATTCGAAATCATTTTCTTTGGGATATATATGAATAAATTCATTATGTGTGAAATCATCTATTAAATCATAGTTTTTGGATTGTTTGTCTAAATTAATTACATCATCGTATTCTGTTATACTAACTACCGATAATATTTCGAGATCGGTAGATACATCTTCATCAATGGGAAGAAGATTCATGTGACAAGATTTAATGAGTTCTGCCTCTTTTGTGTAAAGATTTGCTATGTTTGGACAGTCTCTTGAGAAGTGTCCAGTTTGGTTACAAGCATAACATCTTAGTGTTTGTTTGTAGTTTTTATTTTCTCTGAATTTCCTAACGTGTCTGTCAGGATTTAGTGTGGGTTTCCTAGAGCTTGAAGATCTTATAGTATAAGTCTTTCTAGAATTAGTGGGTTTTACGTACGGTCAGCTGAGACCTTTGACTGTAAGTTTGGGTATATCTAGGTTTCCTTCTAGACATATATCTTTTGTTAGGTTTATTTTGATTGTATTGTTGAGGAGTGTATATTTGTTTACAAATTCCAGAATCAGAATTTTTCAGTTGTTTTTGTATTGCAATATGTGTACATGTATCTTCCATTACTTTCATAATATGTTGTATTCTTATTGAGAAACATCTTTTCTCCAACATTTATATCATGAAAACATCCGGCTATGGAAGCATACATGAGATAATCTTGTAAAAATTCTTTAATTTTTCCAAAATATGTTATCGACAATCTTTCTAGATGTCCTAAATAAATTTGTTGTCTGAGTGTATTCCCATCATTTGCATATTGAAAAGTGAGTAATCTTTGTATTAAAGAACAAAAATTGTAAATGTTAGGACCTGGTTCGATCACTAACGTATTTAATTATGTTGGGTAATTCTTTTTAAAAGATTCCCAACATGCTCTGGCTATATCACCTAAGTAGGTTTCACCTTTGGTAATCATGTCTTGTGAAGTCTGAACTTCCTTTTCGTAATGGATACCATAATCACGGATTACAATTGCAGTCCATTGTTCAATGTATGTTGGTAACAATTGAGGGTCAATTCCTCCTATGTTTAATAGAAGATTAGGTAATGGGAAATTTGGTTCTATTGGGAGCCTTTTTCCGTGTGATGTATATTGATTGTCTGAAAAAGTGACATTTGTTGGGGATTCTCTAGGTATGAATCCAGTAGAATAACTTTGTGTACCAACATGTTCTAGTTGGTAACTGTTAGGATTTACTGATCCTACACTTGTATTGACGAAACCTATTATGGATAAAGGTTATGATATTAATGAAGAGCTATCTTCTTTATCTAAACACAGACTATCAAGAAAGTCGTCTATGATAACATCTGTTTCTTCATAAATATTTTCAATATTTGTATTTATAGAGGAATCTAAAGATCCTTGTCTGTACATGGCTATAATTGCCTGATGATGATTCCATTCTTCATCAATCATTTCATCGTTTTCCTCTTCTTCATATTGTATGATATTCATCATAGAAATATGTACGCTATCGAGAATGGTCGAAGTGCTTTGCACTGTTTTCGTTGACCTTTCTTGTTCTAGGTCGAGTTAGTGGTACATTTGTGTAATCTATAAAGCTTAGACTAAGTCCTCTAGATGCATTATGTAGAATAGCGGATGAAGGGGCTGTAATTGGATTATTTTCTTCTCTGGGTAAATGTGTTTGCCATAAATGTCCTTCATTTCTCCTTGTGAAGGCTTGGGCAGGTAGAAATTGTGTACCATAAGAGATAATAGCTTCCTCTAATGGTCTTGTATTTATCCTATACATAGAAGAAATATGATTACTTATTCTTCTTATGAAGGTTATGTCTAAGTGTAGATTTTCTCCCATCCAGTTGGGTCCAAAACCTATAGTTTGTACTTCTAGATTTATATGATTTATAAAATCTTGTAAAGTTAACGTGAAGTTTGGAGCAAGGTAAATAAGGGAAAAAGGTTGATTTAAATCTACCTCTAAAATCCCTATTATACTTTGTGAGTCATTATTTTGGAACCTTGAATCGTGTAAAACTATCAAAGCTCTGGCTCCAATCATATGTCTGGCCAGGGATCTGACTCCAATGGTAATCAATCCCATGTGTACATATCTTCCTTGTTGATTTTGTAATTGTCTACCTGTTTGTGGAGATATTAAAGGGATTATTTCATAGGTGTTGTCTGGGAGATGAAAATCTTCTATTCTTCTATATCGATAAAGGTTAGTTCGTTCAGAACTTAACCATCCTATGTTGTATAATTGTCTAGGATTGAGAGAATCTACCCTTGAGTTAGATCCTATATCTGTATTTTGTTGTATATCTACTAAGTCTTCTAATCTTCTAATATTAGTAGATCTTTGTCTGTTTAGGAATCTATCTAAGATTCCTGGGTGCTGTATAAGATTTTGACTTCTAGTCTGATGTTCCCTTAATCTTCTGGGGATTCCAGGGAATCTTTGTGTGTTAGTAGGATTTGTTGTACTATTCATATTAACACTGTCAGTTTGTGTTTGTGTTTGTGTAGAAGAATTGGGTTGTGCTATCATTATAAACCATTATTATTATTTGTAGAAGTTGCTGCGTTGATATTTACAGCATTTGACTCTTTTTTCGTAGTAACTTTAACAAATTTCTGAGAATTTTTAGAAATAGTTTTTGTATGTATGTGTGTGCCTAAAGATAAGTTTGTGACTTGCTTTATAAGACCGTCTATATCTTTAGACAAGTTGGTCTCTTTAGTGGAATCTATTAGATGGCTCAGTTTTCTAGAGACTGCTTCTAACAGAGCTATTATTGTATTATTCTGTCCAATAAGGACTGAATGTACAGGATCTATCTCTGAAGAAGGTTTTTTATATCCTACCGGAGGAGAGTTTGTGATTTGTTCAACCGCAGCTAGGGCGGATTTGTACTCACTGCCTAGAAAAGGCTGTATTTTATCCATTAAAAATTTTAAAAGAAAAATTAACAGAAAAAGTAAGAAGATGAACAGAAAGAAATGCAGTAATAAGAAAGCAGAGCGTAAAAGCAGTAGTATGAAAGAGAGAGACAGGAATCCACGGAATACACTGGAAAGTAATATTTATAAAAGAATATAGATAACCATAAGGCTTAATACCTTCTTTTTTTTTTTTAAAGAAATATATATGTAAAGAGTGCCGCAATATGCAAAGTATCCCTCAACCCATCCAGGTAGAACCAAGGGACTTACGGTTTGTAGGCTCTTCTGGCCATACCCCGCCCAATCTACAAAGGGTATCCCAGCGAATACAAACCACTTCAATTACATATATATCAAAAGGTAACCCAGAACTTTTGGCTCTGATACCAGAAAGTGATGAGCCGATGACTATACAAAAGCTACAAAAGCTCATAAATGCTCATATAAGGTTATGAGAATATAAATCTGGCGAAGCCGGTTAGATATGTTCTCATAAGCTTATGAAAGCAAAGAAAAACCGATGACTATACAAAAGCTACAAAAGCTCATAAATGCTCATATAAGGTTATGAGAATATAAATCTCGCGAAGCCGGTTAGATATGTTCTCATAAGCTTATGAAAACAAAGAAAAATAAATTTATACAGAAATATTTAAAGGTGTTTTAAATAATTTTCCAAAACTTTTTAAAGATTTTGATATCATATATTGAGCTTTTGATATTTTGAAAGAGAGATCAAATTCATATCTAACTTAAATAACTCATGATATAAATGTTCAATAATAGTTTGTAAAATAGATTTTTATAATCCCTTAAAACATAACGGATGTTCTTTGACACATTAAAAAGTATTTTTTAAGGATAACTTGTTAATTTCATTTATATCACTATTTATTTAAATTATTAGTGTTCTTTGAAAAGTCTCTTCCAAATTTATAAAACAATAATTTTTTATTATTTTTTATAAACTATTTATGTGAGTATTATTTACCATGCTTTTTAAGTTTTACAATACTAAGGATTATAATAGGTTTCTCGATCTAAACACAAATTGTAATTTTTTCTTTAAGAAAATTAATAATAAAAGAAGAAAAAAAATATAATTCTCTATAACAAACAAAAAAATTATAAAGATTTCTAACCTTTTTTAAAAATGTTTTTATCAGATATTGGAAAATGGTTTAATAAGAAAATTTGTGTATACAAACATTATACTCACTCATTAAGACTAAATAATTTTCAAAAAATATCTCGACAAAAACTAAGAGAAATGAAAGAGTGTTTCTAAAAAAGTTTATTTAGATAATCTTTTTTAACAACAATTTTTTTTTGTTTTTTCTTTTTTTACACACTAATCTTAATGAAAAATAGTTATTATTATTTAATAATATTCTTTCCAGAAAAAAGTAACTATATTATAAGTTATTTCTTCTTAATTTTTTTGTCTATACTTCAAGAAGTGAATATGAATCTTCATATTAATATGAATTAAATATCTTTCTTAGAATTAGTGATAAGTATGTAATGTTTTTCAATGACCTTGATCAATATGTCAATAAATAGATTAATTGTATTTATATTTTTTAAATTGCAATAGATTATGTTTATGATGAGTCTTAACTTATCATACACAACACACCTTGCTAAAGAAACATATGCAAGGTTTGTTGTCCATAGAAAAGACAAATAGTTGATGTAACATTGTAGCATTATATGTTAAGCACGATGTATGTATAAATAATGCAACAAATCATGCTTTTACTTAAGATGATTAACTGATATTGTTTGCACTAATAAAAAATAAAAAAAAAAGTTCATTCAATCTTGAATTAATAATAACTTTATAAATTTAAAGTTATTTTCTTTTCTTTTATTAGTAGTTGTAAAGAGAAATGTTATACATTCATGTCTTGTTTCTATTAGAGAAGCATATATACATATATCATGCAATGTATTTATAGGAATGGGTCCATGCACCTATACAAAATATATTTATAATATATTTAACACTTCCTCTCAATTTGGAGCATATAAATTATATACACCAAACTTGTTACATATATAATAGTGAAGATATTTGTTAATTAATCACTGAAATTAACAAAATGAGTGATAATATCTCTGGATAAATTCTTTTCTCAATGAAGTGGCAATTTATCTTGTTATGCTTGGTCCTCTCATGAAATACTAAATTTGAGGTAATAAGAAAAGCAAAATGGTTATCACAAATGAGATGCACTTGTGTAACTTCCCCAAATCTTAGCTCTTTAAGCAATTAGCTAAATAAGCTCACAACATGCAAAATCCATCGTTTTATAATCTTCTTTTGCATTAGATTTTGTCACCACATTCTACTTCTTGCTTTTTTAGGAGATTAAGTTGTTTCCAATAAAGACATAATATTTGAAAATGGATCACCTGTTAGTAGGTAAGTATGCTCAATCTACATTTGATTATCCCATAACTCAAATATGATTATTGTGTCCATATAATAAACTTATTTTTGGAGCCCATTTAATGTTCTTTAAAATATGAATGATTGCATTTAAATGTCCCACACATGGATAATTAAAAAAACTAATTGACCATACTAATAATAACAAAGGAGATGTAAAGATGAGTGACAGTGAGGTGGTTCACTTTTTAAATCAATTTCATGTATCTCTCAAAATTAAAAAGTTGTTTCTCTTGACCCGGTAGAAGTCTAATATTGGGATCCATTGATATGTCAAATGGGTTTGTAATGCATTATCCCATTCTCCTATACACTACCCAATGCATACTTCCTTCTATAAGTAATAATTTTATTGTTGGATTGTGTTACCTTAATCCCTAAGAAGTATTTGAGTTTTACAAGATTGTTTGTTTGAAAATTTATTTGTGAGATGCCATGCATGGTAATCACTATCTATAAGAATAATGTTAATAATGTTGTGAACATACATTATTAAGTGAATACACCCAATAGTCAAAGTTGAACGAAGATAAAACATATAATCGTTTGAATCATACCGAACTCTTATACCAATACATTGAATATGCTAAATCATGCCCTACAAGACTTTTAAGACCATTCAAAGATTTGTTAATATGACATTCCGAGTCAGAAGACTCCTATTGAGAAACCAACCTAGGTGGTTTTGGCAACTAGAGAAAATGTGTCACCATAGTATAACCAAAATATCTAAGTATAACAAACAAGCTTTGAACTGATCAACAATGTCATTAAAGCCATGTTTGATGAAAAAGACCTATCAAATACTAACAACTAACTTCCAAGATAGTCATATATCTTTACAAAGTGCAATAGAAAAATCATGCTCAAGGAGAAGAGGCAAAGGGGATAAAAGATGTGACATTAAAGTAGAGTTAGTAGTTGGTTTAATAGGAAGGTATGAATGTCTTCGACAATGATAAACCGATAGAGAAGGTTAAGATGGTGGAACTAGTAGTATACTCAATATGTATGTGGGATCAAAGATAGAAGGAATGGTAATAGGAGTTGAAGGGGTCTTAAAAGAAAAGAAAATTGATGTAAAGTAAGGAGAAAAATAAAAAAAGGTGACACCGGCTTAAATCAAATAACAACAAATGGAGTGTGAGAAATATTAATGTCTTTTCAGATTGGGAGTAGTCTAAAAAACACACTTATGAAACTTAACCAATTATTTATCAAAGTTATGACTATTGAGATTATAAGCAAAACATGTGGACTAAAAAACATGACAGTGAAGGAATAAAATGATTTATTAAAAAATAAAATATAGGGAGATGATTGGTTGGTTGTTGAGAATAAATGATGACTTAAAAATAATGATATATCATGTTATTAAAACATCATCATTTCAAAATTGTGAGGAAAACAACCATAAAACACTAAAAGTTGGAGTTTTTATAATTTGAATTTTTTTAATTTTTTTTTAAAATTCCTTAAATATTATTTTCATGGATATTCATGCCATAAAAATATTAAGAGATAAATTAGATTAAATTTGTATTAAATGGATCGTATTAGATATTTTTTACAATTTTTAATAAATTAAAATAAATAATATTTTTTAATTTGGTATATTATAATTTAAAATAAAATTTATCAGATATGAGGATTGAGCTTACACTCCAAAATACCATTTGTTAGCTCATTTCTATTGTATACTTATAACCACGTCTCTGCCTAATTGTTTTAATATACTTATTTATTATTCTCTTCTCGTGAGCATGGCATAAACTGTAATTATTTTGAACTGCGTGGGCATTGAGGAAGACCACGTGAAATTAACTTAAACAATTGATTAATAGCTTAATCTACCCATTATTATTAAAGAAAATAAAGAGGGAAAAAGGGTAATCAAAGCCTACGTAATGAAAAGATAAAAGAAACAACCCAATGAGAATACGCCACGTGTAAATAGCGTTGTTCTAAACTCTTTTGGAGTTTGAATGGGACCCACAAAAAGATTTAAAAAACAAAATTGAAAAAGGTTCAACGCGGGACAGCTTTATACACGGTTTCACGAGCTGCGTCCAAACCAAACACACCATAGTTTTTTCTTTTCTTTTAAAATTGTTTTTAGTTTCAGTTTTGGTTAATGCAGACTTGAAAGTATCTTTTGGTGAGATTCTTGTATTACTTACTAATATCATTATAATAGGTCATAAAACCAATTCAAATAAATAAAAAGTAAATTATATTATTATGATATGTATAATAAATTTTGTAAATTTTATAATAATTATTTTAAAGTTACACTAATAATATTTTTTTATTGATTGCTATGGTAAAAATGTTATATTTATTATATTGATACATACATATTTTTCATTCCCTTATATCTTGTTCTCTTCTTTTTCACACTTAGAATTTGGATAATAGTCTACATATTATTCTTATAATTTATAATCCATGTGGGTGTGAATCTTTATTTTTTTAGTAAATTTTTAGAGTAAATTTTATATATATATATATAATATGTACCACTTGCGAATTAAATTGTGATCTCATTCAATTAGATTCAACTTTTATTAAACAAAATGTAAAAATTAAATTCATAAATCATAGAAAAAATAAAAGTTGCATAGTAGGGTATGAGAAATAATGGAAATGCACTTTTGTCCTGTGAATGCGAAGAGTGATTATCGGAATGAAGTTTCGCTTTTGGGGAGAGAGAGTGTGCCCAAACGACGACGTAAGAAGACAGCACCTTGATAGACGGAACCCTAATTAGGTCATTTTCTAATTTCTAATTTCTAATTTGGGTCTCCTAACTGTCCACAACCCTACCCTACAAAACGTAAAAGCTGAAAGGCAACTTCCCACATCAATGTCGGTGCCTTATGGACAAAGACAGAACACATGTTGCGTTTTGCGTCTGCAAGAGTTTGCATCACTATGGTACCAGAATTTGTAATTTGGGACAAATGTTCTTATATCTTCTGTTTCTATGTGTTATGTGTTTCAGAGTGACTCTGAATGATGAATTTGATTATTCAATTTATAAGAAGCTGCCAAGTTATTTATTTTTAAATTATTTAATCCTTAAATATCTAAAAAATATAAAAATTATAAACTCAAGTTAAATAATTCTTAATTTAATGTCAAATTATTCATCAGCACTTAATAATAAGACAAAATCGTGAGACATTTTATATATTAAGGAACTAAAATATATTTTTCATTTTTTGAAAATCTATATTGATAACGTTTTTTTATATATATTTAAAAATCAAATTAACAATGTAATTAATGGGTGTGATCAATAAGGTTTTAACTTTACAAACATTCTCCAAATTGTATTCCCACAATAAGATGTTTTTCTTAAAATATGTTTGGTATGTCATTAAATAAGTGTGCATTCAATGGTACCAGAAAAAAAAACATAAATTCTTTAGTTTCAAAGCACTTAAAGAATTATCAGTGTTATACTACGTGTGTGAGAATATACTTTTCCAAACTTGGTTAGGAACCTAATTTTTTTACAAAAATTTTGTAAAAGTATAAAGTGAAATTTAAATTTAATTTATAAAATGATAGTAGTAAATCATATAAATATCTAAATTATTTTCAAAAGAATCAAATATAAACTTCTATAATATTTATATTTACTATTATTTTAATTTATATTTTTATTACTTTTCTTATATTATAATACAAAAATATGAATTATATAATTTTAAGAAAATAGGTATAAAAGTACATCAAATTTAATTTATAAATGTGATATTAATTTATTAAAACTTATTATACATGAAATAATATATATATATATATATATACTTACTATTTAACTAATGGAATAGAATGATTAATTTGTTTACAATTACAGTATATTTATTTTTTATTTTTTATTATAATGTTATACATTTTTATGAGTATTATTTTTGGAATGAATGAATAAATTTTACAAAATTTTAAAATGAAATTTAAATTTTATTTATAAAAAATTATGTTACTTACAATATAAAAATAAATGTCAAAATTAATTTTATAAAATTAAATGAAAATATTTTCAAGACATTTTAATACTTTGTTTTTAGCTTGGTTTGAAGCTAGTAGGATATATGATAAGGGAAGAATAATGACTTATGCTGAATTTTCAAGTAGTGTTTCTACAACAGTTATTATAGGAAAGAATATTGGTGATAAAATTTTCGGATCTTATGTTTTCTAACTCGAGATTTCATTTCAAATTTCAAAAGAGACAATTTTCTATATCTCTGTGTTTTGCGATGACAATCAATAAGAGTCAAGAATAATCACTCTCTAAAGTGAGACTTTATTTACCGTGTCCAGTATTACATCTGGACAATTATATATTATTATTTATCGACTGATGTCTAAGAAATGATTGAAAATTCTCATTCTAAATGAAGACAAAGATTTAACCATGATAATTAAAAATGTGGTGTACAAAGAGATTTTTGAAAATCTTTAGATAAAACACTTACAGTAAGACATCACGATTGTCAAATATAAAACATATTTTATTACATTTAACTATAATCTTTTACTTATAATAGTTAACTTCATCATTTCTTATTTAATTAAATGTAGATGGATATAGTTCATGTCAATATAAAATTCTTGCTACAAAATCTTGTTTCATTCTTATGAAATGAAATATATGCTTCTGCCAATAATAATTTAAACTCCTTACTTATAATCTTTTTAATCTATAATTACACGTTTGTCTGTTTCTCATTTTATTCTTTTCTTCATACAATAAATATTTACTTTCCATGTATCCAATGAGATAATTGCAATGAGATTTTACCTTAGATTATTGATATATGGTTTATATACTGTTTTTTACTATTACAAAACTAGTATATATATATATATATATATATATAAAGAATAATTTTTTAACTATTTTGTGTTAATTTTAATTAAGTAATTTTATCTTTAATAAATAAATAAATATTTTGTTTAATAAAAGAGACTCTTTTATTTGAAGATAGCTACGTAATTTTATCACAGCAAAATAATTATTATATATTTTTTAAGTTATATTTTTTTAAACTGTATTGTATTAATGTAAAAGAAATGTCGATTAGATATGTATCCTGATAATGTTTGTGAAAGTGTAGGTAGTATCACTTAAATGTAGCCAACAACACATTAATGTTTTAGAAAGATAAGTTCCAAATTACAATTATCTGCTATTTATTGGGTAAGATCTAGGTATGATTGAAAAAGTGATTACTCTCGGAGATTTACTTTGAATATGTAAAAAGAAAAGTTAGTAGTTTAGAATATTATATATAGCATAACTTCTTTTTAAGTAGAAAATGTTAAGGGTGAATTAAATGACGTACATGATTTACTAAAAAATAGTTAATTCATTGATTTTTTAGCTAGAAGTATATAATTTATCTAACTTAATTCTTATAGGACGATTGGTTAAGTAACTTGACTAACGAGCTAATTCACATGTTTTTAAAAAGAAAAATCGTGAGAAATAGAAAAAGTTAGATTAAAAAATACATTAATTCATAAAACACAAACTAAAAGAATAAAAAATAGTATATTATGATATGACACGATTCACAAATACCTTACTCAAAAATTGTTTCGCAAATACCTGTATTTTTAAACACGAGTACAATCCTTTGTATGAACAGAAATATTTATTAGAAATATCAATTTCTAAATGAATCCCAAATTGAAAGAAAAATAAACTTGAGTTCATCCTCTAATACCAGTTCATTTATATTAGAGATATAATTTTAAAGTAGATGAAAAATAAATAAATAAATCTACAAATAGGTTTAAAATTAATTTATTATTTATTTCATTTAAATTTATCTTTCTAAATCTGAATTTTCTATACTCTCTCTATAATTATAGTTTGGTCATGAATCCTTCTCAGTATAATATTATATCCTTATAAAAAAAAGTTTATTATGTTAAGTCTTTGTTTCCTCCGGAAGTTTTGCTTAAATTATGTCTCTTTTCTTATTTTTAAGTTTACGAGAGTTTTATATTTTATTTATTGAAATTAACTAAGAAACACAAAGGTATAATAATAACACGATTAAAGGGAGATGTTTGTTATGTAACCTTGAAATTTTGAAAGTTTTGTAAGATAATGAAGTTGTTTTGTTTGAAATGTATGCTACTTCTAGTCAAGGAGAACTCACTAATCACATCTATTTATTTGAATTTTGAATTAAATGATTTGGAGTATAGTCCTACTTTGGATTGATGTTAAGTTTTCAATGAATGAAATTAATTATTTGGAGTTCTATTGTAATTGGAAAATACTTGTGTTAATTAAATTTAATTGGAGTTAGTCAATAATAAAGTTTGATTATATGTTTTTCCTAGTATTTTGGAAGTTTAAAACTTAGAAGAATATGTAGAATTTTGATAAAAGGTAGTGTTTTTAATTAATATTCATATGGTTGATATTTACTAGTTTTATGTAATTTTCATTTTAGTATTGAGTTGTCGCTTAAACGATGAACAATTATTGCTCATACTAAACACTATCACTCAAGTAACAATGTTTATTGTCCAAGCTATGAGAGAGAAATGTTGAAACAATTATCTCTTCTCTAGAGCTCTCATTGCTCAAGTGAGAAGTGGTTGTTCGAAGAATGGATGGGTGATTCTGGAACTTAGCAGCTTGTGCATTAAGTCATCGCTCAAGTGACATAATGATGTTTAAGTGAGGGGAATTTAATGTGTGAGTATTTTTCCTCTGTAGTTTGTAGCTCAGGTTACAAGAGGACGGTTGAGCAAGAGAGTTTAAATCAATTATCTCTTCTCATCGCTCAAGTGAGAAGTGGATGGATGAGTGATTCTGGAACTTAGCGGCTTGTGCATTAAGTCATCGCTTAAGTGACACAATAATGTTTAAGTGAGGGAGATTTAATATGTGAGTATTTTTTCTCCGTGGTTTGTAGCTCGGGTTACAAGAGGAAGATCGAGCAAGAGAGAGTTTGAATCAGTTATCTCCTCTAGAGTTAATAGATATTGCTCAAAATGATGTGAAGTCACTTAAGGGAGGATTCTTCTTTTATTTAGTGAAGATAGTTTCTTAAACGAGATAATCTCATTTAAGTGATACACATCTTATGGTTATGACATAAAATCTTAATGATGTATACTTGTATTATGTACTTACTTGAGTGTTTGTAGATATTTATAAATTGAATGAGATGCATGTGTGTACATGTAATGAAACAAGATTAAATAGATATAAATTATTATGTGTGATGAATGAATATATTCATGTTGATGTATGATGTTTGGATATACAAAATGATATCATGACCTATTAGGATTTGGTTAAGGAAAGAAAATATTTTAAGTTTACAAATAATCTAAGTCACATAAATTAAAATATTAAATAATAAGAAACTGGAGGAAGTTCATGCATCAAGCTTTGTAAAGGAGTTGAGGTGAATTTCAATATTATCTCTAATAGATCAAGTGTTAGTCTCTTAAATGAGTATTTTGAGAAATATTGAGTGTGAGTATTCTCTTATGTAAGATAGAATTATTATTAAAAAAAGAATGAAAGATAAATTAAGTAATTATTACATTTTTGCTTATAATATTATTGTGATTGTATTTGACACAAAAGTGATATTGGATATGTAAAGACGGTAAAGAGGATTAAAAATATAATAATTAATTATAGTTTTATTTTACTATATTATATATATATTAAGATATATATAAAAACATATAAAAAACTAAAAAATAAATTTTAACATATAATTTTTATAAATAAAAGATAATTATTTATATGGTTAAATATGTTTTTAGGTTTGAAGTATTTCTCAAAATTGTGTTTCGTCCTTAAAACAGTTAATTTATTTCGTTTTTATACTTTATATACTAATGTAAATAATCCTTAATAACAAATAAAAATTTCTTAAAGGAAAGAGAAATGAGAGGTAGGAGAAGATGATAGTGGAGTAGAAAATTATAGAGAGAAAAAAAAAGAATTTTGACACATCATTAAAAATTATTTACACCAATTTATAAAAAAGATAAAATAAATACAAAATTTATCTAAAAAACAAAACAAAATTTTGATAAATAATTTCAATATTAAAAACATATTTAATCCTTATTTATATAAAAAAGTTCTTTGCTCTTGATATTAACATTGCTTTTTTTAGTAATAAGAAGTTTTTTACTTCTATATTAAGTTTCATGACAAAGGATAGTAAAATAGAAGTTAAAATTTATCTTGAAAATAAAGTAGGTAAAAAGAAGGATAGTGAAAGTTGTACTCATTCCACTTTCCAAAGACATTCTCATTCCTAGGTATATTTACATTACATCAACTAACGATTTTGTTAAATCTTAAACATAAATTGAAAATTAAGTGCAACCAGTTCTTAAGTAAAGTGTGGACTTGAATAAAACACTATTATTTTAACACCTCATCACAAGATGCCTGATTTTACTAAGTACAACTCATTTGACATGCTTTACCAGTCAACAAACACTGCACCACAGAACCCAACTGTGAATATAATTAACAAATCAACGAAAAGGAATTGCTTTTCAAGTGTTCAATAAAGAAGAACAAAAAAATTCCAAACCAATAGTTAGTAATCAATTAGACACACATTGGACTCAGTCTTTAGACTAAATAGGTCATTGAAGTTCTACTTGCTCATAAAATAAACATAATTTCACATTCTTATTATCCATTGCATCATGAACATTGACGTGCCCGCAACAAACAGATGCAAGCTTTAACACATGTAATAACTGTAGGACTTTGTCATAATTTTCATATCCTATTTTCATTACTCTACGGAATGAACAAATCAAATTTTATGTCACCCATATGCAAATTTTAAAGCTATAATTTGGATCACATTATAATTTTATTTTATTATTAAAAAATTTAATGTGTACTTGATCAATGCTATTCAATAAATTTTTTTATTTTTGAAAATTATGTTTTACGTTTATTTAACCTAACTAGTCACTTGAAACTAACGATGTAGTTTCTATATATTTAGTAGTGTCAACTTTTGTATTGAGTTTATCAATGTTATTAGTGTCGTTTAATCGTTTTGACACTAACGATGTAGTTTCTATATATTTAGTAGTGACAGTATTTTCAACATAATGTCGATGCTAAGAAAGAAGTAACGTCGACTTTTATAATTTTGCGTGAATATTTCGTCGATGTTACCTTTACATTTTCTTGTAGTATTATTTTTCCTCACATTCAATTTTTTTGTGAGTTAAAAAAAAAAACTTGATATATATACAAGATTTAATTGCAGGGTGAAATATTTGATTTGTTAAGTAGCCCATGTCCTGCACCTGATTACATTTTAATTGCCCCGATAATAAGGTTATTTGTGTATTATGCAAAAACCAGTTCACTGTCAACTAAAATGAGTAACTATAGGTTCAGAAATAGTGCAGTAAAATCTAGTAAAGAGGGTGATTTGTTTAATTTAATTGGATTTTTGTTGGTATGATTTGAAGGAGATACCAAATTAAGGTAAAAAGGTTTGGATCCTGTTGGTTGAGGAGACAGAAAATTATCATATAATCTGTGATCATGCAAGACTTGACATGGCCATGCAGGATTCACTTTGAATAGCACGACCTATGAATTTCAGAGATGCAACGTGTGAGCACATCGTGATGCAGATATGCATGTGTAGTGTTGATAACATGAATGAACCTTGTTAGGATTTTTTTTTAAATTTTAATCATGGATAAAATTTTATTTTTTCTATCCACATGTTTGCTGTTAGATGCATGCCTTCAGTGATATTTTGCCCTAAAAACCCCACTCTTGAATATATATATATATATTCATCCAATCCAATTTAATTTTTCAGATTTTGTGACTTTTGATCAAATTATTTTGTTTCCCAAATGAATGATATTGAGCATACTATGTTCCATTTTTTTAATATTTTGGCTATCTTCGACAAAAGGGTAAAAATAATACCATTTTATCATTATTAATGTCTTATATAATTTTAAAAGGTAAAAATATAAATTTATATCGTATAAAAATTAGTAAAATATTTTATGAGTGGAAGAAGAGAAATAAAAATGTGTGTGTATATATATAAACAAATCTTACCTTAGAAACATTAATAAGCAAATTTAATCAATATAGTTTAGTAATAGAAAGGAGAAAATCTTAAAAGTTAGATGTTACAATTTTAAAACGGTAATGCTTAAAAAAATTATAAATTAATTAAATAAAAAATCATCCGTGGAAATATTATAAACTAATTAACACAATCTTTACAAAATGGACTTATGCTATTCATTGATTTTCAAATAAAATAATATTTTACATTTACAAATAACACCAATATTAATTGAGCAATGATTTTACTCACTATATAAGCTGCTATAATATAATATAAATATAAAATTTAGTGTGACACTTAGAGTTGTTAAAATAAAAAATAAAGAAAGGTAAATAAGGTGGACAAGTGAAACACTAAACTGAAATTATATTTTATATTAAATATAAAATAATTGTATGTTAAGTAAAATTTACTATAAAAATAATAATATAAATAAAATATGATAAAATGTTGTGTAGCTTTGAGTGAGACTAAGAAAATAGTATTTTATCAAAGTTAGCATTGGTTTAATCCAATTTTCCTTAATAATGTTTGCATTTGTTTAATCAAAATTTTTAGAATTAATTTAAGAAAAATGAATTAACATTTACATTTATTATGTGTAAAACTAAAAATTGAAGTGGTATGCTCTTATTTTATGTATTTCTTAATTTTTTCAATATTGCAATCTCTAACTTTGAATTCCCTCAATTCTATCAATCTCAGTACCATTGATATATATTAGGGTTAGATTATGATAAGTATAGTAAGTAAGTGAAAGCATACACAATACATGGTCGTGAGGAGACAAAGAAGAAGTGGTATAGTGGTTTTGAGCTAAGGGTTCGTGGTTGGAGCTGAAACCTTCTATCGCCATTGTCTTACAGGTGAGTATTTTTAGTTTTTATATTGTTAAATTTTGACAATATTTTAATTTTAATGTATTTTTCCGTTAGAAATCTATTGATATGATGATTGGACTAAGGTTTATGATATGAAGGTTAAAACTCTCTTGATTTAAAAATGGCCGTAACCCATGCTTATTAGGATTTTCAAAATTTAATATTGAATTTTTCTCTTTCAAAAATTTTTTCGAACTGAAAGGAGATTTATTATGAGTTAATCTCTTTTACATCATATATGTTTTTCTCTTCTAATGATTTGAATTTTTCATAATTTTGTATGAGATTATATTTTCTTGTTCTTTTAAACTTTTTTAGTATATTTGTGAGTGATTTTTAACATATCTCACTTTTCTTTAGTTGAAGAATACATAATAACTTTGTAAAATACATCAAGAATTAAAGTAGAAGATATAATATTTTTTTGTCTTACATATGCTCTTTTATTTTCATCCGAACTTCACAAAGAAATTTTTTTTATGAACAACAATATTATCAACAATTCTAATTGGTTAAAAGGACAATTTATCATTACATCCTATCCTAAATCCCCTTATCAATCAATTAAAGAAAAAATTTCATTAGTATTTTCTAAAATAAATAATTTTCTTTAGCAAAACATGGTCTGTTTATGGATGCACACTCTACAAATATTTGTGAATGATTAACCATTTAGGATCAGAATAACTTTCAATTTCCAGCTTTAATACAAATTATAAAAGAAAGTGTGACTAAAATTATAACAAAAAAGAGTGAGTTGGTTTTAAAAAAAACATCTTGATCCTTTAAAAAAATTATTCTAAAAATTATGTTTGAGAGGACAATTCAATATAATAATTAATTATTATAAAGAATAAAATTCAAGATAATATGAGCAAAATAAAAAGGAGAGACACACAAAAGTATTTTATCATTGGTCTCAGAAGCACATCTACCAAGTTTCATGAGTTGTTGCCCACTTATAATAAATAATTTTTATATTAAATGTTTAAATTTTTTTAATATTTATATTAAATTTTTAATTTTCAATATATTCAATTTTTTAATTAATTAAAAATTAAATTATTCGAAAACAATATTTTAAACTATATATATATTTTTATGAATTAAAAGTTAGAATAAAATATTTTGATATGATATGTCTCATATCATATAATAATGTAGAATATTCTTATTATTTCGTGATATGTAAGTGACAAAATATTATAAATAGTATTATATATATAATAATGTGTAAAAGGATTATTTGGTTTAGATATTTATATTACTATTTTATTTTTAATTAATATTTTAAAATAAAAATAATTTGTTTAAATTTTAAAATTAAGTTTAGTTATTATTTTTTAAAATATTATTATTATTCTTTTTTATGTAATCTATTTTTTTAAAAATAGTTATAATTTTTCTATATAATTACTTTTATAATTCTTTTTAGAATATATATGAAGATACCGAGTATCTGTTTCGGATACTAGTTAAATTAAAAAAAATCCAATTTTTCTCGACAACAAAAACTGATTTATTGTTATATAAATTTTTAAAATATTGATAAAAACCTATTTATAAATCATTAAAATATTTAAAAATATGGATGCGTCTTTTTTTTTGTAATGCAATGTAGATTACTGCCCAAACCCTCGTTTTCCCTTCCAAACCCTCGTCGCAGTCTCCTCTCGCTCTCGCTCTCGCCTCCCCCGACGGCCACCTCCTTGCCGCCGCGCTCCGCCTGCAACCTCGAGCACAGGTACGTTTTTCTTTTTTAACCTGTTTGCAGTTTCCGTTCCTATTCCAACTAAATTGTCTTTTTCAATCCCTAAGTGTATGTTTGGGTTTCATTGTTCTTTCTTTCTTTAAACTTTAAATGAGAATTGGTTTGCACTTTTGAACTTCTGCTCATCCTTTTACTTGAAATAATCTGCATCCTTCTGCTAATCTATGGTTGGCTACTGTTTTCAGAAAGAGTTTTACTACTTTAATCTAGATATGATTGAAAATTCATTTACATAAAATATTGAAAAAACATTTTAGTGGTGCACTGGATGTGAAAAGTCTCAATAATTCAATCTGGACAGAGAATATCGTGGTTCTTCTCTGTCATGATTCCTGAATTATTTTATTTATATGTACTATGAAGAGTTTTTATACTTCCTTTTGGTACTTAAATATCCAATTTATGGTCCAATTAGGTTCTTCATATGCAGGTGATGAAGAAGAAATCAGATGCGGAAAACGACTACAACGAATTTAAGAGCAATGAAGATAAAGATGATAGTCAATACAAAAAGGAAGAGAAGAAGAGGGAGAAGAAAAAACTGAGGAAAGAAGGCAAAAGTAAGGAGTATAATGAATTTGAGAGCAATGAAGGTGAAGGTGAAGGTGATGCCCAAAGTAAGAAGAGGAAGAAGAAAAAATTGAGTGTAGAAAGCAAAAGTAAGGAGTATAAAGTCTTTGAAAGGAATGAAGGTGAAGGTGACGTCGAAGGTAAGAAGAGGGAGAAGAAAAAACTGAGTGAAGAAGGCAAAAGTAAGGATTATAATGAGTTTGAAAACAATGAAGGTGAAGATGATGGCCAAGGTAGGAAGAGGAAGAAGAAAAAACTGAGTAAAGAAAGCAAAAGTAAGGAGTATAGTATCTTTGAAAGGAATGAAGGTGAAGATGATGTCGAAGGTAAGAAGAGGAAAAAGAAAAAACTGAATGAAGAAGGTAAAAGTAAGGAGTATAACGAGTTTGAAAACAATGAAGTTGAAGATGATGGCCAAGGTAAGAAGAAAAGATTGAGTGAAGAAAGCAAAAGTAAGGAGTATAATGTCTTTGAAAGGAATGGAGGTGAAGATTATATTGAAGGGAAGAAGAGGAAGAAGAAAAAACTGAGTGAAGAAGGCAAAATTAAGGAGTATAATGAGTTTGAAAACAATGAAGGTGAAAATGATGCCCAAGGTAAGAAGCGGAAGAAGAAAAAATTGAGTAAAGAAAGCAAAAGTAAGGAATATAATGTTTTTGAAAGGATTGAAGGTGAAGATGATGTAGAAGGTAAGAAGAAAAAAATGAGTGAAGAAAGCAAAAGCAAGGACGAAAAGATTATGGCAAAGAAGAAAGCCAAGGCAGATAATGGTGAATCTCCTAATCCTGCACAATCCAAACCCAAACGGGTAACTTTTTCTGATCAAGTGGATGTCTGTTGTGATGGCTTAGTCCGTGGGAAAAGGTTTACACCAGAAGAAGATGAGAAGATTAAATTGGCTGTTTTTGATTATATTGAGTCTCATGGTTTGGGAGATGAAGGTCTAGATATGGTTCTCCATTGCATCTCTCATCCGGAAGTTAGAACTTGTTGGAAGGAAATTGCAGCAGCCTTACCTCACAGGCCACATACCAGTGTGTATACTCGTGCCCATATTTTGTTTGAAAGGGGTGAGCAGCGAAAGTGGACACCTGAAGAGTATGAGTTTTTACGGAAGGTCCAGGAACAACATGGATCTGATTGGAGATCTGTAGCTGATGCATTGGGCAAAAATCGAATTCATGTAAAGGATGCATGGCGTAGAATGAAATTAAGAAATAGAAATAGTGGACGATGGACCCAGGAGGAGTATCAAAATTTATTCAATTTAGTAAACCTGGACCTACGTGTGAGAGCTTCACAGGGTTATAGAAAATCAAAACATGGTATGTTGCGAGATAATATTGGTTGGGAGGCAATTGGTGACAAGTTGATCACTAGAAACAGCGTGAGCTGCTGCCAAAAGTGGTATGATAAATTAACATCCCCTATGGTTGCTAGTGGTTCATGGAGTGATACTGATGACTATCGCCTGGTCAATGCTTTATTTAATTTGGATGCGTGCTGCATGGAGGAGGTGGATTGGGACAATCTGCTTGAGCACAGGCCTGGTGATATATGTAGAAAAAGGTGGAACCAAATGGTCCAATATATTGGAGAGCATGGGGGGAAGCCATTTGCTGAGCAGGTTGAAATTCTTGCAAAAAGATTTTGCCCCGATTTATTGGAAGTAAGAGAGGCCTTTGAAGCAAAACCTGTGGTTTGCTGAGATTATGATGTTCTTGTGGGATCGAACACATCAGAAACTGGGTCCATATTGCAGTTTGAGGATAGTTTTTAGTCGTGTTTTCTTATATTGAATGTTTTTAATTAAATTACTGTTAACGAAAGTCGATGCTACTTATAGCTGGTTGTTGGATTTTGATCTATTATATTAGTCTTCCTAATTCCATTCTGAACTTCATTTAGTGAGAAGCAAAATCTTTTGGGGGCATATTGTGCACGTGTTCCTTATACATGATAGAGGATGAACATGTTCCTGTCTAATTGTGCACAATGTATATATTGCATTCTGGGCTGAACAAGCGTGCTACTTCTGCTTATTCAAACGGGCATTTCATGCTGAATTAATCATGTTAGAAAAATATACTATGTTTTGATTTTGTTCCGAACCAGTTGAATAGAAGAATGAGCCGCTCTTGCGTTGCAATGGGAATTTTTATGCGAATAATGAAAAACTTCAATTTTATCTGATCTTTATGTCTTTCGATCTGTAGTGTCTGTAATTAAAGATTTCTAATTTGGAATGTATATGATACTGTGCCTACCTGTCTGAAGGTTGTAATGTGATAGCTCATACTCCTAGAAAAAGGTAGAACAACTACTTCAATTGATTTTTTTGGTATAATTCTTATTTGAAGGAAGTAAACAATTTTTCTTCTTTTAGAAAATTCCTCAGATAATAAAATTAGGCCTATGCAACGTTTCAACAGTAAAGCTCAAACGCAAAATACCCCTTTTAATGTACATAACTCCTTTGAACTTCCGCAACCGAGAAGCAACATCGTATCTGATAGAATAACTCCTGTACATATATTTGTGTTGACATTAGAGAATGATCAATTATCTAAACATCATAAAATTTGTACAAATGATAGCCTTTTTTAATTATTTATATAATGTATAAAGATGTAGTGGACACGAATTTCCATCTTATAAATTTTTCTTTCTAATTCTTTTTACTGACCAAATAAAGTTGCTGGTATCCTTTTATATATTTTTTCTATTGTATCTAAACCTCAATTTTCTTCCACAGCACCGAAATGCACTGTCTTATGATTTCACTGCAATCCATAACGGGAAGTTAACAACTGAAAGCATAGTAAAAACTAAAACAGCAGATAATATCCTCACTTCTACTATGAAAAATCAAATATATAGAAGCCAAAAAAAGTTTAAATGTCCAAGACCGATAACTCCACTGAACAACTCAGTCGAATATCCCAATGAAGATATTTCATCTGAAATAAAGGATTACAAGCTATTTATACTTGAAACTATTGCATAACTAACTACCCGAAAACCTAGCTTTGGAAACAGAATGCAGGTGTCTATTATTACATGTTAAGATGAACTTGTCAATTTCTCCAATATAAAGGATTCCAAGCGTGGATCTGCACGGTAAGGAAGACCACTCCGTGCTCCTAGATCCCTGCACTTGGCACCTGCCTGAAGTGGCATTAAAATGAATAAGCTCTTGTACGTAGCCCATTCCCTCAATGCTAAGGGTTCAGTTTGGAGTGATTTGTAGGAAAAAAAAATTATCCAATCGAATTATAAAAATATACTCAAGTTCAATAGATTCAATCCATTTGCATTTTCCTAATTGAAGTAAAATAAGGCATGCCATGGACCCCATTGTATTTGTGTGTGCGCGTGTGTTGATACTTGAGTACAAGACCATACATACCACATTAGCAGCAAAGGATAGCATTGTCTCTGGTGTAAACTTGGCACAGATAGCTGAAAACAATAATCACAGAACGGATCTCATCGGTGTATTCAGAGGAAAAGTTAAATAAACATGAGACACGTGGAAGTTTATATGCAAGTCGCACATTTTGATCTCATGGCCTTGCCAAAGACCATAAGAAAAAGATAGAGCAAAGCTGTAGTATTTACCATAGATTACAGCCCCAATAAAAGCATCCCCAGCACCAGTGGTATCAACGAGCTCTGATGGTGGAATACTCTCGGCTGTTCCAACATATAACTTCCCACTAACTGTTCCTATCCCCTCTGCCTTCAATTTTGCCACTGTCTGGGTGAATTAAAGGGGAAACATGTTGTTAAAAAGTTGAATAAAATCCCCAAATAAGCACGCGAGTTTTTAAGTTACAATCCCTGTTCCTAGAACTTCAAGAATCCAAGTTACTTGGCTTTACTTTGAATGACTACATTATACTTTTATTTATCTGTAAAACTCAAGTTATCAATTAACTCTGAAAATAAAGAAATTAATATGAAGAAATGATTAGTGAACGTTGCAATTCCAAGACTAAAACAAAGAATGACAGTGGTACTAAACGCAAGTTGCTCAAACTTCCTTTGTATTGGTTTACGTGAAGACAGAGATTGCCTTGGCAGTTTAAAGGTTTCAGAGTCTTCCATGTCAAAGATTGGAAAATGAATGCAGGGTTATTAAATTTGGTCATCTATTCTGCAAAGGTTTTCTGGCATCCCTATGCTTTATTAATATTGCTAGAAATAAAAAATGAGTTTGAGGCTATTTTCTGAAAGGTTTGCAAAATATGTCTAGCTCATGTCAAGTGTGAGACAATAATATGCACCTTGTGAATGTCTAAAGAACACGTACGAATGCTTGGTTTAAGCATTATAACACTGGTGTTGATTGTGTACACAACAATTTTCTTCAGTGATTTGAAATTGGCTCAAATGGAAGATAATCCAAATAAGAGCTAGTGAAAGACCTCATATAGCATAAACACACCATTTAGTGCTGTGTCTGCCAGTTGGACACAGACACTTCTACGACACACAGCTCAGACACTATTTAAAATCTTTTAACAAAAAAATTGTACTTTTCGTGGCCAGTTAAACTATTGACAAGTTCATTTAGGAAATAGAAAGGATGCTCCATGTCCTTCTCGTACAAATTTTAGAATTTAGTCAGTCCCTATGTCTATATTAGTGTCCGAGCTTTACATCTAAGAAAATTTTGGAGAAACCCTTACAAAATACATTAGTACATTACTCTAAATGATTTTACAAAGAAGAGAAGTGCTAGCAACACTCTCAGTGTTAGTTAAAGTTAATTGAAAAGGAGTGGGACCCATACAAATATGTGATCTTCAATAAATTTCAGACAATAATAGAGTGTGTGTAAAAAAGAGCGTTGCAAACATTTCTCTTACTAAAAGATGGGTTTTAATATAGCCCAACAACATCAATTGTTCTAAGTAGCCTACCCACAGTGGCATAATAGCTTGGGGTTAGACTTCAGTAATACCAGAACAGAGGAAAAAGAATTCAGGGTTTTGTTGACATTACTGATGATATGCAGGTTGGAATGGATACACTCTTGTTCCTTTTTAACTCCAACGATTCCAATAAGCTGTCTACATCCATTTCTTCCTTAGAAGGACCTGCTGCCAGAAAAAGGCTCAGTAAATGAAACTCTGTTTACATGAAAAACGAATAAAACATGCTGACTAATATGCCCACTATCATCTATATATACGTACCATCAACACTTCTCTCCAGCATTATGCATCCATCTTTTCCCAAAGTTACAATCACAAATTTTATGTTCGGCAACATTAAAAGCATAGAAACAAGTGCTTGTGGTACAGTTGATGCCTCTGTCCATGCCTGTCAGCAGAAAAGATTACATGTTTATTTAATAATTCAACCGACAGAATAGAGTAAAAATAAGGTTTCAGTATAATAAATGGTAATATAAGTGTATGAAATAAAGAAAAAGTTATAGCAACCAGAAAAGGAAAATGATATGTACCATTGGTATCAGGAAAGCAATGTCCCTTTTGCATCACAAAAAGAATAGCTTACAGATTAGATAACTGAAATAACATACGTGCCACACACACAAAAGAATAGGATAGTTTTTTTCTTTTCTTGTGAGATAAGACAGCGTATATTTTACAAAGTAAATAATACATTTATGGCTGGGAACAGCAAAGTGGACTGTTAACATCAAGTCAACATTTCTGAACATGAAAACAATGTAGACGAGAGATACTCTAGTATTATACATTTGTTATGACAGCAATTTTAGAGAAAAATCGCACTTACTTTTGGAAACTTTGCTGAGCATACAACATAATCAGCTAGTTTTAGGAGATCGTCCAACCCTTCCCTTGGCCTTTCTGCATCAATTAAGATGGGAATATTCTTTCTAACTGCCTGCACTGAAAAAATATAAAATTTTGTTTGCTTCGCTTCAGATGAAGCTTTCTTTGTCCATCCCCAACTTCCTTTACAAGCAGGGGAAAACAGATAAAAAAGAGAAAAACGTGCAAAAGAATACTAAGGGAAACTACATAAAAGCTACTTGAAGTATTCACAAAACTAGTAAAACTATACACATAAAAGCTCTCTCTAGGGTTGGTTGGTTGGGTCCACCCCCCTCCCCCTTAAATTCTCCCTTTTTAAATTCCATAAGTGTATGCTTCTTTGAAATTTTGCATGCTTCAAGCCTTTAGCTTCTATTTTCCTTCTTGTTGCTTCAACTATGAAATATGACTACGCCTTATAGTTTGCATCAGAATTGCGAATGAATTGTACAGACGATAACCTCTTGGGCAACAACTAGAGCAGTGTCAGGCAACCTGCCGTCAAAATAAGCAATTTTGGCTCCATCCAATGCAGATAACAAACTTGATTTTGGCAGGTTTTCTGGTATCATTGGAGGATATCCTGGAGTATGTATACAAGTACGGGTCTTCCTGAAAAATCACACTTAAAATAAGTCAAGTTACAATGAAAATTATCAACAGTCTCGCTGGAAGAAATGCTAAAAGATCTCAATTTATAATGAACAAGGATAGCAAATAGGTTTTTCTGTATTCTTACAACTAATGAACAATTTCTATCCCATTCATGCTGTGAAGGTTCGTTGAAACAAGAGTAGGGTATTGTCAAATGTCCAAATATGAATAAACACAAGATAATGGAGACATGCAAGTTATAGTTCATAGATATGTAAAACTAAAAAGTTTGCAGCTTCTGTTCATTTCCATCTATTTTCATTATTTAATACAAATAGAAGTACAACAGTATGTCTACTATTTTATGTTAAACGCATTCAGATGACAATGGCCCAAATCTTGACAAGATCTACCCAAGTCATACTCCATTCCCCCCCTCCTCTTCGAATTTTGATCATGAATATACTCAGTAAAGTCAAGATATGTAACATATATAGCTAATGACCATTACGTTTGGTTGTCGACAATAATATATGTAAATGGCGATGTTCCTTCCTTAGACACCTGCAAATAACATACATCCACTGAAAAAGTATTAAAAAACTATAGTTAGGGCAGATGCCCTCTCAATTGTCTATTCTCACCCCTCACCAACTGCCTTTAATTGTAAAATCCAAAACATCCTCTAACAAAAATAAATCCTTGATTTGTTTGTGCGGATTTAACTGAAAACACTGGAGGAAATTACAATAAGTAGTTAGAGGGGAGTGTAAAGAGAACATTGAGAGTATCAATAGCATTGAAATTAAAAAATGTATACATACATATACAAACACAACCTGGTGAAGAGTTAAAAGAAGCTAATGACCATTTCACCCTGGAATCATAATATTGCTTATATGCAATGACCTTGACAGAGATTACAAATTAAAACAGAACAGTCTTAAAAATTACCACTATAAAGGATGTATCTACACCATCAGTTCGTAGTTCGTCTAATATACCCCTGCCTTGACTGTCATCAGCAACCTAACGAGTGTCCAACCGTGTGCGAACCAGCATCAAATTTAAACCATTAAATATTATTGATATAAAAAAATGCTGTGAGGGTCATGAGTAAATAATGCAGTGAGCCATTGATAATTATCAGGTTTTTACACTTTCACCTAAGACAAACTGATACATATATTAAATTTGTTGAATAATACAACAACTACCTTAAACGTCATATCAACAATGATTTTCTGATTAATAGTGCATATTAATTTTACTTTATTTAAATAAACAAAAACAACCTTGGAAATGAGCCTTGGGTTTAGGCCCAAGCGAGCAAGGCATGTTAAGGCATTTCCAGCATTGCCCCCTCCTTGAACCTGAGAAAAACCACCAACAAATGTGAGCACAACACACAAGTATTCATCACGAAAAAGAAGAAGGTACCTTCAAATTGGTGGTTCTGATTTTGTCATCTGGCTTAGGATAAGCGGCCACGGTGGCCAAGAAATCGATAGACACCCCTCCACATCCCACCTGCACACATACACACACACACACACACATATATATATATATATATATATATATACGTAAAGATTAAAGAAATGAACTCTCTAATTTTGACGGCAATGCTTCAAATGGAATGAGAGAGAGCTTACAACGACGGCGTTTTGAGGATCGGAGGACATGGCGAGCCTGCAGCGATGGCTTCGCCTCGTCTTTGACCCAAACTAAGTAATTGAAACAAAAAGCGAAATGAGGAAGAAATAGTTAGAGAAATAGCGAAGAGAGAGAAAGAAGATGAGAGAGAGAGTTACATCGAAGAAGTTGAGAAGTGGGTGAGGTTGAAGGTTGAATGTGAAGGTTGAAGAAGCACTGGAAATAACAGTGCAAAGGTTCCACATGGTTTGGTTTCTGAGTTTGTGAGTGAGTGGTGGTGGCGCCTGATTCAACTAACTTCATCAACCTTTGCTTCAATTTCAACCTACCATTTTCTTTTTCTTTTGCTTCACATTTTGCCTTAAATAAATATTTCATTCCTCTATATATTTTTCATATATCTATTATGCCATTTTATTTATTTATTAAATTGTCTTAAAAATTTTGTTCTGAAAAATTTATTCGAGAATAAATTGTTCTGGAACATTTTTGTACAGCTTATTCTGAAAAAATTATCTGAGAAATTTGTTTCAGAAAGTTTCTGGAAAATCTGTTTCAGAATGTTTGCTCCAGAAAAATTTCAAAATATTTCTGAAATAAATAATATCCAGAAATCACCATTCAATTATTTTAAAATATATGAGGTGTAGTTACTAATTGTAGGGGTGTATGAAGAAAAAGCCCTTGATTTTTTTTCTTCTGGAACTTTTAAGCACTAATTATTCCTACATTAATTTCGTCTTTCTCTTTTCTTTTCTATCTAAAATGAAATCTATTTTTTTACACATATAAAAATTAAAAATTTAATTACTTGTGCTTTAATGTTTATATTATTAATATAATTTTATTTAAAGTATAATATCTTTATTATACTTGTACTTTAATATTTTTACGACCAGATTACGTAAATTAAATTAGTTTTCCACAATATTTTTATTTTTTAAAATATACTTTATTGGAAAAAATAATTTATCTTAAATAAACTACATTTAAGTTGTATAAAAGCACATATCCAACGACTTTTGACTTAAAAGGAGAATTTAAGCTTGAAACAATAAAATTTAACAAAAAAATAGACTTATTAATTTAAGTACTACTTTTTAACTTCAAATTAAAAAGTACTTTTTAGGTTATAAAAAGTTAGGCCAAACACATCCTAGAAAAAGAAATGTGAAAAAATAGCTTAACGTCATTACATATATCAATTTAAGCACAAAAAAAAGTGTTTTTTTGTGAGTGGCTTTTATTAGTAACTTCATGACTTGAGGTGAGATCTTTTCCAATATAAATCAAGAATACACAAATTTTGTCATCTTTCATTTTCTTAAGATAAAATAAATGTATTTGATGTATGAAGTTCGTCTTTGTTATGGAACAAGAAACATGGTAGAAAAAAAAAATGCAACATTTACGAGAATATTCAAACCAAGATGGAAATAACTTAAAAATATAATAGTTGAAAACTAGGATAATATTATTATATATGAATTTTTTTAATAATTTAGTTATAATTCAGTTATAACTAAATATTATATTATATATATTAACATATATATTTTTAAGTGCTAGATAATTAAATATATGGTTAAATATGTTTTTAGATCCTGAATTATTTGTTAAAATTATGTTTTGTCTCTAGGGTAAAGTTTGGATCTATTTCATCCTTATATTTTATAAAGAGGTGTAAATGATTCTAGATGATAAACAAAAACATCTTTAAAGAGAAAAAAAATGAGAAAAAATAAAAAGAAAAAAATGAAAGAATATTAAAAGACGGATAATAATGAAGTAGGAAACTATGAAAAAGAAAAAAATAAAAAAATAAAAAGAAATTTTGAGATATCAAAAATAGTTTACACAAGTTTATAAAGCATAAGAACCAAATAAGTCGAAAATTTATCTCAGGGACAAAATATAATTTTAACAAATAATTCAAGGACTAAAACCATATTTAACTCTTAAATATATTTTTTCAGTTATTTAATTTTTTTATAAAAATTTAAAAGATCTATAAATATATATTAATATTATTAGAATTTTTTATTTTATTTTATTTTTAAATATTCATATATTATTATTGTGTTCTTATTGATTTGAGTTTGGAATAGTCTTTTACTAGTAAATAATTCTTCAATTCATCAGTTTGGAGTTAATATTCCATCCTTCCAATATCAAGAGATCTTTCTTTGTGAAATAAGAACAACTAAATTTTGAATTAACTTTAATATAAACTATTCATATTTCATCGTAGATATAATCTTTTATGACACTGTAATGCATTTATGTAAAAAAAAAGTCATAGTTGATTTTAATTCTTGAAGATTTAAGATATTCAAAATTCAATTGATATTTTTCAGTATTTTTTCTTTTAAAAAGTTTATCGATTGTAGGTTGTTTTGTCATTACAAAATATATAAATTGATCATATATGTATTATTAAAAACGAATATGAATTTATTTAAATAATATCAGAAAATAATATTTTTATTGGCGGTGTGTGTATGTATTTCTAGTACTGTTTATCAAGGATGTAGTTATAGAAACATTGATTAAAAAATTATAAAAGAAAATAGAAAAAAAATGTAAAAATTTATTAATAACATCGATGCTGGTAAAAGAAAAGAAAATATTATATTTTTTTACATTAAGATTTAAGGTTTAGTTATTTATCAAAATTGTATTTTATTTTTGGAATAAATTTTGAATTTATTTCGTCACTATATTTTATAAACAGATATAAATGATTCTGATGACGAATAAAAATATTTGTAAAAAAATAAAAAAAAATAAAAAAGTAAAAGAAAATGAAGAAATAAATGATTAGGAAGTAGAAAACTTCAAACGAAAATAAAGAGATAAAAAAATAAATTCTAACATATCATCAAAGATCATTTACAAGATTTTATAAACATATTTAACCATTTTTTTATCTTAAATACTTTATTTCTTCTTTTTAATACAATCATATCTATTAAATAAAATTTGACAAAATAAGCAATTTAAGAACTGAAAGTTGAATTTTTATTATTTTTTATATTATAATTTATTAATAAAACATGTAAAATTTATCTTTTTTATATATATTTAATTCGTGGTCTCCACATGAACACTTTAATACCAATTTAGTGTTCACAACACATTAAAATATAAATTTATCTTTTTCATCTTTAAATTCAGTTCTTCACATGAATAATTTAGTCTCTATACTAATATATTGACAATTCAATATAATATTATTTATGAGACAGCAAAAGGTAAAGGTTCTATCTTCATATCTAAGTTATATATAAAAAAATAATGAATAGCTACATGAACATGTATTTATTATTGAACTTTTGAAACATAAACTAAGACTCCAAGAAATTAATCTTTTGCTATCAATCGATAATCAAGATTATGAAATAACCGTAAATATTGTATCTTCTTTTCTATTGCTAACAAATTATTAGAAAATTTATAATATATTCCATTTTTAAATATATATATATATATATATATATATATATAACATTTGCTATTTTTTTCTAACAAATAGAAAATCTATCAACAAATATATTTATTTTATATTAATTATAAATGTTATCAAATAATATAATAATATTTTATTTAAAATTGATCATTTATTTGATTATATTAAATTTTCTAATTTAATAATTAAATATTAATTTCTTTTAAAAAAATTAGATAGCTCATATATGTATGACTACTTAGGTTCATAACTCGGTGAGTAACAAACTAACTTAATATAGTAATAAACATATATCAATACTGTTATACTACTAAAGGTTTAGTAATATTCCTCTATATACTATATAATATTAATTTACTTTCAAGAACTATTTAGAAAAACAATATATTGTCTTTCATGCTTTATGCTAAAATTTTAATTTAATTATAAAACTCAAACTCATTACACTTCTTAACATTATATTTATTTTCTTAAGAATATCCTATTACCATATAATAAAAACCATTAAATTTTTTAATTTGAGCTTGTGTAATCAAATCCATATAGATATCATTTATATAAAATTCATAATAACATCTACTAATATTAATAATCATCCAATAAATACTATCACACACAAATATTATCTAGTCATATTACTATTATTATCCTTGTTTTCATAATAATCCTATAATTAAGAACAAATTTAGATTAAATTATAAAAAAATATTTCTCATTATCTTTATTTTAATAACAAATGTTAAATTATATCAAAATAACTATTATATCAAACAATATAAATATGATACAGAAAAATACTTTATTTTAAGAATTAGAAGGGAGTAATACACATTTATTCCCTACAGTACAATTTCAGTTACAATTATAAACATTTTGGCTAAATGATCAATTATAAACTGGAATACAGCAGAAAAATTTCTATGCTGAAGCCTTGTTTCTTGCATGATTAATCTAGAATTTTGAGGAACTGTTTAGGACTCTATACTAAGTAAAGGATGTCAGGTATGGATTGGTGCGGTATGGAAGACCAGTACGAGCTCCAAGGGCTCTACATTTGGCAGCTGCCTGTAATTAACATCAAAAGCAAACATGATTATCTCCAAATTTCCAATTAACTTGATTATAGAAAAGTATAAAAAACATTAGAAGTGTGTTTCTTTAATGTTGTGCATTTGTGTAACAACTTTTTGTATGTGTTAAGATTGATTAAATTATAAATCCAAATTAAGCCGTCATGTTTCTTGCTTACCACATATGAAGCAAATGGCAACATTTTCTCTGGTGGTAAGTTGGCACAGATTGCTGCAGATAAAATAACTGCTATGTAAATTCTAAAATTATAGAATCAAAGGAGCAAAACTAGCAACCTAGTGAATTAGTGACACGATCAAAATTTAGAACGTGTAGAAGTGATGGACACAATGTGATTCCATCTCTGTGAAATTGGGTAAAATCTGTACAGAGGAAAAATCAGAAAATTGTGCAAAGATAATATGCAGAGATTGCACGTACCATATAGAACAGCTCCTACAAATGCATCCCCGGCACCTGTTGTATCAATAAGCTCTGATGGTGGAATCTTTTCAGTTGTCCCAAAATATAACCTCCCACACACAGATCCTATCCCTTCAGCTCTTAATTTTGTAACTGGCTGGCAGGATTAAGCAAAAAGATCAATCCAAGTGGACTTTTGCATGAATATAATGCAACCAGACATTGTTTAGCCAACATTTACCCTAGATCAGAAATATGAAAAATGGTCTTACAGGTATAGAAATTTTTAACCTCAATTAATAGAATGCTATAAAATTTCAAATTCCATGACATTTGAACCAAAATGCCTTTGCAAAAAAGGTATCCCATTGCATACTTTTAGGTTGCCCATGATGTGATCAAGATGTAAAGAAGTTTTGATCTATACTTGTCGATTGCCAAAGGATCATACACTATGTATCCATGGCAAAAGTCTCACAAAGTTTCTTTGCACAATATGCTGTTAACCAATGTTATCTTGCCCCAGGAATACTAACCTAAATTAAATTTCTTTCATGTCGGGCATTGAAAACATGACTCTTTTTTGTCTAGACAATCTCTACCTAAAAAATGTGCATATTACAAGCCATATCTACCAGTTTGACAAGCTCTAGCACCGTTTGATAAAACAGAAACAGACTCATAAATCAGTCTTGTGTAAGAGATGATTTTGTACTAGTACTAGTAGTGTTTCATACATATGACAGATTATTAGAAGCAGTTCAGTCCATGTCCCTAAAGGGTCCAATGGTGGGTAATAAATATGGAAGATTATCTCTTAAAAGAAATTACGAGAAGACATTGCGCAATCAGAGCTCACTCTAGAAATATAACAGTAAATAGCAGGTTATTACCGAGGCTATGCAGGTTGGCATGGCTCCGCTTTCGTCCTTTCTCGTTGTTAATGATGTCAAACAGCTGTCAACATCCATTTCTTCTATACGAGAACTCTCTGCCAGAAAGTAATTGCAACTTATGTTATGTTAGAAATTAAATGTAAAAAATAAAAAGATGATTTTTTCCAGATGCTACATTTCTTCCTATTTCTGCATTTGAATTCGACTTGACAAGACCCAAACAAGAAGGAAACAAGTATTTTTACCATCATCTACACATTTCTCAAGCATTATGCAGCCATCTTTTCCCAAAGTTACAATTGCAAATTTAAGTCTTGGCAATCTTATAATAATTGAAACTAGTGCTCTAGGAATAGATGATGCCTCTGTCCAGACCTGTCAAGTTGTTACTCACAAATCATAAATAAAATTCATGATGAAAAAAATATCACACAAACAGTTCAACCAAATAGAAGAGAGAACCACACATGAAATAAAATAATGCTGAAACATTCTACATTAAAATCGGGAAAAAAATGAAATTAGGAAAGAACTTCTGAAAACAATGAAAGCTGATTTCACGGTTTCTTGTACAAATCTTTGAAATTAGGAACAAATAGTGAAAGTTTTGTATTGTAATTAAAAGTGAAAACAGAAAATGGAAATAGCAAACATTCTCTCGAAGTAAATGAGCCCTTAAAATGGTCACATGTTAGACTTGGAAGGAAATGGTTAGTGACAAGTTGTTCACTCAAACAGCTGGTGAACCATTGTCCAGTTAAATGCTCTGATT
The DNA here is from genome assembly GCA_030347555.1 of Lablab purpureus. Taxonomy (NCBI): domain Eukaryota; kingdom Viridiplantae; phylum Streptophyta; class Magnoliopsida; order Fabales; family Fabaceae; genus Lablab; species Lablab purpureus. Next base: position 10,224,554 of record CM059260.1, read on the forward strand.
CACCAGTTATGTTTTATTTGATCTGATTTACCAGTTTTCCTTTACCTGCCCCTTTTAAACATCTTAGGTTGACTTGATTTTTAGGAATTCTCACTAAACTTATGCACTTGTTCTGAAAGATGTCAAGGCACATTGCTAATCGTAGATCCACCATGGGACAGTCTGGTGGATGCCTTTAGAAAGAGGGTCGGGTGATGCATACACCTAGCATGTTACATAATCCTATTTTTTTATGCTTTATGATGCAAAGCATGTATGTGTCCTAAAGCAAGTCCCCTGTTCCACTCTACAAGGAGGTCCTTTCACATGTTAGATGGGAACAAATTCATATTTCCATTTTATTATAATCTGTAAATAGTTTTCCTGGGTCATTAAGACAGGTAAATTTTGAATTTGCAAAGCAAAATTCATGATCTAATGATGAAATGGATGGAATCCAAGAATCATACAACATATCTGCAAGCTAAAAAAGGACTCAGGTCCCCAAGTATTTATGATATTCCAGGATTCTACTTCATGATATATGAGTTACTTGCCTTCGGAAAATTTTCCGAACATACAACATAATCCGCCAATCCAAGGAGGTCGTTCAACCCTTCTCTAGGCCTTTCAGCATCAATTAAGATAGATATATTCTGGCGAAATGCCTGAAAAAGAAAAATATAATTAAATTTAGCTACCACAATGCTTTCTCTTCAAATATCAAATGCAATCACATTAAGGACAATGTTTGTGAGCCTACTAATGATTCATTTACAGATTGATAATCGGGTGTATTGTTAGGATATTCTGGATAAGAGAATGGACTACAAACACAGTCACACAAGTGCCTATAACACCATTTCTAACCCAAAACCTGAAGGTAATAGTTTATGGGGTTTCTCACTTATATGGTGTTCAACTTACCCGAACCTGGGCTCTGATACCACTAGTTAGGAGATTCTGGAGAGGAGAATGAGCTACAAGCACAGCCACATAAGTGTCTATGACACCACCTCTAACCCAAAACCTTAAGATAATGAGTTTATAAGTCTTTTCACTTATATGGTATTCAACTTACCCATTCCTACTCAATATGAGACTCCAACATTACACTTGTATCCTAACATGTATTTCCACAATACTTTATACAAAAAAGGGATTTGAAGTTTCTGTCCTAATTAAGCTTATGATCCGGTACCTTCAATCACTGCTGGCATTTGAATTAGTAACCTCTCCAAGAAGTATTGATAGCAGTCACAAATTTGACTTAACGCACAAATCTAATTAGAATAATTCTATATGGAAGTTCGCATTACTCAAACTAGGTAACAACTAAGATGTAATTACCTCTTGAGCAATGACAAGAGCACTGTCTGGCATCCTTGCATCAAAATAGACCACTCTTGCTCGATCCAGTGCAGACAACAAGTTGGCTTGGGGAAGATCAGCTGGGACCATTGGAGGATATCCTGGAGTGAATATGCATGTCCTTGTTTTCCTGAAAAGTTCTAGGATTAATCATTTTGCACACCTGAACAATTCTGATACAAGGAGTCATTTAAGCATGACAACTTATCAGGCAAGAAACTTTCATATGAAGATAGATCACATGAATAACATTCATTCTACTGTATTTCCATCAGGTTCTTGTAAATGTCCTCTGTAATGTATAAAATTAACTTGCACATACACACAAAGAAGAATGTTGAGTCCTGTTAACCTCACAACTTCAATCTAGTTTTATCATTACTTAAACGAATTTTTGATAAAAGAACGAAACTTAAATGCAACTTTTTAAATAGTCTTAGTGTTGTTCTCTAATCAAAATTAACTCAAAAAATAGAATTTGACCTGATCCATGTAATAATGTAATCATACAGATTAAAGTGAAACATTAATTCTGACTAAAGAACAACATGAACAATATTTAATGTCATATACGTTTGGCTGTCAACAATGATGTAGCTAAATGGTGAAGTCCCTTCCTTCGAGACCTGGAAACAAATGAAAAAAAAATCAATGAAAGATCACCCTCAAAATAGAGATTGGATTGAGCCCTACTTTGCTTGCTAACCAAGTACAAATGACAAAAAGGATAAAGTGCCATTTAAAACTTTTTTCATGAATTTATTCATACTTCTGTATAGACCAAGTAGCAAATTAATCAACCAAAAATAAGAGTATTTTCAGGTGCTTGTAATTCTGCTTTTCAGACTAAAAAAAATATTGAGATATACATACCACACAAAAAGAAGTATCCACCCCTTCAGCTTCTAGTTCCTCCAGCATAGTCTTACCCGGGGCATCATTTGAAACCTAGAGATTTCAAATTGCATAATCATAAGAAATTAACCACAATCATGATGTTAAAGTACACTGTCATAAACAAATGCAAGCAAACAAGAAACCTTAGAAATTATTCTTGGCTTTAATCCCAAACGGGCAGCGCATGTCATTGTATTTCCAGTGTTTCCACCACCTTGGACCTGCCAAACCAAAAATCACAAACAAAACGTTAATCACCCTTATTATCACATTACCACTGTTAGGAAATGATCATTATGGAAAAGTAATTTAAAAAAAAAAATATATATATATATATATATATTTTTCATGTTTTAGAAAAAAAGATATCCACTGGGAATTTGCCCTAGTTAAAACAGAAAAAACATGAAAAATATATAGAAGTAGTGCTACCCAAATAAGGATGATAATGCTTATCCATAATAATACAATACTATAAAGTAAACAGCAACAATTAAATTAAAATTAGCCCCACTTTACAATTAAAGTTGTGAGGAGGATGACATTATATTAAATAAAAAAGGCAAATTGTTTATAAAAAGGAAAAAATAGTGGTCCACTCTACCGAAAGTGGGTAGTTAGAGCTGGTTTAGTTAATGTTAAAGCGAAAGTCAAAAAATTTCTGTACCCAGAAACTAAAACCTCGTCTTTTTAATTTTGATCAATGATGTTTCCTGTGATGCGCACAAAGTTATAAAAAATCTGAGGTGTGGGAAAGGCAGAATAGTAACTATGATAGCATCAAGAATAATAACAATAATAGAAGAAAGAGGAAAGAAAAGAGTTTGAGTGAAAGCTGGAGAAGGAAAAACCTTGAATTCAGTGGTTCTAATCTTGGCATCAGGGTTAGGGAAAAACGGCACTAGGGCCAGAAAATCCACGCCAACCCCACCAAATCCCACCTGCCAAGTACACATACCACACTCATAAATTGAATTGAGAGGAATAATCATGAGAATGGGAATGGTAGTAATCATGCTCACTATGATGGGAGTTTCGGGGAGAGGAAGAATAGAATCAGAAGACATTGTTTGGGTTCCAAAGTTTAGTTTCTGTTCTTCAGGCTGGGAAAAGTTAGCAATCATATTATATTTCATCATACCATATATTATATTTATAAGAAGATGAACGTAATAAATGGGAAATGAGTGCATGGCAATTTACCAGACCAACCTTGTGATGATGGTAGCAGGGAAGTGACAAGTGGTGAAGAAAAGTGGAAGAAGGTGTGTGTGAAGATGAACAGAGCAAGAGGTGAAAACAAGAGGAAAAGGGGTTTTAGTTTTGACCGTGAAATCATTGTCCCCCACAGGTTTTGGTGCTAAACTTGACTTCTGAAAAATCAATGTTGCCCTTCGTATGGGTATAATCTTCTGAATTCATAGCTTTGATATTTTTTTTTTCAAATCTTACCATTCATTTGAATTTACTGAGACTGGAAAATCAAGTCAAATCAAACCAACTCCATTTAATCAATGCAATGCAAAAAATGTCATTTAACTAAAATCTAACTTTAATAAACTCAAATCAAATCAAATCAAATCAACTCTAATTAATGTAATGCAAAAAATGTTATTTAACTTTTTAATTGAATGATTGTTCATGCAGTAAAATTGTTTTAGAATGACAAAATTAAACTAATCCAGACATTAAAAGTTTGATTTCGTTTGAATTTTTTAATTAATTTCAAGTAAACCAAACCACAACTACACATTTTTTATTGGTTTGGAAATTTTTAATTCAAAATTAAATTAAGTCTCACGGCAAATAATCTTATTCAAAATTATACATTTTAAATTTTTTTGGAATTGACTGAATATTTAATTAATAGAGAAAAAAAATAACAGAATAAATAAAAGCTAGAACAAGCAAATAATTAAGTCTTTCATTTTTAATTTGTTATGGAAGACTTGTTCCTTTGGGAGAATTGATGTGAAATAAAATTAATATTGTAAATTTACTGAAAGTGTGAAAAAGTTCTTCGGACTGACTTTGCCAAGTAACACCTTTTGAATTTCGGTTTATTTATTTTCTTATTATTTTAATATTAAATAATAAACTTTGTACTTAATACTGCATATATTTTCCTGTTACTTATTTAATTTTATATATATATATATATATATATATATATTACCGTAAATACTTGTATAAGAATAAAAGGAAAAATAAATGAAGTATTCTGCATGATTAACGTAAACTGATGCATTCAACTTTTATAAGAAATACTTTCATTTAAATTTCCTTAAAAATAGTATACATAAATTTATTTTAAATTATAGAAAAAGTTAAGTACTTAAGAAAAAAATAATTTTACTTTAATTATAAAAATGTTTGATATTTGTAGTTTCATACTTGGTATAACATATTAAAATGTTTAGTATTTATAGTTATTACTGGTTACAGGTTAGAACATATTGATTGGAGAGGTTTTACTCAATATCATAAATTTAATATTTGAGTTTTAAAAAATTTATCCATTGACATTATATTCTAAAACAAATTTTTTAAAATTTTAAAATAATATTATTAAATCCATATTAAAACAAAATTATTATGAAATTTTAAAATTGGTGTAACATAAAACAAAACAAAAAATAAGTTTTGATGAAATATTTCATAAAATAACCTTTGATTATTACAAGCCAATCCTTTTCAACTCATTGCCCCAAATAGTTGACTTCATTTCTGCGAAGACTTAGTGATTGCAATGTTCCATCCACCACTTTTACGTGTCTTTCATTTTATATTTCATGTTAACTTAATTGGAGATACTCAATCATAAGTAATGATTTTTATTTTATGTCTTTTATTTATTTCACTCTATTTTATTTTTAATTTAAAAAGTAATAATTTAACAATATGAGTGAAAATATTATTTTAATTATAACAACTAAATATAAAAAAAAATTGTGGTGGATAACTATATTTATAATCAAGATAGGTCACCTCTCTACTTTATAGGTAAAATAAGTTTTGATTGGCAGAATCCACAATTGGATAATTTAGATGAAATTTTAACTCATCTTCATAACCTGATCCATCACCAGGTGAGATAAGATTAAAATATATAAAATATAAATTAATTTAAAATATTATTATTTTTTATTATATTATTTTAAGATTGTATATATATAATTATATTATAATTTAAGACATTAATATTTTCAAATTAAGTTACAATTATTCATTATAATAAAATAATTTAACATTTAACATTTATTAATTATTAATTATTTTCATTTATTTAATTAGAGATATTAATTAATTAATTAAATTTTTTAAAAATATTTATATGATTAAATTTGTTTTTAAATTATATATATATATATATAAATAAAAAGCAAAACTTTTTAAAAAATTAAAAAAATAAAATTTAGAAAAAAGTTAACCACCCATCAGCTCTTCTTTTAACATGACAAACCTATATATTTAGCTTGTTTAAATATGGTGCTTATCCCATTTTGTGTGAGTCACTTACTAGTGGAGTCAAGTTTAAATGGTAAGGTTAATCTGTTTTATTATCTCTATTACTTTAAAATATTATTAAAAAATTGTAATTATATTTATAAAAAATTATAATGAAAAATGTTATATTTATTTTAGTGATTGATGGATTTATTACATAAATAACTTAAGCTTATTTATTCAACTGAATTTATCTATTTTTGTTAAAATGTAGTTGATATTAAGTCTATTGTAAAATATTTATTATTGTATATATTACCTTAAAAATTCCATTATCTTCTATAATGGCATTAAATTTGTATACTTTGATCCTGTATTTTGTTTTTAATACAGTTGTTTATTATGGTTACTTTCACTTTCTCATCAGTAAAAATTCATTCTCATTCTCGTTTCCATACTCAACAGGTATGAAAATTTTGTCACATCCTCATCCTCATCGAGTACGGGTTATTCCCACTAGGTAACGGGCGTATTCATCTTTTATTTATTTCAAATATTAATTAAATAATTATTTCACTAAAAAATAAAAATCATAACAAAGAAAACTTGATATTATAGATGAATTAAAGTTAAAATGATAAGTATATTCTTTTTTCCAATAATAAATATCAATAAAAAATTATAATTACATAAATCTCAAATTAAAGTATCATCAAATAATAACTAAATAAAGGTCAATAATTATAAAAAAAGTAAAAAAAAAATCAAATATATGCTATAAAAATAAATTACAAAACTAAAAACTAAAGAAAAATTAATATAAATTTTTAAAATTACTTAATAAACTAAATGTGTTTTAATAATTTAAAACAAAAATAAAATATTGGACATTGGGACGGGTATGAAAACGGGAACGCGTCTCCATACCTAATTTAAAAAATCAAGTATTACCCATATCCATATCCAATCAATTCGAAGATTTCTCATCAAAATAGGGACGGATTTGAATAATACCCACAGGGACGAGTTCATTTGTCATCCCTAAAGTTAAGTGAGTTATTATTTGTATCTGATTCTCTATAATGGCACTTACACTAAAAAATTTCGCTCAATTTTTTCAATTTTCTTTTCTTAATAGTTTTGATTAAGTTCACTATTTTTTTCAAATATTTTAGTTATTAGTTTAATCATTTTCCTCTAAATAAAAGAAAGGAATTATTATGGTTAGCTTAATCTCTCTTATCATGAATTAAATTTGAAAAATCCTAGGAGGTATGAATTAGATTGGAAGTTGATGTGATTGATTTATGGTGAATTGGGATGGATGAAATGTATAATCAGTTATGCTAAAATTAAACACAATTATAAGGTGGTTTGAGAAATCTCAATTAAATAAATTGAATTTAATTACATTATTTAAGTAAATTAAACTAAATTAATATAAATTGTTTGAATTATTACAAATATTCACTCTATCTTAAAATATATTTTCTAATTTCATAAATTATATTCTGCTTTAATTGAAGCAGTCCTCTTTAATAGAAATTCAGCTTTTAAAAACTAACTTTAATATATATATTTTTATATAATTGAACTCATATCAGTATCAAGTTCCTTCAATTCAATTTTTTTAACTATGACCCATTTTTATAAAGTATAAAAGTTGGCCATCATATATGTTTAATAACCTTTTATGAAAGTAAATTTAATCACATTTGAATTTTATATTTCTATTAATTAGATTATATACAAAATTTCATACCATTTCAAAGTTGTATGTATACTATTATGATTATCTTTCTAAATATACTTCTGAATATTTTTAATTTTTATTATATTACAAAAGTATTATCGCTTTCCGTGTTAAGTATTCAGATTTAAATTAATAAAGGCAGAAAAAGAGAAAAAATTTAACTACTAAATTTTAAAATAGATTATAAACGAATCTTTAACTCTTATATATAAATATTATAATTAATATTAAATTATTAGATTTTAGAATAAATTAAAAAATAAATCTCTAACTCTTATATATAATTATTATAATTAATATTAAATAAATCGTCTACTTTTTATTATTTTAAAACATTTTGTTCTAGTACTTTAGTTATTATTATTATTATTATTTATTTATTTAATATTTCTTTGTTTTTTCTTTTTTCCTAATAGTAATTCCCATCATTTTGTTTGAAATTTCTTTGTTCTTATTACACTATAGCTCGCAATATCAAATTTTCTTCTAGAGTATTATATATATATATATATATATATATAGTTATAGTTATAGTTAAATGAAAAACAATCTTCTACTTTATTTTAGTTTAGCAACATATATTAATGAGGTGATATCCAAAATTGAACTATCTCTAGTAACATTTAGCTCATAGGATGTACTACAACATAAATATTGCAATTATCTCTCCTCTTCATAAATATATAATTTATAATTAATAATTATTCTACATTACTTAGTTAATAATAAGACTAATGAGATGTTGTAATATGTTTTTGGACGTTTTTAATTTTTTCATCATATTAAATTAACAAATAATATTCATGAGTCAAAATATTATTATTTTTGTGTCTCAACTATTTATATTTAAATTAATAATCTAAATAATGTTAAATTTCTTAAAAAATTAAATTATGACAAATTTTGTTGTAATATATATAAACACTTCTATAAATAAGCAATTCTAAAATGAAAATTTTATCTTAGTAAAAAATAATTACTCGTAAATAATAATAATTAATATTATCTATTTTATATTTATTTAAGTCTATAATAAATAATAATATTAATTATTTTATCCGTTCTAAATTATAAAGCGGACTTTTGAAATAAAAGTTATTTCATGCGTTTTAAAATTTCAATAATTTTTTTTCCTTATATATCTCTGTTAATAACAAGATTATCTCTGCTAATATTAAATAGTAGAAAAAGAAATTAAAATCAGAAACTAAGAATTTATTATTTTTTATTATTCTTCATATTTCATTATTATTTACTAATATGATCTTCAGAGTACTAATTTAACTTTTACTAAATCTATATCAACTAACATTTTTAAGTTGTAATACTGATTGAAGTTGCACTATCTATATCATTTTAATTCAGTATTTCTATTTGCATTTTGGTGGGAATTAAAAATTTTGAGTGAAATTTTAAAATATATTTTGAGCATACTCATTTACAATTTAGTAGAAATTAAAGATTTTGATTGAAATTTTAAAATAAAATATTAGTATAATCATTACAGTTTGATGGAAATTAAAAATTTTGATTAAAATATTTAATTAAAAAAATTAGTAGTTCTGATTTTAAATTATTTAAAAATAATTCTGAAATAAATTCAAAACTATTGAAATTTTTATCTCAATTAATGTACAGTTTCATTAAAAAATTAATTCATTTTAAAAAAACTTCTTATTCAATTTCAATTAATTTAGTTAATAATAATTAATAAGGATATAAATGAAAGATTTATAAAAAACTAAAAAAATTAATTACTTTTATTGATATGTGAAAATTTGTAATTTACTTCTTATAATTTAAAAGGGAGGGAGTATTATTTTTAACCATAATTAATAACTATTAACATAAAAGAACAATGTTATAATTTTGAAATCTATTTATTTAAATAAATAAAATTATTTTAAAAAGTAATTAATATTATAAAAATGGGAAAAGTAAATTACATCTACTCCATCCTTTATTAATTTTTGGGTTAAATATATTTTTAGTCCTTGAACTATTTGTCAAAATTGTGTTTTGTTCCTGTGGCAAACTTTAGACCTATTTCGTCCTTATACTTTGTAAACAGATGTATAAATGATACTCGATGACAAATAAAAACATATGTAAAAAGAGGAAAATGAAAAGAAATAGAAGTGAAAAAAGTGAAAAAAACTTAAAAGATAGATGATAATGAAAAGTAGAAAAGTATGAGGAAGGAAAATAAAGAAATAAAAATAAATTTTGACACATCATAAAAAATCATTTACACGACTTTAAGTTTACTTCAATAATAAAACATAATTTTAACAAATAATTTAAAAATTAAAAACATATTTAACCCTTAATTTTTTAAATAAAACCACTCAAGACTGACGTAAACCCTAATCTCACATAACTTATCTCTATAAACTTTTGAAAAGGTATATTTTAATACATAATTTTTTTTTATGTAATTAGTGTAATGGCGTAGTGAGTTCTGTATTTTATAGCATAGCATTTGATAGAGGGATATATATATTCATTCTCAAAAAAAAAAAAAATCAATATATTAAAACCCCGGGTTTAAGGTTGTTGTCTTCTCCAACCTTACCCATGGACTCTCTGTCTAGAATTCACCATTTTCACCTCTCACTCTCTCACTCCCCACCGCATCGGAGTCTTAAGTTGTTGCACCGTTCTTCATTTCCAACACCCTTTTCTTCCCTCTCTCCATTGCTCCCTCCATTCTCTCCAATAAGAGCTTCATCTTCACCCTCTTCCAAACAAAACGCATTTCACAAACCCCAAATCCCCTTAACCCAACTTCTCAAAACCCTAAACCCTCTTCTTTCCCCTCTCGTCAAACCCACCTGCATCGCCATAGCCGTCACCGCATTCTCCTTCATGCGCTTCCACCCTCCCTCGGTTGCATCCGCGCTTCCCCCTGTCCCTCCGCCGTCGTCCTCCGCATCGGAAACTCTCCCCGACGAGACTGCCGAGTCGGAAACTCTCCCCGACGAGACTTCCGCGTCGGAAACTCTCCCCGACGAGACTGCCGCGTCGGAAACTCTCCCCAACGAGACTGCCACGTCGGAAACTCTCCCCGACGAGACTGCCACGTCGGAAACTCTCCCCGACGAGACTGCCGCGTCGGAAACTCTCCCCGACGAGGGTGACCCGGCGGGAGCTCTCTCCGACGAGAGCACCGCCGATGAGCAACCGAGCCACGACGTCGTGGAGCTTGAGTCCCTCCTACGGACGAAAATTAGAGCCAGCGAAATAGACGAAGCGCTCCTGGTTCTGGACCGTCTAATCGAACTCGATTCGGAGGAGCTGGAGTACCCGTTCTTGAAGGCGCACCTGCACCTGCTCAACGGCGAGCACGAACTCGCAGCGAAGGAGTTTGAGGAGTTGCTTCAGAGGGATCCGTTCCACGTGGAGACCTACCGATGCCTGTTAATGCTGAGTATGGAGACGAAAGCGCCGACCACGGATCTTCTGAAGAAAATCGAAGAGGCCGTGAAGGTTTGCGAGGAGCAAGAGAGGGATTCCGATGTGAGAGACTTTAAGTTGTTGATTGCGCAGATAAAGGTTATCGATGGTGATTTATCTGATGCGTTGAAGGTGTGTGAGGAGCTTGTGAAGGAAGAACCCAAGGATTTTAGACCTTACTTCTGTCAGGGTATGGTGTATACAATGCTAAAAGATATTGATGAAGCTGAGAAGCATTTTGAGAAGTATCGTACGCTTGTTCCCGAGAATCATCCTTCTAAGCAGTATTTTGAAGACAATAGTAAGATTTTGGAGACGGGACTACTAGGTGCAAAGAGCTGACAGTAATGTTCTTTCTCTAGGAAAATTAAAATAGAAACCTTTCAATGATCCGGGAATCTAGATGAATGGTACCAGTTTAGGTGATTAGTTTGGTTTATCAAACTCTGATTTCAGGTACATATTGATAGTGAGGTTTAAGATCAGAGTTGTTTTATGCTCGGAAGTAGAACTGGTGTGTGCCTTAGTATATTTCCATTTTCCAGGTCATGTTTTAATCATTTGTATTGTGGTCTCACAATTTTTTTCTTCTTCTTTGTGATACGCCTTTTGAGAGGTGCAGGAGCCTGAATTCCTTGCGTAAACCACAATATTGATATAGGATACTCGTAATAATGTAATATTCTATGCTGGAACACTTTTGGGGAGGGAGAGTGTAGGTTTTTAGAACAGATTTTCCGTTGAAATTAAATTTGATAATCTGTGTACGTTGTTAGTGATCTTGTGGAGAATGACACAAGAAAGTAAGAAGCTGAAACCCCATAGAATGTGACTAGAATTTGCATTGAAGCTTAAATTTATTGCACAATATTTATTGGCGGTGTTGGAGAAATATTATTGGACTTCCATTTAGTATCGTGCTATGATGTGTTTGAATCCAATTATGCTAATTCTTTTTTGTATATTTATGGTGGGCTATCTGTCTGGACTTTGAATTATTATTGACATGAACCAATCTATCAAGTGGATTGTATATATACCAGTAAAGTGCCCTGAATCCGGATTGCATATAAGGATTATTCTGATAGATATGTTCATGTTATATAAACATACTTGAAGAGATTCCATTTGATTTCATGTCCTATTTAGGGCTGCATAATTTGCATATTAGTTTCCTAAATCTTGATATTGGAGATTCTAATGCTGAGGAAGCATAATATAACAAGAAAGTTTTAGACGGAGCCTTTGGTCCAAAAGTGTCAGAACTTATACTTTTTCGACTGCGTATCAGTTTAAGTACATGTATGTCCTGTTTTGATCTATCTTCTTGTAAACTTCATAGGATATTGTCTTCAGTTTAGGACAATTGAAGTGTGGATTGAGTTGGCAAACAGGCAGGTATCATACGAGAACAGCATTGATGTAGCATAACCCGTCTGGTCTTATTAAATGGGGCCAAATATTGAACTATGATATGCTTGTCTAATAAATCATTAGAGGCTGCCAAGCCAAGTCTTTCCCATGATAATGAGCAATTTAGAAGGTCATCACATTAGCTGCTACGCTATGTTTTTGTTTTCAAGTGTTTACTCTTTCTTTTGGCTTTGCTGCTTCTGTAGTATAATGTTTTATTTATGCTTCGACTTGGACTATTGCCATTTTCATTTCTATCGGGAACCTCTTCTGATTTCACTATGTTACTTTGTCATGGAAAATTGGCTGGCTATATTTACAAAGCAACTTTCTTCAGATTTCCTAATCAACATGAAAGTGTGAATATAATTTGTAGGGCATGTTCTGCACTGTTTGGGTGGGTCCTTTGAGTTGGGAATAATGGACGTAAGACTGCTTGAACAAGGACCTAAAGAAAGTCATTAGGTAGCTTGTGTTTCTTGATGTTGTATAAATGAGTGTGCCGGCCTACTGGGTGAATTTTGTGTAGGTAGCATGAATAGATTCGATCTGTGACATGTTTTAATTTTAGATGTTATTACAAACGGTAATTAGATGTTGCTTGAAAAATGAATAGTAGTGTGTTTAGTCTGTTTAAATCATTACTCTGCCCCTAAAAATGCTACTACTGCTTGGTCAGTAACATGGTATCTGAGGAGATCTATGATAATAAATGATTGTTTATGGCTTAATGCAGCAGTAGATCTTTGCATTGTAGAGTGCACTCCTAGTTGATAACAACGATGATATTGAGTTTTTTGAGTGCAGATACGGGAGACTTGATATTTTGAAGAGATCTTGGTGGATTTAGGAAGTCATGAGCCATCACACAACTTATAAAAGAGAATATGATCTTTAACCCAAAACTTTAGGGCATTAGGGCATTGAGCTTGGAGGTCTATTTCTTTATATATCATTCATATTTATCCAATGTAGGACTCTTAAATTCTACACAAATGTTTCGTAGAAGAACTAATGACTACTAATGTTGATTAAGATATTATGAGTAGTCTAATCACATGCTTGCTTGCTTGATAATTTGTAAATGGAAATCAAGGTTTTAAAATTAGTATATAATCGAATGCTTGCATTGCTGATAATTTGTGAAGGGGAGTATGTAAAATTGGTTTGTTTTAGATGCCCTTGTTTATTTAATTTATGACAAGACTGGTTGTTGTTAACACCCCCAACCCCAATCTCTCACGTCTTTTCCAATCTACCTGCAATAAATATAGCATTTATAAAATATTTGGACGTTGGATTTTCTCACCTGCGGGCCCTTTCCTTTCACTGTCTCTCCCCTGAGTGTGCAAGACTCATCATCCTCTTAAGTATAAATTTGTTGTCCACATCATCGAAGAAAAGGAAATAAATAAATAAGAAAAGAAAGAAAAAATACAATAGAGAAAAGTTGATGAACGAAATTAGTATGAGAAATAAATTATGAATAAAAGTGGAAATAGTATTGATGATGAATTTTTAAGTATCGATAATTGATTATGAAATTTGACAATAAATAAAAACTTTGTTCACATATAATAACTCTCATAGTGTTATTAACGTGATGGTTCAAAATATATCGAAGATTTGACAAAGATAAAAAAATTGAAAATATGAGTAAGGGAAAAGATTTAAGGATCGAGAAAGATAAAAAAATCAAAGGTGATTTAGGATTCAACATCGAAGAACAAGAGAAAGTTTATGTATGATGGTACATCGAACAATTCTAGGTCGATTTTATAAATGAGAGACACGTGAAAAAGAATTTAAGATGTTGTGAACATAGGAAAACCTTTTGGTAAAAGGTTATCTGTATAATTTAGTATAAATAAGAGGGGACAAGTGAAAATCCAGAAACTTACGAGAGCAAAAATGGCGAAACACTTTATGTTTCTAATACTCTTAGCTTTGTTTATTGAGTTTTTGCAACATCTGGAGTATTATCTTTGGTAATGAATAAATTTTATCCTTCTGCTTTTTATCTTTTTTCTTTACATTTCGTCTCTGTTTAATGGGTTAGAGGTTACTTTCTTTCACAATTGTCATTTACGTTTTTCGTTCGTGTAATATAAAAAATTCATACAAAAAAAAAGATTGAAAGTGATTACACTGTTAGCCTAAAAAAAATCTATAAATCGCATTTGTGAGTAAATGATAAATCAAAACGTCTTTTTAATTGTTAACTGAGTTGGATTTGTAAAAACAATTTTCATCAAAAATAGATAGACAATTATTAGTGACTGATTATATTTCCTTACCAACTTATTTCCTGGGCTATTAATTAATTTTATTTTACGCATATTTCTTTCCTTCCGTCGAGAAACCAAATAAACCATTAAGTTCACAGAAAAGGAAAAAATAATTGTAGCCCATTTGAGGGTTTTGTTTCTTTATTTCTTGAGCGATTTAACATTCGATTTTCTTTATGGAGAATTTCTTTCTCCAACCCCCTGGTTTCTTCCTGCACCTTCATCCGGGAGGATAAAAAGCAAATTTATTCTTCTGTTCAACTCGTTCTGCATAAATAAAATCTTTCAAATAGTATAATTGGAAAGATACTATTGAATTGTATAATGCCGAAGTTTTTGAATGTAAAAAAATGATTTTTAAATGGTACAATTTAAAAGTATTTTCTGGATTATACAATTTAAATTTTTTTATACAAAAAATTATTTTTGAATCATTAAATTTAGAAGTTTTTTATATAAAAATAAATTTTAAATTGTGCAATTTAAAAGATAATTTGAGATTGATATTTCTGAAGTTTTTTCCATATAAAAATAGCTTTTAAATTATGCAATTTAAGATTATTTTTTCAAAATATATAATTAAAGTTTTTTTTAAAAAAAAGAAGAGTGACTTTTGAATTGTAAGAAGTCCCTTCTAAATTTAAAAGTGTCTTATGAATTGCATATTTGTAAGTCTCCTTTGCAAAACAAAAAGTTTTTTATTATATAATTCATGAATATAACTTTTACTTTTAAATTACATAATTTGAAAGTTAAAATTAAATTTTAAATTATTTTTTCAGATTAATAATTCATAATTCATTTTTAACTTAATAAATTATACAATTACAAAAATTTCCAGGTGTAAAATAGAAATTTTCATATTTATGAGAGTGCTAATGAAATTCCCCTCTTGATGACTTGGTGGACGAACTTGGGTCCAAACGTCGTTGGTCCATTTGGGCTGTGAACGTTTTGGGTTTAGATAATCCGTTTAATCGAGTCAGTTTTGAGTTGTGAACGTTTTGGAACCCAACGGAGAATAAAAATTATATTCTAATTTAAAAAGAAATGCAGATTTGAATTCAAGTGTATACATGAACACACGCATCAAAACCTTGTTAGACAGATGCCAATGCATTTAGGAAAGAAAACCTTTTTTGTTGCTTTCGGGGAAAACAAAATAAGAACTTTGACGAAACCATGGCTGAAGTTGTTTTTCGCAAAGATATAATTAAGTACTTTTTTTTCATAAGTGCATAAACGAGTGTAAATATTTTTACACGCTCTGCATTGTTTTATGTTTACAAGGTGCTTGCTATTCACGTCAAAAGGCGGAGTAAACTGAGCTTTCAACTTATTATTTTTGTGTAATAGCTCTTAATGACATTTTGATAAAAAAGGATTAAAAAAAAGTTTAGTAAAAGATAGTGCTAAAATATTATAAATTTTAAAGGAAGAACCTTTTTCTATTTCTATTTTTAATCTTTAACGAAGTCAATATTTGTCCTTTTATAGTTAATAGTTGGTCTATAATGGTAGTTGTTTGTTAGCCTAAGTCACACGTTAGTTTGGATCTTCAACCTACAAAACTCACATGGTATAACTAAAAATATTAATTGTTAGTGTGTTTTAAAGTTGAAGAAGATAAATAAACACATATATATATATATATATAGAGAGAGAGAGAAAAAAAAGAGAGAAAAAAGAGAGAGAAAGAAAGAAGAAACAAATTTTAATATAGAGATATGTGAAAACAAGTTAAATATATAAGAAAAAAGGATTAAGTTGTGTATTAATTTTTTTTCATAATATTAATGATTAATAAAATATATTATGATGTAATTTTAACTCATTATCCAAATATTTTGTAATTCTTGTTCAAAGAGACTCTTGTTATAGGTAACATTAATTGGGCTATACTTTTGTTGAAAGTCAGTTAGACTACATGTTATCTGAATCAAGTTACAATTGAATTTTGGTGTTTGGACTATACGCTTTTGAGTAGAAAGAGTTGCATTCTAACTAATGGTTGTAACTTTTGATCTAGTAGTAAATACTTTATCCAACAATTAATATCAAAGTCAAGGTCACAAATTATGATTTTGATGGGAAATCTCCACATTGATTGGGTATGAGTAACACTAGGGATGGGGATAGGGATAGGGACGTACATATTCGCTCTATCCTTGCTCTCATACCCATTCCAATACCATGTCTTTGTCCTCATACTTGTTCTTGTTTTAAATTACTTAAATACATTTAGTTTATTAAGTAATCTAAAACACTTCTATTAATTTTTGTTTAGTTCTTAGTTATATAATTTATTTTTAGAGAATGCATTTGTTTTTTTTGTTTTTTTATAACTATTTGACCTTTATTATTTGATGATACTTTAATTTGAGATTTATGTAGTTATGATTTCTTTATTGGTATTTCTTATTGGACAAAAGAAAATATTATCATTTTGACTTTGAATAATTTATAATATAAAGTTTCCTTTTTGGTGATTTTTATTATTTTGTAAAAAAAATATTTAATTAATATTTGGAATAGCAATGGACGAATATGATTATACATGTTACCCGGTGGGTTATACCCGTTACCCAATGGGGATGGGGATGAAACAAAAATTTTATACTCACTAGGTATGGGACAAGGATAAGGATGGTTTTTTACTGTAGGAATGCAGATGGGAAAGTGAAACATGTCCTTGTCCCACCCCATTGTCATCCCTAAGCTCAACTAGTCATGGCTAAACACTCAAGTATTATTTGAACTTCAACCATTTATGGCTAAACAACTTGAGTATTATTTGGAACACAGACACCCTGGATAAAGTCCTTGTTTACAAAATGGTATGATCAAACAATCATAGGTTTGTTCACTAAAAGAGAGGTAACATCCTAAGATTATTACAATATGATGTTCATTCTTCTAGATAACTAAATAACACAAATAGAGTTCTAACAACTTTTACAAGTTAGAGCAAAAGGATTTTCGCAAGATTTCTTATCGTATGAATTTCACAAGTATCGTCAACTTATCTTCTTCAAGATATCTTTTAATTATATAGGACTAAAAGAAAATAACCATTAGTCGTCGTGAGTATATGAGATGTTTTTCTTTTACAAGTTGTGTTTGTCCGCATTCATATGTAGAGATGCATTAAATGTTCTTCACGCAACATTAATTGCATACATTTTCTTTAAGTAACATTCTTTAAGACTAGGTTAAATATCTTTTATCCAAATTGGAGTAAAAGTGAAGACCATGCTAGGTTGATGTTCTCTGTAGAGTTGACATTTAGTTTTTTCAATGGGTTGTTTGTGTGGAGTAGCTTTAGTGTCTACTTCAAAAGATCTTTGATGTTGGCAAATGTTTGTGAGATCCTCTTGTAAGTCAAATAGAACAAACATTCTCTACAAGAATAAAAAAACCTCATTTAAAATATTTGAATTGTACTATGAAATGCGTAAGACCATGTATTTTTATCGTCTCTCCAAGTGTGAGCTTATGAGGCAAAGATATGTGTGCAAGATGTTATGCATTTGTTAACAAACAAAAAACTTGTGTTTGTAAAGATTAATTTAATATTAAAAATTTGTTTTCATGTTTTATACTTTATTTTAAATACTTAATTAAAATAACTTGGGGTCTGATGGTCTTTTCTCTAACAAGGTTAAGTTAAAACTGAAATGTGGAAATTGTGAGACATCATAGAGAAATAAGGAATTAGTAAGTTGTATTATTATTGAAAAATAGAAGTGGCTTGTTGGCCAATTGGTAGTTTAAAAATAATGAGACTAATTTCTTTGAAGTATTGAAAACATTGTAATGATGAAGTGACATGATTAGTGGAACTAAAATCAAAGATCCATATCACTTGATCATACTTATTAATTGCACATAATTAGGGAATAACATAACCTATAATGCATCGAGCATTAGGAGAATAGGTATCAATCTTATTAATGTGATGAGAACCATTTTTTGATGTTAAAGGTTGTTGTTGCAAAAAAATCATCAAAGTTTGATAGTGTTGTGAAGTGAACTTCAAGTCATTATTTTGAGTTTCCTCCATTTGTTCATCATTATCCTTGTAAATGTTTTTCTCTAGAACAATATTAGTGATGGTGATCTATGGAATCAATGGCTAGGAGGGTTTCCATGTTTTTTATGACATTCTTCAACAATGTGACTGGTAATATTGCAGTGAGTACCTACTTTGCTATATTATTAACATTAATTCTACTTGTTGAGTTTACCTTTATTTGAAAAGTTTGTAAGATATTCATGTTTCTTAAAATAATTTGGTTCACTATGATTATTCCTACCACAATAACTATAAGACACACTAGATAATAAGGTAAAGGATCCATCATAAAAATGTTTGATCTAACATTTTCATATTGACAATCTAAACCTCTCAAGAATTGTATAACATGATCTTGCACATTTCTTTCCATGACACTAGTGAGAGCATTACAAAATTTTTTGATGTACAAGTACATACATGACTAGACCTAAACTTTTGAACTCATCTCATATTATGTGTAATTTGGTAAAATAATCAATATTAAAATTGTCATGTTTCTTGATTAAGGTTTGCGTTGGTTTCCAAATTGTTCAGTCAAAAAATTTCACTTTATTCTCCGTCCTCTTTTGTGAGCATGAATTTGCTCAATGAATTATAATTTGTTGGATCAAATACAAGAGAAACAAGTGTTGTGGTAGGACTCTACAAGATTATGTAACTGGGCTATGCACATTAAATGCTTGATCTTGAATTTGTAATTCACTTATGGTGAAACTAATAAAAAAAAAAGTGGTAGAACAAAAAGTACAATAGAGCTTTTCAATTGAAGAGCTCTAATACCATCATGAAACAAATTATATATATAAAAAATTACATATAAGAGTAATTTAATTATCTAACATAGAGATCCAATATGCACTAGAAACATGACTAAATTATAATATATAAATAATGGTAAACTTTTCTTTTATGAAACTGATTTTGTAATATTGAGTTAGACTTAAATTTTACTATTTTAAAATAATATTATAATTATTAAGAGTCTATCCTGATCAAGATTAGTTAAATATATTTTGTCATCTGCTATTAATAGATAAATTAAATTATAATGTATAAGTTTATACAATCCTCATGTTACTAAATCAATTTTATGAAGTTAAATTAATGTTAAATTTCATTTTTATAATAATGTTTTGGAGTAAGTATAAGTTACCAATCCAATTCCTTACCTTTTAAATATTTGATATATGGATAAAACATAATTGATTTAATACAACTAGATTTTGTAACGAAGAAAGGAAGGATGAAGTAAACCAATATAAATGTTCCAATAATGAATTTATGATATTTAAGAAAAAAAAATTATTATAAGAAAAAAAAAAGTTGAAAATGTATATTTTTTATTTTTTAAATATTATTTTATCGTCATACCAACATATCAAGAAATAGAATATAAGAAGAAAAAGTACAAATAAAATTAGACTTAAATATATTTTCAATTCCTCAACTGTTTGTTAAAATTATGTTTTATTTCTGAAATAAACTTTATATTTTTTTTATTCTTGTATTTTTTAAACTGATATGAACGGTATTTGATTAGGGTGTCAAAATCAACCATCTAAAATAAAAATAAAAAAGAAATCACTTTGTAATAAACCTTTATGTTAAAAAAATATAAAATATATAAGTGGTTGCAAAATGAATTTAAGAAGTTAAAATGAAGTTATTTATTGAAACTTCTCTTATATATTGTCACTTATCTTTGGTGGAGAAAATGGTGAGTAGGTGTAAAAAGCAGTTCATTACTTAAACTAATAAGAATTTTGGTAGAGTGGCACTAAAGAAAAATGTTTGTTTGGTTTGAGTAGGGTGATATAATATATATTATTTAGCAGCATATTGTTCATGGCTAGGTGACGAAAGTCATTTCCCTAAACACTTTTTCAACTTCCTATGAAATATAGGCATTAAAAGTATTGTTAGAAACTCATAAACTCTAATGTTTGGAATGAAATAAAAAGGGACAATTAAAAGAAATGAAAATGAAAGAGAAGTGAAATGTGAAAGACCAAAGTTATGATAAATTAGAAATAAGACAAGAAGTGGAGAAATTTCCTAGAGTGAAAAAACAAATAAATAAATAAACAAACATATTTTTATATTAATTAAAATTTTAAATATTTTAAACACATTGTATGTGTAAAAGAAATTAAAAAAAATATTTTTAAAAATTATATTATTAATTTTTAAAATGATAAAACTGGTCATTAATTTAATTAAAAATTAATTTAAATTGATAATTAAAATATTGGTACTTGATATATAATGTTAAAGACTAATTTAGATTATGATTAAAAAATTAATTTAATTATTATTATATAAAAATTAATTCATATATTTTTAAAGATTATTATTAACCAAAAGAAAATATGATTTTCATTTATTTATTAATAATATTAATAATTTTTAATTTATAAAATAATTTCTAAATTAATAAATATAATAATTAATTAATTATTTTTTATTTTTAAATTAATTTATATTTAATTATTTTTTTATAAGACACTATCTTAGTTAGGTGTTGAAGTTTAGGTTAAATTGCTCTGAGCTATTAGCTAAGTACAACCAATTGGGTAGTTTGAAGCAACATAATTGGGCTTGAGTTTGAATAGATGAGGAATGCTATTCAAACCAAATTATTCTTTTAAGGGCAAATATGCTAGTTTTGAAGTTTCAGTTGTTGAATTATTGGTAACTTTATGTAAAAGAATTTGCTACAAAAGTAATACTTTTACCAAACTGGATTTAAAAAAATACATTAATGAAAGACTAATAAAATCTAATTAATATTTAAATTGGATTCAGGTATAAGATTTAAGTAAATCAACCAGAGTTACCTAAAAAAAGGGTAAACTTATATTAGCTTAATTAATCATAATAATAGGTAAGTTGCTAATGAAAGAACTACTTAACCTAACGCACTTACCATAGAAGGAAGAATAAGCAAGTGCAGCTTATTGGAAGATCGTTTTAATTATCTACTCGCATTTACGTTGCTCCACTTTGACTTTTTCGTAGCCAAAACTTGATTTCCAAGAATTTATTAGGCCACTAACATTAATTTACGTAGAAATAATGATTTATATTTGATTTAATAGATATTTTGATGATAATATTTTGTGAGAATTTATAATATTTTTTTATGTTTATTTTTTTTTGTCAGTTAAGTTTTAAATTTTATTAAAATAATTTATCAATATGATTCTTTTTATTCGATTAATATTAACGACGTTAAGACGTGACGCGTCTAAGTTAATTCGTGACACATAAATAATGATAAAAAAACACGAATATGATATTACAATTTATGAATTTTTAACAAAAAGGATTACATTAACAGATTTTAATAAAATTTGGAACTTCATTAAAAAAGAAATAAACGTAAAAAAATATTGTAAATTTTCACAAAATGTTGAAACCAAAATACTTATTAGACCTTTATATTCTTTACCCAAATGATAAAAGATTCAAATTCTTACAATATATTTTGAATATAAAATAAATAAATATCATGTTAAAGAAAAAATATTTATATTAAAATAATTTGATATAAAATCTTACATTAAATAATGAATTTATAAAAAAAATCATAATTAACCAAGTTAGTTACGTAAAATTGAATTATATACAATATGAAATAGTGTTTTCATTATCTTAACATAAAGGAAATGATGATAATGTATTTTCAAGAAGTGATTAAGATGGTTAACTAAGCTTTTATGATTTTCATAATACTTTGCCATATTCAAGTTTGGAGATAGACTCAAGTGATATATTTAAAGCGGAGTAAAATATTTTTTTTATTCTTTTAAAATATGTAAAATACGTTTTAGTTTTTTTTATAAATATTTTGTTCCTCTGATTTTTAAAAACCCTAGTTTTAATCTTACAAGTATTATCAAAAATAATTTTTCTTTTAAAAATATAGTGGCCTATTTATTTATAGGGTTATTGGTGTGGTTAGAAGCAATAGCCAAGTGTATATTTAGCTTAATATACTAGTCAAAAAGCTTGTTACCACTTTCAAAAGACATAATTATTTGGACCTACATCAAATTAATTATAGGCAAATCGCTTTAAGCTTTTGTTGTTTAATAATTTCTTTTTGAAACCATTTCTATGCATGCTTGCATGCATGCATGCATCTATCTTAACCCCTTATATTCAGTAGCCAATCACGCTTGTCCTTCATCTATCTTTCTCTTTAAATTTGCTTCTGAATGACACAATGTCATTTCATTTCTATTCTTCATTTCAGCCAACAACTATCAAAACCACCAATTAATTTATTGCTTTACTCATTCTAAATTATATCTATAATTTTTTTTAATCTCTCGTAAAAAAAGTTAAAATTATTTTTCAACACAAAATGTTCAACTAATAAAAAGTAACTTTATGACTAATTTAGTCTCATATTTATATAAAGTTTTTATTTATTTATAAATAAAATTTCTAACACACTCACTTACATTGAAAATTGTATATCTCAAACATAAAATTAGATAGTAGTAAACAATTAATATAACTTGTATATTAATTATTCATTAATATATAAAATGATATAAATTATTAATATTTTTTAACATTTTATTATTTTTTTCTTCTGATTAAACTATCTTGTTATCATATTTTTTATTTTTTATTTATTTTCTTATAATAATTGATAGTAGTAAATTAGTTTTAATAATATAAAAAATAAGAACAGTTTTATTGACTTAAATAAACTTTCTAGATGTAAAATTTTAAATCATATATTTTTATTAAAATTATTACAAATTTTTAGTAATATATAGTTTCATTTTAAAATTATTTTATTAATAATATATTGTTTTGTTAGTAATAAACTACAAAATCTATAACCTTTAAGAGAAAAAATAAAAATTAAATAAATAATTAATAATATATTAATAAAATTAAATTAATACACCTTATATATTACAGTAATTAAACTTATCTGTAAATAGTTCGATAAATAATGTTTCAATATGTCCTACAATTTTATTAAAATATACTTTGATTCCTTGATTTCATAATAAAAATAACTTTAAGTTTAACTTAATTCTTAATCTAATTCTTCAGTTTACTCTTATCTATGGCAAAGTTGTTTGAATTGAATGTTTACATTAAAAATTGTGCACATAGCATATGGAGAATATATGATTTGATGATTTGATGGTTGGTGTTTGGTTTCACACGCTTCCATGGGGAGAGACATTTGATTAAAGAAGAAGAGGAAGACGACGTAGAAGGAGAAGAATCATTGTGAAGAAGATGATGTTGGCGACAAAATTAACTTTATAGTTGTCGTGTCTTTTCCATTGGATCCATGTTAGAGGACACTGAAACCGAAGATGCCCCTCATCAGACCTCTCTCACACCTCACTACACCCCACATGCTCATTCAACAAACCCTAGTTTTGGCCCCATTTCTTGTTAACCACCACGTTTTAACTTCTCCTTCTTATATTAATACTTCTTCTGCAATCATTCCAACCCCTTTCATCATTTTCCTCTTTGTGCCTCTCTTTCTCACTCCATCTTAAAAGTCACACATCAAATAATCAAGATAATTGTAAAACAATGTGCCCAACTCTTTTTCATTTACCTTTTTTGACTTTCATGTCTTCAATTTAAATATTCATCACCATGCCTATCATCCCTACCTTCTGCCTACTTTCTATCTCTTCCAACAATTAAATTTTAAAAAATAATAATAAATAATTCATAAAACATTATGTTATCGTTAAATTATAATTTTGTTGATTTTTTATTACAACATCAATTATTAAACTCAGTTTATTGATAAGAAACAAAATTTACCAATGCTTAAGTAGATAAAAAATTATTATGAATTGAATATTTACCCATGTATAAAGTATAAAAAAAGGTAGGTATGATACCTAACTAGTGCCCTTGACCAAGTTAAAATCAAAGGCCTGCAGTTCATTACTGTTTCTCAAAACATTTTTTGGTTTTAAAAATAAACACACAAAAGATGCACTGCCTTCTGATGTTTACATGAATATCATTCTGGATTCAAACACATAGTAGAAAGAAGAAATTAAGATGAAAAAGTATAAAATAAGTGTTTTTTTATAATTTGAACTACTTTATGTATAAAATTAAAAATATCTAATTCTAAGAAAAGTTGAACAAGGAAATTTATACCTAAATTAATTTTAGTTTACAGTGAAAAAGAATTAAAAAAAAAGTTGTTTTTTTTATAATCCCTTAGAAAAAAAGTTGATCCAAACAGAATTTATATTACTTAAATGTTTCGGGTTTATATTATTGACATTTTTGACATTATATATATTATACAAGAAAAATAGTGGCACAGTAGCCAGAATCTGCATTGAAATTTTTGCTTGTGGCCCTACTAAAATTACTTTACTTTGCCTTGTTCTAGTTTTATCATATGATGGGGACTTCTTTTGCATGGAAGACCACAGCATTATGGTCCAAACCTTCATTACACATGCAAGCTTTACCTATGTATGCGCAGGATCTAACGTAAAAAGTTGGTTTTTTTATTGTTTATTATTTTGTTATAAATATGATATTTGCTGAGTTTCCTTTTGGTGAAGCAAAATGATGTGGGTAATAATTTCTCCTTTGATTACGCTTTATTTTCTTCTTATATAGAAATGCCACTCCAATGGCTTAGGTTTATATTTTTCACTTTCCTTTCGAGTTTGCTTTGGGTATATCCTTTTGGGTATCAATTAGAGGAATTATTGGAAAGTCGCTTTAATTGTGAAAAATTTTAATTTCTATATTATTGACTCATTTGTGTCTAATGATACAATATATATATATATATTTAAGGGTAAAATTTTATTTTATAAATCAATTTTTTAGAGTTGAATTAAATTCAAAGACTTAAAAGATAAATATGGCATATGTTAGTTATATTTTTGTTTTAAACTTTATTTTCTCTAGTTGTTAGAGAGGATAATAATGTTATGAAGAATCCAATAGTACTAAGAATAAAGTGTTCTAAGAATAAAGGAATAGTGAAAGTTGATGAAACTCTATTTAAACATTTGGTTGGAAGCCTTGTGAATTTAATTGTAATTAGGCCTGATTTTACGTATGTTGTTAGTTTGATAAGCAGGTTAATGACTAGTGACTAGTCCCATTATGAAATAAATTTTTTAAAATATATTAATGAAATTATTGAAAATATTATTTTAAAATAAAATAAAATATGTATATCTAAAAATTTTAAAAAGTAAAAAATAAAATTTTTCAATTTTTAATTTATAAATCAAATTATTAAAAATATTTTAAGATAAAAAATTATTTACAAAAAAATTAAAAACATAAGAAATTAAAAAATTATTAATTAAATTATCAAAAGAATTTAAAATTTAAAAAACAGGGTTACATAAAAGTTAAAAAAATATAAGAAATAGAATAATTTAAACAAAACAAAAGTCGTACTTCTATATGCACGACTTTTATATATATATATATATATATATATATATATATATATATATATATATATAATTAGTTTGAAGTGTGTTTAAGAAGTACAATTTCTTTATTTTAGAGTTACATTTTTTAAATATGACTTACTCATTTATGTAAATTTTTAAAAATTTATCTTTGATAATTTAAGAAAAAGTTATACTAATTTAATATGAAATTACTAACTATTATATTTAAGGATGACATAAAAATATTGAAGTGAGAAGAAATTTGTTAAGATAATTTGGTGAGACTTTAAAATGTGTTTGATTTCAAATCAATCGAAAAGAGAGATAATAAATTCTACTAATACTAAAATATTAACAAGAAAGATTATATTTAAATTTTGGATTGTCTGAAATATTTGTATTATTTAAAATGTGCAGATTTTGATTGTAGGTTTCGGTTACAAGTCAAAATTATTCTTCTTTTTAAAAAACATGTGCAATTTTACATTAGACCAGGTATGGTCCAATGCAAATTTACGTATATTATTATGTGTTTAACGTAAAGTTACGTCTTCCTCTATCATGTTAGAATTATAATAAACATAAAAAATCTAAAATAATAAAATAAAAAGTGTCTTTAGTATTAGGGTGAGTAAAAAATACTACTTTTTAAATTTTTACATTTATTTTCTAATTAGTGAATCTTATCCTAAGAGAATTAGATTTACATAATATTCCAAATGAACAAGTGACATAGATGTGATTTATACAATATATTTGGAATATATGAAATGTTATAATTTTCAATATATACGTCAACCTCCTAGTTGTATTTATTGTTTTTTTAATAGCTATTAGATTGAATCTTTTCAATATTTATGCACATAAATAAACTCATGAGTGCTCACCATAATTATATGCATTTAAAGAAGCCTATCTATTCATCCATATATTCACTCATGTGAATAAGCGTTTTTCACTTTAAGGCAAACATGCAAGTAAAGAATATTGTATATTTCCCGTACCAATAATCTTATAAAAATTATGGTTAGTTCTTTAAGTTAAAATCAGGTTGATGAGTGTTGGATGTTGGGTGGAATTTAAACTGTAAAGTGATAGATGGATGATAAAAACTTGGGTGATCACTATTATTAGGGAAAATGATTTAAAAGAAATGTTGGAGGCAATGGTGTTGGCTGGTAAGATCTGTGGCCATCACTGTTTGATAATTGAAAAGATTTTGCTGGTAGTTGAAATCTTTGTCCACCAAGCCTTGAGAAGAATTGGTGTTGACAATGGTTCTTAATTACTTGAGGAATGAATTAAAAATGGTAGCTAGGGTTAGCAATTATATCATGAACTTTATATGCACATACATGGCCATTAGAGATTTGAAAGAGCCGTTCATAGCAATTATTTAAGGAGTGAGGTTTTGAGATTTTAAATTTGGTTTGTGTATATAGTGACTATAAGAGAGCAATTTAGGTCCCTAAGCATTAAAATTTTTAGTCTATGGCTTTCACTTTTGTAGTTGTGAAGCTTCATAACTTTAAAGGACACCAAATGTTACATTGAAAATGCTAACTAAATTTATTGCACCGTTTATGTCAGTCTTGCAAATTATATAAATTACCAAAATATCTTTAATTAAAGTTTAATAAGAATAAATCTAAATTAAAGTTCAAAGATGATTAATTATAAAATAATTATTTTATAAAATTAAAAATAGTGTTAAAAATTAAATACAAATCCTGCACAACTTTTTTTACACACCAGCTTAAAAAATTAAAATATAATAAAATTAATTTACAAGATAATTGATTGAATTTAAAAATTTTCATAAAATTAATTACTAATATAATTTACTTTGAAAAATATAAAAATATAAATGGATTTATTTTATTTTATTTATTGTTATAATTTTTTATTTTAATCATTTATTATATTACAAGAAAAAAATGTAAATATTTTATTATATTTACTTAGAAAAAATAATAAAAATTAAATGAGGAAGAAGATCTGATTTCAATATGGAGTTATTGCTTTGTTGTTCGTATTAGAAAGTATTTTAGTATTTTAAAATTAGATTTTGTAGATTTTGTGAAAGGCCTAAGGTGAAAGAAATGCTGAAATTTACAGAATTGTATAGCATCATTGTTCAAGAAATACATTTCACACTGTCTTTCTATCAATTTCAGCTCTTCACACTCTCCTCTTTCTTTTCTCACGTTTCTATGCAAATCAACAAATATAAACACAAATGAATAAAGCATTTCCATATTTCCTGAACCCTAGATATAGGGAAGCAAACAGAACATAAAAGAATTAGTACATTGTACACCAAATTTATTTATAGTGTGTTTTAGAGGTAGCGTTTTAGGTAATTATTTTATATATAATATAAAATGTTTTATGATAAAATTAAGTTGTTTAGATAGAAATTTTAAAAGACATTGAAATGGAAGAAATTTATGGGAATAATTTAAGATTAGAGAATTTAATATTGTAACTAAAATGTAAATTTTTGTTTTATTTATCCTTTTGAGCTTAGTCTTGATTGAAATATAGTTGGATTTGTTACTGTTAAGAAGAAGTCGAGTCAAGATTAGAAGCATTGTGACTCAATATCTTTTTGGATTGATATTGATGAATTTCTTTAATAGTAAAGTCAACTATATTTATTAGTTTATTACTATATCAATATTATTTTTTTTGTTGGTCAATCATTAGATAGTTTTGAGAGAAAACACATTACCAAAAAGAGAGCTAAAAGAATGATAAAATTCTCAACAAAAATTCATTTAGAGAAATATTACATTGTTTTTATAGTGTGTTTGGAGGAAGGATTTAGGTAATTTTTTTATGTATAATATAAAATGTTTTACATAAAAGTATGTTGTATAAATAGAAAATTTAAAAAAAAAATAAAATTGTGAAAATTTATGAGTAATTTAAGATCAAAGAATTTAAGGTTCCAACTAAAGAGAAAAGATTTAAATGTTTCATATTTTTCCCTTTCAGATTTATATAACTTTTCTTCATATTTTCTCTTTTGTTCAATTTTGACTGAGACATCTTCTATCTGACTTTGGTGAAGAGGCCGGTTGGATCAAAATTAAGAGCTTCATTATCTCAAATTTTGGATTGACGTAGGGGAAGATTTCTTTTATGTTAAAGTGAATGGTGAATATTAGTTGATGGTTATAGTCAATATTATTTATTTTGTCGATTGACTAGGCTAATTATTGAATTTAAAAAAAACACTAAATTTTTTATATATTAATGAATTGTGAATAAATTGATATAACTCATCAAAACATCACTTCAATCCAAATCAGTAAAATAATAAATTTGTGAAACTTTTTCTTTATATATTGTTTATCTTATTTATTTTTAATAAGATGTGAGACTGCATTGATGTTGGTAGATATTTCTATCATATTAAATTTAGTTTTCTATATTTTTAAAATTAATATGTTAAACTGGTCATTTTAATAATTAATAATTTACACGTACCGAAAAGTTATAAACTGAAGAGTATTTTTAACTAAAAGTTATAAAAAAATTAAAAGACCTTCCATCCTCAGTCCCTCTCCTCCAAAAAAAAGTTAGGAAAAAAGAAAATTAGTACCTAAAAAATAAAAATAAAATAGATAACTGAAAAAGAAAAAATATCAATGGTGAAGACAATAATAAAACACAGAAAAATCCATGGCATGATAACAAAACACAAATCCCAAAAAGCAGTGGCTAGTTCAGCACAGAAACACAAATCATGAAGTCTCTAATCATGCTTCTTTAATTTCTGCAAAAACAGGTGCAGATAACACAAACATAAAACTAACACATAAAGGGGAAGCAACAGTGACAGTGAACTAGCCACTTAAGGAGAAGAATTGTGAGAGAAAACGGCTGAAAATTCCCAAGAGGAAGGGTTTTTTTTTTATATTTTTATTATTTATCGCGACAGTTAAAAGCTGCTGTTATACATGTATATAATGAATGAAAATTATATCAACAAATATTTTTGTTAATTAATGTCGTAAAACCTTTTATGCTAATTGTCTATGAATTTTAAACTAAGAAAAAAGAATGAAAACTCCATTCACAGTACCTGGAATGAGATGTTTTAGAAGTTGACCTGTGCCAGTGTGAACACAAATTCTTGTGAAGAAAAAACAAATCTCTGTCCACAGAAACCAAAACAAATGAGCGCGTGAATTCATATAAATCATAGCAAAACAAAGCAAAACATGAGATTTGGCCACATATGACAATGATGTGTTGTTGTGTTTAAGAAGCTGCATGCATGCATTCAAAATTACAAGATTCTTTTGGCTACTTACGTTTTGTATTGTAGCTACCTTCCATAACTCGTTTATTTATCAATAAAAGGGTATCATGCTGCATGCTTTAAAAAATAACACATGATCTCCGATAATCGATTTTTTTAGTAAGAAACATGAAAACACATTAAAATTATTGTAATTTAAGTTACAACATAAGATCGTGTACAGTGACACTTACTTATGTAAGACATGTCTACGTGGGAAACATTGATGAGGTTAAATAGCAAATTTTAAGTTTTTCTGTGTTCTGGAATGTTGAGTTTGTGTTATTCTTCAAATTAGAATGTTATTGTGCACAAAAGATTTCATAGGCCAATGTTGGTATATCTTTGTTTAATACTGTAAAAACTAAGAAACTAATTCAATACACTGATTATGTAAACGTCTTATTATAACGATATTTAATCATAAATTGCTAACATGTGTGTTTTTGTTTCGGTATTTGTCCTTCTGTTAACACAATTTGGGATATTGAAAATATTTGAGGTTCATGTCATTGAACAGATTTTCAATGCTTTCACAAACACAAGAGAATAGCTAATTCGTGTAATGATTATATTAACATAATTAATTATTAATTTAATTTTCTAATTATTGACAGGAATGGAAATTTCTAAACTAGCTAACGGTTAATGAAGATCAAACTATTAACAAAAATATTATGATTTATACTAATAATGAGGCAAATTCTATTAGTAATATGTCACATAGATAAACTATTTTAAATTTTTTACGATAATATTTATTCGTATATTTTAAATACAAACCTTATCTATATCAATAATTTAATTTTCGCGCAACAGAGATAAAATAAATGGAACATATTACATATACATAATTTTGTTTGACGTTTTTGTAATTTATTTAAATATTAGTTTTTGAAACATATTTTAAAATAGATAAATATATATAGTATATAATTGATATATATTAGTATAATAATAGTAATAACAACGTTTCTCCCAGTTTCTAACGTTTATTATTATATTAATATATAATATTCAATGTATATCTTTTTTTAATAGAAGAACGAAATTTAGTTTTATTTATAGGCAGAAGAATGAAATTTAGTAACTGGGAATCAATAATATGCATATAACGTTACTTACAGTTTAAAGATTAAAACAATTTTTTTAAATATAAAATGTCAATATCAAAAGTTTAATCTATTTTTGTAAAATTTATTCTTTTATACATCTTTATTTTTTTAAAAAATAATCAATTAATTAGAAATCATAATAAAATAAATATGAGAAGAGAGGTAAAAATGAAAAATGAATAATATAAAAATTAGAGTTAATACGTTTTAACTGTAACTTTCTCATTTAATAAACTTATATAAAACTTGAAAAACTGCTTTTTATAATTGTTAATTCTGGAAAAGAATCGCAATATATAATATTTATATATTTGTTCACATTCACATTTGATTAAGTATTGTAAATAATAACTACTATATAATTAAACTTATCATTGTTAATTCATATTTATTAAATTAATAAATGTAATATGATATATATTAAAAAATACATTAATAGTAAATATTAAAAAAAATACATTAATAGTTATTAAAAATAATACATTAATAGTAAATATTAAAAACAATTAATCTATATAGTAGAATGTAACCTAACTATAAGATGCATACTCTTAATATATTTTAATATTATCCAATAAAGGGTTTAAAAATATGTTAAAAGTATATATATACACACACAAAATACATAAATACATTTTCATTAAAAAAAGAAATACTTATATATTCTATTAATTCTTTTGAGATTTAGTTTTAAGATCTACATAACTTTATATCGAGTATAATCATAATAACTTTTAAATTCAACAAGAGAAAAGTATAAGCTACCAGCATAAAATCATTTATAAATAAATAAATTTTTAAAATCAAGTCATATATGCATATAATATAAGTAAAAATCATATTCATTATCTTAAAATTTCACTTTCGGACCTACTATTATGAATATAAGCTAATAACAACATAATTAGTATCTAACTCATTTAAAACAATTCAAATAAAATATTAATAACATCCAATATAAAATACTTTCTATATCATAATAACATTTAAATAATTTTTTTACCTTAATTTTTGTCCTTTTCAAAGAGTTGTCTAAAACTTGTATAAAAGTTAGAAAAATTGTAACTTACTCCCATAATATTTGATTTACAAAGAAGAACTGATTTGATACATATTCATATATTTGACTCTATATGCAACTAAAACAAACAAAAAAATTAAAATCTAAAAGACAACAAAAAATTATTCTAATTTAAAGTTTAAATAGATTATAATTCATCTTCACTCTACTGTCTTACTTTAATCGAAAAATAAATAAGAATAAACTCCTAAATTTTTTTTTAAATAAATAATTAAAAGTTCAATTTATATGTTTTATATTATATTGTAAAATTACCTGTAGCGGTTTTCACATAAAAGATGCATGAAAATTTTACTACTAGTCTAAAATATTTTAAAACAGTATGAAATAGTTATTCAGAAAATGTTGGTACATTATTTTAGTTCTGTTAGGGTAATATTATATAATATATGTATTAAGTTTATAAAAAATGACGTTTATTAAACACATGACTTTCTTTATGAACTATATATATAATTATATACTATGCTTAAATACAAACACATATAAATAATTTTTTATTATTCAATAAAATTAATTTAAAAGTAATTTTGACTTAATTGTCATTCCATTATTTATTTATGATATCCAGTTTTAATGAATGATATATTATTAGAAAAAAAAAATTATAATTGGTAAAATTAAATTATATTAATTGAATTTCTTAACTAGTGTAACATCAATTACTTTTTATATTTAAATTTAAACAAAATATGACTTTAAATAAAAAAAATTGAAATTGGAGAATATGCAGTTACAGTCTACCAAGTTAATAGTTAAAGTATATAAAAAAAAAACGTAGTCATAAATTTCAAAAATATAATAAAATATGTTAAATACAAACTTGACTGTGTATTAAGTATTTGTTTATTAATCTATTAATTGCATCATTATTCATTGTAAAACATTAATTACATTACTTACTACTTATAATATCTAATAAGTTTAATAAATATAACACCTTCATTAAATGTATTACTTTCATACTAATTTATAAATGTTATAGAATAGTACTATATATTATTAAAATACAGAACCGGTGAAATAATACATTAACAAATAATACGATATATTAATAAATATATATATATATATATATATATATATATATTCTTCTATTTAATAAATGTTTTGATTTATTAAAAATAAATAATTATTATATATAGATATAGTGTGTGTTTGTGAGTGAGAGAGAGGGAGGTGGTATCCAATGTCCGTGACACGTGTGAGTGAAGGTGGAGTCTACCCTCACACGCTTCTCACGCCCCACCACTTGCCCGCGCAGAGGGTGAGGATCCTGTGTCAGCATTTCGGTATTTGAAAGTTCAAAAACCAACCCCACTCACTTCTCACCCCTCACACTCTCTCTCTCTCTCTCTCTTCTCCCTCTTCCCTCCTTCAAGGCCTGTAACGTAACGGGTCTCCATTAATACACTCTCTTTCTCTCTCTATTTCTATCTCTCCACATTCTCCGTTCCTTTCGGCCAATCTTTTCTCTGCTTTTCACTGTGCCTTTTCCTTTTCCAATTTTTAACTCTGCTAGGGATCCTAGGGTTTTCTTTTCTTCAACCTGCTCCATCCGCATTCCTTCATCGTTCATGATTCCTCATGGAGAAATTCCGCCGCACCAACTCCAACCACCAACCACCTCTTCCTCAAGGTCACTCTCTCTTTCCTTTTCTCTTTCAAGCAAAATCTCAGTTAAGCTGCTTCAATTTCTGATTTTTCCTGCTTCTGTCTCTCATTGCTAATTTGATTGCTCAGGAAAGGAATATTTCTCTTTTTTATTTTATTCTATTAATCTGGATTTCGGATTTTACAACTTTTTGTGTTTTATTATTCTCCACATTTTTTTAAAATTTATTTTGAATTTTGGCCTTTTTAGCAGTGAATATATATATTTTTATATTATTCACTATTGAGGATCAGTCTTCTGAGACAATAATTTAACCTATTAGTTCACTAAAGATAAATGTTGAACAGTGTGAAACTGGGAGAATCTCTGAAAAACAACAACTAGTCCTTTTCTCTCACCAGTGGAATCTGCTACATGGTAAAAATAATGATTATAAGGACCGGAATTAATGCTCCTTTCTGATTCAATTTTTTTTACCTGTCTTGTAACTTTCTCTGCGGTGTAGTCGGCATGATTTCGTTTGTTTTCATAATGATCTTATGCGCTTGTGATGTTTTGTGATCACACATTACGGTGTCTGGCCATTGATGGTTTTCAAAAGAATGTTCTTTTTGTTTTTTGCTCCTGTTTTTAATTTGCTTCATGTTTAAGTGGAGCATGATGGGGTTATGTTCTTTCACTACTATTCTTTTGGTCGTTTCTTTCGTTTGTGATAAGCTGTTCATGTTTGTAACAAATTTCCTGGTTGCTTCCTTGCCTTGATTCTAGTAATTACAAACTTATATTATTTTTTTATATCGCCAATATTTAATTATCGTTTTCTCGTATTTGGTCCTGAACCTTCAGCTGATGCTAATGTTGTGGTGCAGCTCCGGCGAACAAACAGGCTCATAGACAGCGACTGCCTCCGAATCTTTCACCTGATTCTTGTTCAGGCGGTGGTGTGGTTGCAGACAAGGATTTGGTAAGCTTGATTTTCCTTTTTTTTGTTTTTTTTTCTATAATTGGCCATGATCTACTTAGAAATATTTACGAATGAATGAAGAAACTTGCCTGCTTCGGTGATTGGGTTGCATTAAGTTCTCTGTATGTGGTTATTTGTATAAAAAGAAAAGAAAGCATTGACAGTAAATGCGCTGAATTTTGCAGTTCTCTTTCAAATTTGGGTGGAGATCTTCTAAACAACTGCTTGGAACTCCGATTAAGAAGTTACTAGACGAAGAGATGTCACCGAAATCTGAATCAAAAAGAAGATCCCCTGGTGTTATCGCCAGATTGATGGGTCTTGATGGACTGCCATTTCAGCAGCCTATTAATAAGCAGCACAAGGGTTTGTCTGAAAGCCTCCAACAGAAGACACCACAATTACAGAAAACACGCGGCAAAGGAGTGCCATATGATGGTGGGTCATCTAGGAGAGGCTTAAGGGATCAGCAAGAATTTAAGGATGTATTTGAGGTCTCGGAGATTCCAAAGGTAGAGAGCAGTAGATATCCGTCACCAGGGGGTGTAGGCTTGAAGACCAATGATGCTGAAATGTCATTCATTGAACAGAAGTTCATGGATGCCAAACGCCTTGCAACTCATCAAGATTTACATTCTTCAAAGGACTTCCGAGACACACTTGAGGTTTTGGATTCTAACAAGGATCTTCTGCTGAAATACTTTAAGCGGCCAGATTCTTTGTTTAAAAGGCATCTAAATGATCTTCAAACTGTTCCTATCCAATCACATTATGGTCATGTAGAAACTATGGATATTGAGAAGTATGAACATGACTTCAGTTGGAGGTCAGATAGGGAGAAAACACGGTTGAAAAACAATAGATCTCATGAAAGGCATCTTGATGGTTATCCTTGTCATTTTGACAAAAGACATGTGATGCATAGTTCACCAAAATCATCAAAGCTTCAATTTCAGGGCAGACATGAACAAGATGCAGTCCCCACAAAGATTGTCCTCCTGAAACCCAATCTTGGAAAAATGCAGAATGGTACCCGAATTGTATCGTCACCTTGTTCTCATAATTTTCTTTCAGGGCGTGAAAATGACACTGAACTGTGTCAAGTGACAAATTTGCCTGAAAGTGCAAGGTCTTGGAGGCAAGATTCGTTTGAATCTAGAGAAATCGCAAAGGAAATCACTAGGCAAATGAGAAATAGTCTTAACAATAATGGCATGATGCTTTCAACTTCTAGAATTGCAGGATATGCTGGGGATGATAGTTCATGTAGTGTTTCTGGTAATGAATCTCCTGAGGTGTCTGGGGAAATAACTGCAACTATGGGAAATTCGTTTGACTTAAACAACCGTAGCAGGCGATCTTCCCGTTCTGGTGAATCTTCTGTCATTAGAGAGGCAAAGAAGAGATTATCAGAGAGGTGGAAGATGACACACGAGTCTCAAGAGGTGCAAGGCATCAGCAGGAGCAGCACGCTGGCAGAAATGCTTGCTATCCCTGACAAGGAATCGAAGGCTCCAAATTTTGATGGCATGGCTACTGGGGAAGGTTTCCGTGATAAGTTTACTCCCAATAGTGAACCTGCTAAGTGGGTTGAACCATTGGGTATCAGCAGCAGGGATGGTTGGAAGGACGGCTGCATTGGTAGTTTGTCGAGGTCAAAATCTCTTCCTTCTTCCTCCAGTGCCTTTGGAAGTCCTAGAACATTCTTGCGCACTGAAGCACTTCGTGCTGATCGATTTATGTTGCCAAAGGAAACCCATAAACGTGAGAGGAGAAGAGCAACAAAGAGTCTTGATCATAGACATGGTGTAAATAACAGAAGCCCAAGATCTGGTCACAAAAAGTCTTGGTCTTTGCATTCGTCAAAGCTAGAAGTTGATGAGTTTTGTGCTGACTTACATACAATTCAGAATAAAATGAATATCATTCTTGATGATTCGCCCAAGCTTGAAGTCCCAAGTGCAGTTGCTGATGATGATGTGGAAGTGACAAATGGAAGTACAGTTGAGTCTTCTGAACCTTTGAATAAGGTGCTTCCTGAATTATCATCTCATGTTATAGAAGGTGATGGTGGCGCGGTTGACAAAAATAATTCAATACAGCAGGTTAAGTTTCTAACATTTTCAATCGGTATATTGTTAATGGTGTGGTCATTAATTAATTTTACTGAACAATATACTAGCAGTATCTATTTAGATCAACAATTTGGTTCTTGGTGTTCAACTTATATCACATTAACCAATTAATTCACTTGTCGCGTTCCACTTTTTTCATCTCTTTTGTCTGCTTCATCCTTACATGGCTTGCTATTTTTAGTTCTTTCACCTGTTGACTTCATAGGTCTTTCCCAAAGATTTTTATTTATTCTTTTGAACTTGGTGTTATTCAAATAAAATATGTAAACGTTTTAGAAAATAGAAATTGTTAATGCAGAACTGAGTTAATCTTGTTGCTACTAGTATTAATTTTTTACAGAACTTAGATGCAGTAGTGACTAAAGAGGAAAGTTCTATTTTATCATAATCCAATGTACTGGCCTGTAATTAATGAATTGCTTTCCAATTTTCATTATGTTTTTTCTTACTTGATATGTTGTAATATTTCAGGATCTATCAGCTGGGTCACCTGGTGGAAGTTCAGTCATCCGTGAACCACCTGTTCCCGGACTTGAATCTTCTTGCTGTAAAGATGCTGATCAACCCAGTCCTGTCTCAATCCTTGAACCTGCTTTTACAGATGATCTGTCTTCTTGTTCTGAATGTTTTGAAAGTCTCAATGCTGATCTACAAGGTAGCTGAACAAGACCTTTATTTTGATTATTAGTTTCAATTCTGTGTTAATCCGCATCCTATGTTCGGATCCATGTTTATTTCCTCTAGTTACTTCATATTTTATTTCCTTCATTTTGAAATTCTCAGTGAGCTAGACGTTTATTTTGATTATTCTGCTCTGCTAATATTGTGTGTAGTTCCTTTATTTTCTCAATCCTTATTGTCAGATTGACGTCTTGTAATTGTCATAGCAGTGAACGACAGAAGTTAACTATGGTTTTGCAATACCAGACCCATTTTTATCTATATTCTACGAGGAGAAACATTACTAGTACATGCAGAATTTTGGTTCCATGACCCCGTGAGATCAGACCAGTTGTTGAAAATATTTTTTTCTGTGTTTTTCCTGTTTAGCCTGTTCTTGTACATGACAATAACTTCTTTTCATCCATTTGGCAATACATAACGTAGAAAGTGGAGACTAATTGATATCTTCCTTAAAAGTTTTGGGTCTTTGGTGGATTTATTATTTAACCAATTTATCTTCGTGTGTATTTTTGGAGAAAAATGAAGTGATTTTTTTTCAGTTGAGTTTCGGTGTGCTGACATCCTTGGTTTTCACTAATGGAATTTGCTCTCTCAGTGAATTCAAGTTGTATGTGACTCGTGAGCCAATAGCTTCTGTTACAATAATAGTTCTAACCGTGGTAATAGAGCTGTATAAGTACCTCATCAATAGGTTCTAGTATGCTTAACAATTTCTTGAGAATGTTTTATGTGATAATTGTTATTTGAATTGAATATACACGATAAATCACTTGCACAAATGAGTATGTTGCTTAACTGTTTAAATGATATTTCAAGGTTTAATCAGTTTTCTCTTGAGCATGCATGAGTTTGAGACTTAGACTCATTCCTTTCTCTAATGAACATTTATTTGTTGATAGGGCTGCGAATGCAACTCCAGTTGCTGAAGTTGGAATCTGAAGAATATGTGGAGGGACCCATGACTGTGAGTGATGAAGAAGATGGCGAGGAAGTATCTGCTGGAATGTTAGCAGCAGACAAAGGATTATGTAGAAGAACTGAAGATAGCTGGGAATGTTCCTACATTATAGATGTCTTGTCCGAATCTGGCATTGATGGAGTTCAGCTCGATACAATTTTGGAGGTTTGGGATTCCCTAGAATGGCCTGTGAGTCTTTCGGTGTTCGATGAACTTGAAAAAAGGTATAGTGATGGGACAACTTGTTCAAGGTCTCAAAGGAGATTGCTTTTTGACCATATAAATATAGGAATTCTCAAGATGAGTGAGCAATTCTCTTTCTCTAGATCAGCAATCAGAAATGCCATTGGCTCTAATTTGACCAAAAACGGGTTCCGAGATGGCCTTCTGAGGATGCTAGTGAACGAAGCAAAAGTAAGGGATGGTGGTCAGGGGAATGTGGTGGTTGGGGAATCTGAGTGGATGGACCTGAAAGTTTACATTGATGCAATAGGCAGGGAAGTTGAGAGATCGTTGTTAGATGATTTAGTGGCAGAGATAATCGGTACCTAGAAATTTGGTACCTGAGATTAATAGCATTTCTTCTCTCGATAGTTTCTTTCCCAGTAATGTAAATCGAATAGGACAATGTTAATTTCATCAAAAGATGAATAAATGGATCGTAATCTTTCGGCCAAATCAGAGTAAGCGTTTTTCTGAGTTTAGATAACATTTCACTTACTTTCTTTGTCTAGTTTACCTTTTATAACTCTTAATTTATATAGTAATATATTACTGTATGTCTTTTATGTTAACATTATATAGATTAAGAGATGTTAAAATAATGTCAAGAAAAGAAATAATGTTATTAAAGAAATTGTATAATATATATTTTTCACTTAAAACACAAGTATAATGTCATAAATCTATTAAGTTAAAATGATATTAATTTGTACCAATAATATTTTCTCATCCGACATGATTGTTTTATTTTATTTTATTTTATTTATTTATTTTTCTTTCAAAAACTTCTATGTTTGATTTGTACTTCTTTCGAACTATTCAAGTTTCTTCATAATACTTTATGTTTGCTGTGTTTCTTTATGCTTTGGTAGGTATGAAAACGTATAGAATGAAAGAGAAAATAAAAGTGAAAGTAGAATTGTTTAGATGAAGAGAAAAATAAAAAAAATAAAAAAACATTACAATTAATTTAATTGATATAAGTGAATACAAAATTTAAATTCTTTAAGTAATATAATGAATTATTAAAATATCTTAATTTAAAATTTAATAAGAATATATTGAAATCGGAAGATGATTAATTAATATCATGTTACGATCCATAATTTTATAAAATAATTTAAAGAGAATATTTTTTTATATGTGAATTAAAATGAAAATAAATTTTAAATTAGTACAAAGAAAATGATTATAAAATGTGAATAAAAAATTATACTTCACAATAGCATATTAAAATTATTTTACAAAATACAAAAAATTTAAATTATTTATTTTATTATGATATAAAATATTTATTAATAAAATATTA
This sequence comes from Lablab purpureus, assembly GCA_030347555.1. NCBI lineage: Eukaryota > Viridiplantae > Streptophyta > Magnoliopsida > Fabales > Fabaceae > Lablab > Lablab purpureus. The sequence goes on from CM059260.1 coordinate 10,265,076, forward strand.
ATGAACATAATGATTTGTATAATCATTGATTGTAATTGAAAAATTATTTATTGAACAAAAAGTAATAAAAATTAAAATCTTACATTTTCATTTAACAAATATTTATTTAACATTTATTTTTTCATTTTATTTCTCTTCTTTTATCATATTATATATTTTATAAATCTATAACTTTTTTACGTATGGTTAAGGAGTAAATTAAAGTTTTAAGTATATATAAATAATTTTCTTAAAATCTTACCTCTTTGAAATTAAAATCAATTTCATGTAGAATCCTCATGTTTTTCCATTTCTGTCCACACTTGAACAGTATATATATCAATGGACTCAGAAGAAGTGTTAATCTTTGCAATTTCATTTAATTATTTTTTCCCTCTCATTTCAAACCGATTCTTAAATTTAAATGTTGTAGTGTCATGTAAGTTTTGATTAAATTTTACAAGTAATTTCTTTGATTATTGTATTTCTTTTAACTTCACAAATTATTGATAAACTTGTTAATGTTATCCATTTGATTGAATTGAGCTTTACATCAAAACTATATTGAACATATGATTTGTATAGAAGTATTTAAATTTGCTCAAAACTACAAACATTGTTGTATTGATTAAATTCGATATTTTGATAACCAAAACAACATTGGTGTTACTTAATTTTGTTTGTAAATAAAAAAAACATTATAGAAAAAGAGTTAATGATAGAATCCTTAAGAATTTGTGTTTTTCAAGTACTCTTACTATCACTAAGAATTTGAGTTTCCCTCTCAAACTTTAAATATTTAACATGAAATTAAATAATTAAATAATTAAATAATTAGCATGATTAAATATTTAACAACAGTTTAAACAAAATTTACTCCATAACAATCATATTAATGTGAAAGCAGACATGGATGAAGAAGATAACTAGAGGGAAAGAAATGACTTGAAAGTTAAGAGTGTGGAGAATGTTGTTAGAATGGGGTTTGTAGTATGGTTTGGCATGAAAGATTGGTGGGAATATTTATTATGTTTTTAGGTGATAAATGTAGCCATGGTGAGTCCATGAAAGTGATAGAGATGGTGACTCAACACATGCAAATAGGTTGTGGACAAAAGCCATGGATGGACCTTCTTGTTACCGTTAGGCTTTCAGTAGAACCCTCTCTTTGTGGTCCAAACTCAAACACTCACCTCTTGTGACTAAGAACACAACTCATCAACTTTTTCTTTTCATAATTCTTTTTACCTAAATTATTTTTGTTTTCCCTTCATACATATGATCATCAATACTTTTAAAGGTATTATTAAGAATTTAATTTACATTTCTTATTCATCTAAAATTTTCATTAAAAAGATATTATAACATGTGAAATAATGTAAGTTCATATAAAAATTATAACTTTCAACATATTATCTACATATAAGATTTATTAGTTTAAATTAAGAGTGATCAAATTGTAATTTTTACATTATAACATCTAAAACGTGAAAATGACAAATAAAAAATTGAGAATGATATTCTTAATCAACAATTTTTTTATTAAAATATTTTAAAAATTATAAGTGATATAATGAGTCAATCTAAACTATTTTCACATGCTCTCCTAGTAGTTCAACAAATTAACATATTTGATCACCTAGCTAGAAAAAAATTTTCACATTTAATCTTGTAAATATTTTCTAAGTTTTTAGTCAGTTAGTAAACCTCTCTAACTACAATAATTTTTTATTTTTTTATTTTTAATATATATATATATATATATATATATATTAAAAACATACTTAATAATATAAATATTGTCTAAATCTTTAATTGATTAAATTACTTAATTGTAATTACTAATTGGAATTTAATTTCCAAGTGTTATATATATATATATATATATATATATATATTAAAAACACATTTAATCATATAAGTGTTGTCTGAGCTTTTTAATTGGTTAGCTAATGTTTCTAATTAGACAATCACAAATTATTATGTTTTCACTTTAAATTACTTTATTATAACTAATAATTAAAATTTAATTTGTAAGTATTAATTATTTAAGTTACAATATTGTTACATGTTTGTATCACTTAAATAATATAATACAAAAAATTAATTATTTTAATTTATAATTTATAATTAAAAAAAGAGTCAATAGTTTCGAGTGTCCTGTCTCATCTTTGGTCTACCAAGTTGGCCGACCATGCGAGACATGCCAGAGTGAGTTGAAAATACAAACATATCCTACCAAATTAGTGGCAAACTAGTGAGTGAACCCTATCTTACTTTGCCACCCTCTAACCAAAACTTAGGCTAAATACTTAAGGTCTAAAAGAATAGTAAACACTCTAATTTACTATTTTAAAGGTGTGTATAAAATGTATTCATCAATAATCACAAGGGACAACATTAATTATAGAAACCTGAAATGTCTCCCAATAATTAGTTAGATTTTAATATTAGTAAGAGTCTCAACATATTATCATAAAATTTTATACCTACAGTTGACAACCAATCAAAGTGTTCTTGAAAATTATCTAGTGATTTGCAATAAAAGTCTTCTCCTTTTACTTCAATTCTACAAAATTCTTTAGTGAATACAATTTGTGCTCCCTGATTTGAAAGCATATAAGGATTCACGCTTCTCCCAAAAGTTTCTCACATATGTCTAAAAAGTAATAAGATTATATACATTTTCATCCACAAAGTTCTTAATAAAACTACATACTTGGTGTTCAAAATTTCATTCCTTCATCATTCATGAAATATGACCTTTTGTTAGGGGTGACAAAGTGGGTCGAGACCGTTCTACCATGAGCACGTCAAAAACGGACCGGGTCGGGCTGTCCCGTCACAATGATGAGCGCCAAAACTTTTAACCTACCCTGCCTAATTTTTTTTAATTTTGAATGTTTTTAAAAAATCTATTTTTTTTAGTTTTATTTTTATTTTTGGACCTTTGGTTTTAATTTGGATTTTTTTTTCTTTGCAACTATTTTGTTTGTGTCCAATTTAAATGAATTTTTGTAACTACAACAATATATTAAAGAGATATATGGTGACATGGTATCTTAAAAATGCAAGCTAAAAGATATAGTGTTTACTACAAAATAAATTGCATACTAAGGTTTATTGCTCTCAACAATCATTTATAACAATTGTTTATCAAAAGAGGAAATAAAATGAACTATTAGAAGCATCATAAATCAACTAATCTTGTTCCATTTCAGGATTATTAGAGGCAGCCTTAAAACAAGTCCCTTTTAATCTTCTATCTTTGTCACTTTCTTCATCATCATCTTCAATATCATAAGAAATTGAAAAAAGTTAGAATATCAAATTGTTTATCAAAATAAAAAAATAATTAGATTTAAATTAGTGAAATTACTATCACAAAAACCATGTTTCCAATTGGAAGTACAAATAATTGCTTCAACATTCTAAGGTAAAAGACGATTTCTATACTTATTAAGAATCCTCAAACCAACACTGAATATAGATTCAGATGCATTTGTAGTAATCGGGATGCTTAGCAAGTCCCTAGCCATTAATGAAAGATATGAAAAGCCTTGGTTGTTACTCTTCCACCATTGTAAAACATCCATATGTTCTGTAAAATCAAGATATCAAGTTGACTCCTTCCTGTTTTAGCAGCAGCTTGAAGTTTGTGTTTTTTAATTCCTAATATGATAAGTCAAAAATAAGTTCAATCAACTGAAAATAATAATAATTGAATTAAAACAAAGTAAAATAACTTACACAAAAAAGACTTGGCTTGGTGGGAGCAAACTATGATGAAAGATGATCATGCTTACATTTTAAAACATTTGAAATTGAACCCTTTATACAATATTGAGAGAAAAGCACATATAATTTTTCCTTTATTTTCTCCAACTTGACTTCCCAACAAAGGGGATAAACCTTTTCATAGTAGAATCTCAATGTTTTCAACTTCATCCTTGGGTCTAAAATTGCCCCAAATGCAAGAACAACACTATATTCATCTTAATATTTATCAAATTTTATCATCATCTTTTCAGCCATATCTCTTATAACTTCATCTTTATCTTTGATACTTTCCATTAAAAGGCATTGAATTTCCAAACTTGTAAAAAATACAAGTTGGATGTAGAATAACTTGTTGCAGAAATTAAATTTATAATAAAATGGAAACAAGAGAACACTAATATTTTCTGCTCTTTTCCATTTGTCATCAGAAAGACAATACTTGTAATTTTCATTAATTAGGTGTAGGCTTCCAAAAACACGTTGGTATTTTAGAGCACTTTGAAGCATTAAATAAGTTGAGTTCCACCTTGTAGGAACATCTAAACACAATCCACTTAATGCATCAGTGTCTCCAATTTTTTGAAGGCAATTTTTTAAATTTAATCGTTCTACTCACAGAACCCCTAACATACTTGATGTTCTCCCTAATTTGATCTAAAGCATCTCCAAGTACCTTCAATCCTTATTAAACAATCAAATTTAAAATATGTGCACAACAATGCACATGAAAGAACTCACCATAAAAAATCAAGGAATTTTTCAAAACAAGCTGACTTTTTAAAGTTTTTGGCAAAATATCATTGCTAGAAGCATTGTCCAAAGTGATAGAAGTTTTTTTTCTCAATTTCCCAATCATGCAAAAATTCATTTATCTTCTTAAACAACTCAAATCCAGTATGAGGGGGAGGCAAATGACAAAAGTTAAGAACTTTGCTACTTAACTTCCAATGTCAAACTTATATAACCCTTAGTAGTGCAAGATGTCAATAAATCAAAAGTTAAACAAATCCTACTTGAAATGGTGTTCAACTCTTCCCTTTCTTTCATAAATATTCTCAATACATCACTCTTAATAGTATTGCTAGAAACTAAATTCGCATCAGGATTCAAATAACTTATCCAAGTCTTAAGCTCTCAATACTTAACAAATTTGATTGGTAAACCATGACGCATAATTAGATTAGCACACAACTCACGCAACACTATTTGATCTATTTTTTTGCCTTCAACTTTCCTTGCATATCCAAAATCCTTTTACTCACATCTTCATATTTTATTTTGCCACATCTTTCAATATGACACTTTAAATGGGAAGTCCCATATTTTTTTACCACCAACTACATGTTTTTTGTTACAACCATTACACCTTCTCTTTACTATCATCACAAACACCAATTCTAGTAAAAAATTTCCAACAATCAAATGTTGTAAAAGTTATCCTTTTTCTTATTGAGTTCAACACTTTCAGATTCATTTTCAAAAACATCTTCATCTTCATTCCTAGTTACATGATCCTCATGGACATCACTATCACAAAAATATTTACTAATTGACTCATCTATTTTTTCTTGAACTTTTGTTGGCATACAACAAATCTTTATAAAGCTATTTTAGTATAAGTTTTGCTTATAAATTCAAAGATATATTTAATCCAACTTTCAGGAGCCCCTAGACTAATATCAAAATGCAGAGAGTGAGTAAACCTTCCAACATCCCACCAATTCCCCAATCAATATACATAAGGCAAATACATATTCACCCTAAATATTTTTAATAAGTTGCAATAATTAGATCCTAAATTATTGATGTTGAAGAATGTACATTAGTCTTGAATTATAGATATATTGAAATAGCAAATGACCCATCAAAATGCTTGAATTAAACAACTACACAAAAAACTGATCATCAAAGCAAAGACTCTTCAACACCATCACAAAATTAAAACATGCAACAAAACAATCAAGTTTAACATTAAACTCCAAACCATAACATATTCAAATAATAGGTGAAAACCCTAATTATTTTGGGAAAACAGTTGGAAAAAAAGTTAAAAGCAACCATTACCTTACGCATGAACGAAGACATTAGTTTTCAAGTTCATGTTAGAAAATGCGGTTAACAATTTGAACATGCATTATCGTAATTACAAAGGTGACAACGAAATGAATGCAAAAAAATATCTTAAAGCATTAACAGAAAAACAAAGGGAGAAAACAAAATAGGATTGTAAAATGTTCAACAATGGAGTTGAAGGGACCTTCGGAAGAAGGGAAAGGAAACAAAATAGCGATGGCTTCTTACTTTTGAAAGTGACAAATAGAGAAACATGGAGACATGGGTTTCGTTGAGCTCATAGTGTTCCGTGAGGTGCCGACAATGATGGATTTCGTCTGGTTGATGGCGTTTTGTGAGGTGTTGTCGCTGCGAAGTGAGGTGCTGAACGAAAATAACCCTAGCTGTTTTCCCAATTTAAGAGATAAAAAGAAAGGGAATGAGTGAGAGACTGAGAATGGATGCAAAACACGTGAACACAATAGCTGTCAAATTTTTTTCATGGGCTGATAGGTTGGCCCGTCCCACCCCACCTCTAACCCGGCAGGTTGGTGGGCTAGATGGGCTGGGTTGATACAGGTTGGCAGGTTCAAAATGCAAACTTGCCCCGCCTATATGCTATCGGGTTGGCGGGCTTGCCCGTCGGACCCGACCTACTTTGCCATCCCTACCTTTTGTAAACCAAAAACAAGAAAATGAATATTCTTCACAACATCCAATCAAGTTATAAAAACTTGTCCCTTAACCAAAAGGATTTAATGTCACTTTGATGGGGTGAATCAAAATAAGTGATGGAGAAATGACTCGTTGAAATTTATGAATTGTTAGGCTTTATTGGAGAAGAATACACCGATCGGATAGAATTACTTTATGGAAGGAAGAAGGAACTACAAAGAATGAAAGAAAAATTGGCGTAACTTTTCTTCTAGAAGAAGTCTGAGAGAAAGGTTCCTTGTGGAAGAACTTAAAGTGGATAGTGCTCCCAATAAGAGGAGTGAGTGAGAAAATGAGAATCAATTCTCTATTCTTTTAAATATGTTTTCAAGGATCATATTACATTGTTTTTTGTAGGCTAAGCTATCCTAGGTTAAACATATGCCAAGTTTGAATTCAAATTCAAACTTTCAAGTGCCAATTCCATCCCATGTACAACATGTGGGAAATGTGACTCAATTGCTTCTAGATCTAACATATTTAACATGGGCTAAATTTGATTTGAATGTCTAATTAGAGAGAGCTCTCCATGTGCTAGAAGAGTTTCCTAATTCGGTTATAATCACATTTGGGCTACATGTGGACATAGGCTCAAAATTACTCACTTTCAACCCCAGAATTCTTGGCCCAATTACAAGCACGAATAACCTAGTCTACTTAACTCAAATACAAGCCCAAATATCCTAAAATACTTGGTCCAATTACAAGCCCACATTATTCCTAATCTACACATGTGATGATAGGCCCATGTAAGGAGTGCTTAGGCATAATATCTTTAGTAGAGACTCAATCTTCATGTATTCTTTTGGCCATGACTCTAGTGGTTGATCCTTTGGCCGAGGATCTCTCATCAACAAGTTAATAACAATTCAGAAACAAAGTAATAAAAAAGAAAAAAAATTCCCCAACTTACAAAAAACTAATAGAACATAATAGGAAAATCTCAAGACAAAAGACACATTTTTAATGTTGAAAAAAATTCAATGTAAGGATTAAAGCCATAAGTTGTTGGACTTGAAGACTTGACTTCATGTTAATTTGATGTCTCCAACCACTTTGATGATGAAGATGATGATGTTTGAAGAATGAAGATTTTATCCTAGTGTTAGGGTGTCTTAGGATTTGGGGTAAGATGCATTTCATTTAATCTTGCTTTTTAAATGTTTTGAAATGTTTTAAAGAAGTTTTAACTGTTTTCAACTCATGAAAAATATGTTTTCAGTCAGTTAAAATGTTCTTAATTTGATGACTAAGTCAATCTTAAACATTTTAACCAAATGATATGGATTTTAGTTAACTAGTATTTTGAACAGGTGTTTTTAAGTTTTGTTCTAGCTGAATTCAACTAACTATTTTCAAGATTTTAATCACCTTAAATTCTGGAACTGTTGTTTCTAAATTTTACTTCCAGCTGATTTCAGCTAGCTATTTTTTATAATTTAATCAACTAAAATCCTGGAGCTATTCTTAAGAAATTCATGCTCTCTGGAAAATCTAGTTGATTCGCATTTAAACAAGCTAAAATCACTTAAAGATTTCTCTTTAATGATTTCCACCAGTTTAATCGCGTTTTCATCTGACTGTTTTCCAGTTTTCAAATTTTGGGTGCTCTCTAGAAAATCCATTTTAATGAAAACAACTAGCTAAATTGTGTTTTAACTAACTGATTTTGTCAGTAACAATTTTAAAACACTTATACCAATTCTATTTTAAATATTTTGAATTTTAAAGAACTGGACAATGAATCAATTACAGAGAAACCCGTTGTTCATAAAGAGTTTTCAAGTGTTCTAAATCAATTTGCGAAATCAATCAAAGAGTCCAAGATCAAATTGAATATAGAATCTTTCCATAGAAAGTCATCACCTGAATTTTGTCCTATTTCATATACTACAAGTGTAAATCAGGTGAGTTTGTTCCATAATCTTATGTAATCTTGTACTGGGTTTGTTTCTTGTTAATAAGGGTGATTAAGGTGTTCTTGTAATAAGGTTTTACAAGGGTATACAGATCTTGTAGGGTTCAAGATCAATTTTATTGGTTTGTTTTTTAGTTTTTCATGTAGGGTTCATATAAAAATTGAAATTTAGTGAATTGCTTTGATTTGGGTGTTTAGGAAACTAGATGTAGCCTTCATAGAAAGGTGAACCAGTATAAATCTCTTGTGTTGATCTTCTTTCCCTGCTTCTTTAGTTTCTGTAATTGATAATTGAATTGGATATATGATACATTGGTATAAGCATTTCAAGAATCTTTAAAGAATTGATTTTTACCTGCAGCTGTAAACTGTTTTTCTGAAATTGGCCAAGGTTTTCGAAACTTCTTTGAGAGTTTAATTCACTCCTCTCTTAAACTCAATCATTTATTCTAACATAAGTCGTTTAGACAAAAGAAATAAATATATTATGATCAATAATAGGTACTATAAGTAGCTAATTTTCCCATTTAATTGGGATCAGATATAATGAAGATATTCTTTATGTAGTTTCTCATCTATAAATTCCTTCCACAATTTTCATGTTATTTCTTGATCTTTATTGTTGCATGGTTTGATTATCTGTGCTATGGGTAATTTCTTAAACATTTGGAAATACTTTTAGACTTGAGAACTTGGAATTGAAAAACTTAGGATTATAATCTTAGACATAATTTTGTATTATCATTCTATACATCCAATCTTAATGCAAACTTTGTGTAAAAGAAGTTAAAGAATTATCATTTTTACATTAAAGTTTAGAACTAGTTACTAAGGAATTAGGATTAGTATACTTTTATGTGTTTAGGGTTTAAGATTTAGGGTTTTAGAGTTTATTTTCTGCAATTAAATCATATCTTGATCTCTCTTCATTTAATAAAGTGAGACAAGAAACTTATACACTTGATCATGTTTTATGATACAACCGATAAAACAAGTAAGCTAGGTCCTATGCAATGAGATTAATAAAAGATTTGTGCTAACTTAAGTTGAATCAACTAATATTTTAAATCTTCGAAAAAAATTGATCCAGTCTGACCTTAAATTAGGTTAAAAATTTATTTTGACCCAATTGAAAAAATCATAATTTTTTTTATATTTTAGATGTGGTTATTTGATGTATAAATTCTACCACATGTTTAAATTTTAGTAAAATAATATTGTTTTTAATTTTTTAAATTATAATTGTTATTTTTTAAAAGAGTTCATCATAAATCTATTTCGACTGTAAAGTAAGCTAGTAAGACTAAAATTGACTTATTTAAATTTAAATTTTTTTTTGTCTTATCACTTTATTTTGTGATTTATTTGGAAGTCATTTGATTAAACATTTTTTTGTCATCTCTACTTTACATATAAAGAAAGCCCAAAAACTTAAAAAAAATAAATAAATATGACAAATATGAGAATGGAATGGAATGAGAAAAATTAACTCAAATAAATTTTCTAACATAATATATTAATCTTTTCAAATATATATATATATATATATATATATATATATAATTGAAGAAACATACAATTTTGATAATATACTTTTTCACGATAAATGGAATTAATGTGAATATGAGACAATCATTTATCAAGTAATTTGATTTATAATTCAAACTTATACTATTAAATATAATTATAAAAAAACTATACTTCTTAAAAAGGTGCATAACATTAGATTAAATTAAGGTAATTTGATTTATAGTTCAAACTTATAAATAAATCAAGTTTGATTTTTCAAACTCAAATTTGTCAAAAATCTCTATATATGTATATGCATGTTTAATTCTGAAGTTGAATCAAGTTAAATGCAAACCATGATGATATTTAAATTAGAATTATTTTAAATAATTTTGATTGTTTAAGATCCAAAATAAAGATTTGAGACTCTAAACGTAAATGCAACATGTAATATAACAATTGTGTTTATATTGTAACCCATAAACCTATCTTTGATAAGTTGCTGTCAACCTTGTTCTGTAGTTAATCAGTACAAACATATAAGCCATACTTGATCCCATGTGCAAGCTATTCACGAGTCACCATCACCCAACTCGTAGTACACCAAGTTGCTACTTATAAAACCTTTCTCAAGCATTTGCTTGCCCCCTTGGCGTCAGATTTCAGAGAGAGAAATTACTCTGCATTTTGTAGAAAGTCACATAGAAAGATTACAAAGCAAGTGGTAAACACTGACACCAATGTAAGTCAACACTTTTTTGTTACAAAAATATTATAAAGTTCATTAAACAAGAAATAAGAACTGGAAATCCTTATATTCTTTAATAAGGAAAAGTGTTCTTATAAAGTTGAGAGAACTCCTCTCAAGACATGTCAATCTTGGCTTTAGAACTTGCCAGTAATTGCTGCTTTATATAGTAGTTGATTGTGAACGAAATAGATGGTTGTATTTGAAAATATTCTAAGTTAGTAAAGTAATAAATACATAATAAGGAATACCCATATTTTTAAGTTGTTGTCTATTTATAATGTTATTAAGTAATTACTTATGTGTACATTTAATTTTGATTTGATTATTATTTTAGTATGGTAATTAGTTTAGGGTAGTGCATAATTAGAGTATATTAACGAAATTCTTTCTAATAAAAGATCTTTTTATTGTGTATCATGTTGTTTAGGTGTGTTAGTTCATCCATTAGGCTGAGGTGGTTGACTCATTTTATACACAAGTTTTCCAAGTTTGAGTGGGTAGAATATTATAAAAAATCTTTAAAAAATTATTTATATGTCAATACCTTGTCGACCATACACTAGTCCTCCAAGCTCTCGAGTGTGTGAAACATTACAAAATGTCTTAAAAAATTCATTTCTTTATTGAAACTTTGTCAGCTTCTTACCATATAATGGAACCCGCATACTCGAATGGATAAAGCATTATGAAAAGTTCATTTCTTTGTTGATGTCTTGTCGAATCCTTACCATACACTAGCTTTCCAAGCTTGAGTGGGCAAAAAACTATGTAAAGTCTCTGAGAGAGAGAGAGTATACAATCTTTTGAGCATTTATTTTGGGAGGCACTTGTGATTAATAGTAATGATGACATTTTGAAATAAGAAGCAACACGTAATGGTGACTGTTAGTTGAAAATGATTTAATGATTGGGGAATCACATATTTTCGATCACTCGTTTTTCTTAGTACTTATAATAAAAGGTGGTTCATTGTGGGTAGGGATCACATCATATGCTTCTTTGTTCAAGTGTTGTTTACTTTGACTTTCATAGTATTCTCTAAGTGATTTCTCAATACTCTTTAGAAATAATAATATCTTCTTTCTTCTAATAATGGCATGTCGAGTTTGGAGGAATTTTTAGAGTTTGAGAGTTTGAGCGATGCAGAGCTAATGTCTGAGTATGACCTGAATGATACTATGAGTTCAAATTATGTATCTGAGCCTGACTGAGAAGCTCTCGATGGGACAAGTTTGGATGGTAATAGTGTTGGTAGGGTGGTACAATATGTTGCTACCAAGGAGGTGGAGGAGCAAGTTTAGAATGATTTGTCGGTTAAAGATGGTTATGATTGGGTGGACCATCTTGTGTTCAGGATATTTTTTCGAATATCGCTAGTCATCAGTTTTTCGCTCCTTCATCGAAAGCGTGCATATTTTTGGAGGATGACAATCTTGATAAGATTATACTTTTTCATCAATACCATGCCAATGGCATGTGTGTCATGGATAAGAAGGCTCAAAAGAGATTTTTTTTTCATTTTTATTCTTGTTTAATAATAGATTTTCATGAGCAGTTTTCTTTAAATGAATTCATTATGGGGATAGTTCGAGTTCTGAATGTTGCTCTAACTCAGTTGCCCCAATAGTTGGGTGATGCTTCAGACTTTTCACATTTTATATTCGGCTTTGTGCTTAAAAATGATATCCTAAGTTTTTATTTTTATTTTTATAGTACTAGGTTGAAAGACCAGGTGGAGTGATTGTCATTGAAACAATTTGGATGATATGTTTCTATCGTGAAATATCATTTGTTTTGGTAATATTAACTTGTTTAGGTTCTTCTTTTTATTTTGAATATTGTGGTTGTTGTTAATCCAAAGGGTAAAAACTACTTCAAGAAGTTGTGTTTGAAGCATCAAGTCATTGTTGCTGCTAAAAAAGGGAAGGCGGTGATTAAGAACGTGCAATAGGTTTAGGAGGCTTCGATTGTTGACCTTCACCCTCCTCAAGATCCTAAGAGAAAACATTGCCAAAGTGAGAAGTCCACGTAAGCATCACTTGGAGAGGTTGCCTTTTACTTGTTCCCTTAATAGGTCCAGTAAGATAAATAATATCTGTCATAAATGAAGGATATATTTAATTTATCTAATATAAAATAATTTGAGTAAAAATAGATTACTAAAAATTAATAAAATAAAAACATAATAGTGTTGCTCCTTCCCTGAAGTAGGATTACTAATACTCATCTAGAATAACTCAAATAATGAAATTATTGTTTTTTTGTCTATACCATATTTAGATTTCAGCATGGTATAACCAGACTAAATATTATTTATTGGATTACATATAAATTACTAATGCTTATATGGGTTCTTGAAACTATGATCTAGGATAGCATAAGGCTTCAAAATTAGTGTCTCACGTTTTTGTGAATAGTAGAGAAAATTCATGACTAATGGGATTTAAAGTACACTAAAAAAGTTATAAAACTTAGAAATACTGGTATCTAAAAAGAATAATTTTTTATTACATTTTGATGAAAGAAGCTAATATTATCAGACTTGAGAGTTTACGTAAACTCGTGGAAGGTCAATAAACTCGACTTGTAAACTCTACTCATAGACTTATAAGCATCTATCGTATGAAAAATTAATAAGAAAAATAAATATTTATGATACCAATTCCATAATATTCAAATAAATAAAATATTATGTGTCTCCTTCATCCAATCCTTAAATGAAATTGTATCCTAGATCTTCATCAATATCTTCTATCTAATGTTCTATTTTTTACAATATTTTTCCTTCTACATATAAGTCAGAATATATCCCAAATATTTTAAAAATTGAATTTGAACCTATTCCAACAATAAAAATAAAGTCACGTCTCATTAAAATAAAAAAAATCACATAAGAATAAAAAGAGTTTAAATAGTGTTATCAATAAAAAATAATAGTCACGCACAAATCCTAAATAATTATGTTATAAAAAAATTATGTTATCACAAAAAGTAGCTACGCAAACCTCAAATAAAATCCAAACTAAAAAAAATCAAACCACGAACCTCACCTCCCCTCACGAACGTAATGGTGCAGACATGGAAGCGAGATGTTACAATGCCAAGTCGAGGTCGACACAATGGCAGTGTTCGGCAATGACGATTGTCATAATGACGTGAGGCAATGGCAAGGGCGGCGTTGCGCAATAGTGAGGGTGGCGACGAGGCTACACAACAATGCTGAAATGCGATGAAGAGGACAATTTGAGTAAGTTTGCTAGCGGAGAGGTAAGTTTGTTGGTTTTGAGACGTTGGATTTGGCACAATTCGTGTTTTCATGTTAGGGTTTTTTATTTGAATTTTTGGGTTTTAAAAAAATGTCAGAATTTGTGTGCCCAACAACAGACTCAATGACTGAGTCTTGAATTCACGAGTCTAAAAAGAGTTCACTGAGTTTGTCTGAGTTTAAATCGAGTTTACAAAAAAACGAGTTTGTTTTTGAGTCAACCCTTAAACAGTGATTGAACTCGTAAACTCAAATGAGTCACCGAATTAACTCGTGAGTTTAATAATCTTAGAAAAAATACAATATCAGACATATTTTACACTAAATGATTTAAAAGTTAATTATTCAACCTACGATGATATTTATGTGAACTAGTAATTTAAAAATACAAAATAATTGATTAAGTACTTTTACATATTATTAAATTAAACCATTTTGATTAATTTTGTGTTCTTTAAAATAGATTTCTACATTGACATCGCAAGTCAACGAAATGAAAGTAATGGTGATATTTTTGTACAAAATTGATGTGATAAATTGCCTCATGACTTTACTATGCTTCATGCATCATCAGTAATATCTAAATTTTGATTAAGTTAATATATATGTATATATATATATATGTTTTGTAGTTTCATTGTTATTAATTATAATTATTTTTTTATATTTTTAGTTATCTATTTAAAGAAATGTTCTTAACGAAAAAACAAATGATCAACATAAAGAATCACACTCAAATACTGTTATTAAATTTTTCATTATATCTAATTTTATTACTAAGTACTAGGCATGACAACCGGGTGGGACGAAATGAGTTTTGCCTCCCCGTTCTCGTCCCCAACTTACTTAATGATTCCCGCCCTCACCCCTGATCCCTGTTAGAATAAAAATTTAGTCCCCTCACCCATTCCAATCGGGTCGAGTTTCTCCGTCCTTCCTTATCCCCGTTCCATTTTATTTTTTTAAATATAATTTTATAGATTTTTAAAACAATTAAATAAATCTAAAAATTTAAGTACCACTATAATATATAATATATATATATATTATGTTACAAAAATAAATTATTAAAGATAAATTTATAGAGACTAAATATTTTAATGTTAAACATTCTTTTATATATTATTTTCTTATATATAAATTAATATTTATAGTGTTACAAATTCTAAATTATTTTACTGATGAAGTATATTTTAGTTTATTAATTTTATATTATAATATGTATGTAAAAAAGTATTTTATAATTTTTTTTTCTGTTTTATATCATCAAGTTTAATTTATCAATCTTTAAAACACATAAGATAAAATCTAAAATCCTTCAAAATGAATATCAAATGTATATTTAAAAACATTAATATAGTATGATCTTGATTGTGTAGTTTGATCATGCTCATTATCTTCTGTTGCTAGTGGAACTTCATTTGGTGTACTAGTAGGACCATTAATTGAAGGATCTGAATTTTCTTCTAAATTTGGTTTATGAGCTTGTGATGTTCTAATATCTTTCATAATAAAAAATAGAATTTTTGCAATTACAAAAATAAAACGATTTATCTATCATGTTTCTCAATAATAATTTTTTCTAATTGTCATAAAATTTTTAGTTTTGACAAAGAATAGTGAAACTCTCAAAATGTGACATAACAAACTTTGATAAAGATAGACTACAAAACTAATAAAAAATCACAACAATAATACAATTTACAATGAAGAGAGACTTTTAAAATTTAATTATCAAGAAAATCAAAATTAAGAAAATAAAAATAAAAATAAAATAGTACTAGAAAATAAAAATAAAAATAAAAATAGAAATACTCAAATCAATATACAAAAGCAAAAAATATGTGCAAAATTGCACATATGTATCTTACGATAAATGTAATATATTAGTTACACAAAAATTACAAACAAAACCTGATAAAGATAGTGACGTGAATTTGCCCAAAAACGGGATGAATGGATCGTTCTGACAAATTTCCCTCAAACCAAAGATTAAAAATCGAAAATGCGGAAAGGGATTAGAGATGGAGAAAACGCCACAATCATTTCTGACTGATAAGTCCAGTGAAGATTCACCACTCTAAATTTAAAAATTCAGATATAAGAATCTAAAGTTCTACTCGAGAACCAAGAGAGAATTCACGGAGCCAAAATTTCAACTCCTAAAATCTGAATTCTGAGTACAAATAGTTATGAGAATCCTATTTATACTAATGGACCTAAGACAAGGCTCATTAACTAATTAGGCCCAAAACTGGAAAAAGAATAAAAATACAAAGCCCAATAAAGGCCCACAAAGAAAATTAAATCCAAATTACAAAATATTAAAAATTAAATTTAGAAATCCTAAAACTATAGTTGTCATCTTCATGCTCGTATCATATATACAATTTACAATAAATGCACTTTTAAATTTTAATTATGAAGAAAATCAAAGGTAAGAAGATGAAAAAATAAAATAAAAATAAAATAATACTAGAAAATGAATAAAAGTTATGAAAATGAAAATAAAATAGAAATAAAAATAGACATACTCAAACTAGTAATGTAAAAAATTTGTGCAAAATTGTGTAAAAGGTTATGTATCTAATATAATAGATTGGTCATAAAGAGATTACAAAATATAATTGAACAAATACCTTCAATGAAGTCCTAACCAAACATCCTAAATTTCAAATAATAAAATAGTAATAGATGTTATTAAGATCAATGCACAATATTTAAAAATTGATAAAGAAGCAAAGAATTAATCTTATGTATTTACCAAATTGGTTGAAGGGACTAAAAAAAGTAAATATGTGGAGGATGAGAAAAAGAGAAAAATATATTGAACTGGTCAAAGAGATTGAAGAAGTTGAAGGAGTGAGTGAAGGATAAAAAAAGAAAAAGAGTGTGGAACAAAAACTAAGAATATGATTACAAAAAATACACATTGTAATCATTTATGGATAAAAAATAAAAAGAAATACTAAAAAAGAATAATATTAGTTTTAGAATTTAAGTTTAAATTTAAAGATGGAACAGGGATGAAGGTGGGAATAAGTGTGAGGATGAGACGGAGATTACATTACCCACTCGCGATACTGATTTCTTTATAAGGAAAAATCCGAACTTGAACCCGATTAACTTGATTTTTTCCTGCTAAACTCGAGACTAGTAGGTTCGGTCTCTACAAGAATTTAATTCTAATCCTTACTAAGTACAAATCATATTATAATATTAGTATAGTTTGAAGGTGTAGACTTTGTTATTTTACTTTGAAATCGTGGATTTTGTTATTTAATGTTAAATTCAATTATAAATACCAAAATTAAAAAAAGGTACTTTAATATTTAGCCATTTTATTTATTATAAAATATAAATGCATTAAAAATAAATAAAAGTTCTCATAAAAATAAATTAACAAGGGAAAACACTCAAAAACTAAATTTTGACACTATGGTGGTTACAAAATGGAAAGTAAGAAGAGTTTAAACCAGTCGAAAGTAATGGGATTTCAAATCATCAGATAATAACGGAATATAAAATCGCTAGAAAGTCGCAGAGGTTATAAAACTATCGAGAAGTAACAATGGTACAAAATCGTTGAAAAATCACGACAGTTTATAAAATTGCATTTAATTTTTTGGTATTTTAGGAATTAGTGAAAATCGTCAGTAATCTCTTAGTAACGCTAGTTTCTACCTGAAAAAATTTAAACCATAAATAACATACTTAACGAAATTAAAATAGTAAAAATATCAAATATAACTTCGTTAAATAAATTTTTAGTAATTCAAATAGTATTCTTTAGATTTAATTTTTAAAAACTAATCTAAAATAATAATTTAGTTTAATTCTTGTTAAATATTTTAATTTTTCTGCAATTATGTTTAATTAAGTTATATTGTTATATTTTTTTAACAGTTATCGTATGAGGTACTTCTTCTTAAATAAAATGCATATTAATATTGTAAAGTTTTAAGATAGGTTTGCGATTAATTACTTATTGAGAACATTTAAATTATGTTTATGATAACATTTCTGTCTTTCTTACTCATATGTCTCTCATTATATGCATGTAATATTCTCTATGGATTCATAGGCAACATATCCTCTCACAATGGGAAATATCTAGTTTTATCATTGAAAATATTTGTTTATATTATAACTGTTCTAATATTGTTGAATATTTCAAATTGTTTTCATATGACATGGGTCTCTAATCTTGAAGGAAATAATGACTAAATTAAAATTTACAATTCTTTAACTTCTAAAAGTTAGATGAAGACAGTTAGTTTGATGTCAGTCAAAAAAGTTAATACATATTTATTATTAAAGATATTTATAAAATTATATTTATCAATTACTTTATAAGCTTTACTTTGAAAAACATATAACATGATTTTTTTAAATTACTCGAAATTAAATCTAATTTAAATGTTTTATAACTACAAAAGTCTAAATAGATTTTTTTACATTTGTTTTATTTTTTAAATGTAGTCTCATAATTTTTTAAGATTTTAATTTGGTCTAATTTGATTTAAAATAAATGAATATAATTCTTTTATTTTTGAAAGAGTGATAATAATATAGAATAAATATACGTATGTGAAAAGAAAGACTACATGAATTAATGTCATCTATTTCAGGATACAAATTTCAAGTTTGAATTTTACCTAGATACAAGTTTGAAGTTTGAGTTTTATATTAAATAAAATTGAGAAAATTAAATATTGTATTTTAGAAAAACATTTTAAGATTTTAAGTTAAAAATGATATTATAAACGTGAATATAATTTTATGCTTGTTGTAAAGTTTTCTTCCCAGAATCTCCTATCCATTCATAATAAATTTATATGAAAAGTGAATGAATAGGAATACTAGCATCATTAAGATTGAACCTGTTTGTGATTTCATCTTGTTGTGGCCATAAAAGAGGGTTTGTATTTGTTGTTGTAGTAGGAGATTTTCTGTCATCATAACCAGTCCCACAAACTAGATGATTGGGTGGGGGAAACTTTGGCAACACTTGTCTTGAGAGAAATCTTCTTTCCACTTTCTCTAAGAACACCAATTGCAATATCATTAGTTTCTACAAGCATATTAAAGGAGTTAATAACGCTGAAAACAAGTTTTATGTGAAGATGTTGAGTACGTCAGACAAGAAGGTTTCAGCTGCATAGTTGGTGCACACAATCGTTCCAAAGCTTATATGGAGAAAATATATACTGGGTACTTATTTGTTTATGCCATGGATGATTTGAAAAGAAAACTCGCTAAAAGTTGCTATTAAGTCACAGAAACACTCTTTTAGAGTGGAAAGAACATGCCTGAAACTAAACAATGAGAAGATTGTTCTAAGCGCTGTGATGGTCCACCAGAAAACATGGTGTGATAATCTATCCATAGCTCATGGATGATCTTCACAAAATAGTGCAAGTAAATGACAGTGGTGTCATGAGTTATTGCGCTGCAGACATCTTCATCATCTTTAAGACGTTTAATGTTTATTATGTCACATCACCACGAACTCATTTTTAATAAAATTGAGACCAAACTGAAATTTTTCAAAACATTATGACTACATTAAAAAAATATAAATATAAGAACTGTAAAATCTATTTAACCTATTATAAAGCTCTAAAATTTAATTATAATTAATTACTTTTGTACTTCAATTATTTATATATAGGTAAACCAGGAAACTATGACCATCCATTTTTATCACGTCAATTATTGGTTGGTTTTCTTTATTTCTGCAACGTTGCAAATTTGAAATTTCAGAGAGTTCAATTGTCTGATATATGCTACCTATATATATTTAAATATTTTAAAATCTTAAAAATAAAATAACATAAGATTCATAAAAAATAAACTAAAACTCATTATAATATCTAAGTTGAAAATAGTTAAACATATTATAGTTAAATAAAAATAATAGAAATATCCATTTGACCATTTCAAAAGAAAGTATATAATCATTTATAAAATGAGTACTAGTTGTCCTTCTCTTGCTGTCCCATAAAAGTATTCATAATCTTTCATTAATAAAGAATTTCAAAAATAATCTCTAGTAACAAGAGAAATATTATATTAAAGAATGAAAATATGCATAAAAAAATCGAAATAGTTAACTTCTTAACAATAAAAACATATATATTGACATGTGAACACCATGAATTTTATAATTTTTCAAACTTAAAAACAATAAAAACATGTGAACTTCACAACTCACTCTTCAAACTTTATATATCATAGTAAAAAATGCCAATTTCATAATTTTTCTCCAAAATTCTACCTTCTTTTGTACTACTTCTAAAGGCACAGTTGTTCTTGCTAGCATTTACAATAATTAAATTGCAGAGTCAAGCATACATGAATATCAAGATTCTACTTTCCTCCTAGATAAATTTATTTCTTTGTTTCAAGAGTAGCTGATCCCACTGCTGATGCAGTTGTTGGCCATAATTGTGCATTTTTCACCTTTGATATGCTAGCCAAGACACTCAATGGAGTCACATCCCCAACAACTGTCACCTTCTTTGCTGCAAAATCTATGTTGAAAGAAGTAACTCCTGCTCATAGAATCAACAATTTTAAGATCTCCAGTTAAGGAAATGGCTTTGAAAGTCAATCTGTAAAAAAGTTTTTCACTTTACACACTAGAGGTAAGGTTACTCACCTTCCATTCTGGAGAGGTGTTTCCTCACTTTCCCTTCACAGCCTTTGCAATGTAAAGATACCCTCAATACCACAACCTGCTAAGAAAATTTTATCAAACCAATTGTTGAAATATTGAAGTTAATTTGCAAAGTTTCCTCCAATGTGCAATTTACTGCATAAAGCAGTCCTAGCAGTTGTTTTACAAGCAAGTTTCTAAACTTGCTAGTGCTTAATAATAGTTGTGGAAACTCGTTCAATTTACTAAAGTCGTGTTTCAAATTTTTAATTTCAGCTGGGGCATACCATAGCATAAAATAGTTTTTTTTGCCTATATACGCTCTGATACTCTAATATCTGCTAGAAGTGAGGGAGGGGTCTTCACAGTCCTAAGGCAAAGGCAGAGAGAGAAAGCTAACCTGGTCTGAGGAACAAGATTTTGGATGAGAAGAGGAAGAAAGTTTAGAAACAGGAATGGTTTCATCTTGATGAACAACTTGAGAAGTTTTGTTATTAACCGAAGTAGTAGTTAAGGCCAAAGCTGGATCATAATGTGAAGAAGCATCCAATAAGACCGAGTCACTGAGCAGAGATCTAGTTGAACCATGAGGAGTGATTAAATCAGAAGGTGGCTTAAGCAAACTCCTACGCACAATGCTTTCAATCGGTTTAGAAGTGTTGGTGACATGTTCAGTGATATTTTCTGCTGTGTTTTTCTTCTTGTGATGTTCATGACCCTTGGTTGCACTTTTGGAAGAAGAGTTTTTCTTGGCCTTGTGGAGCTCATGGTAAGGCTTGGGGTTGATGGGTGAGTGAGAGGAGGAACACGGGGCAGTGAGAGATTTGGAAGTGCTCCTTCTTGAGTCATTGATAATGGGGTTGTGGCGGTCAATGACTCGGCCTCCGAGTAGAATGGTGTTGGAAGAGGAGCATGAGGCTTGATCCATGCTGAGACATATGGCTGTTGAGGCTTGGGACGCACAGAAGATATCCATGCGTTTCATCTTTTAGATAATGGTCACAGAGAACTAGTGGTTCAGAGGATCTGCTTCTAACAGGGAGGGAGTTATAGAGAGAGAACTTGTGCACACAAAATGAGGTTGGGACTCATAGCTTTAAAGCTAAATTGACAGTTTTTATTTGGAGAGATGACAAAAGATGAAAATAGGAGACACTGGTTGAGTGTGAGATGGGGATATAGAAGGATAGAGTTAGCGATGAAATGGAAACTTGCATTAGTTTCTTTGTTTCAGTACTAAAGTAGATAGAAAGGCTTAAATTTTCCCAAAGTGCTATCAGTTAGGGGAGATTTAAATGTATGATAAAAAGTTGTATCAGTTTGGAACATTGGTCTTTCTGATATTCTAACACCTAAGCAAATCGCTGGCATGGCATACTCACTATGCAGTGGGGACCTCAACCATAAATATCATACCCAAAATATGATCTACATATTAAGAGTGCTCATATAGTTGTCCATGGTTTTAGCATGGCAATAGGAACGCTGCACGTGCATTAGAATCATATGGCATGAAAATTAATCAATGCAGAATTTGACAAGTTTGTGAGGAAAAGGAAGAATGTCCTCAGTGGTTGTACCCTTATTGATGTTCTGGTGTTGTTTGAAGAGGGTGAGGTGTAGAGTGAAGCAGGGTCAATTTTGTGTTAAGCAAGGCAAAACTTGATGACCTTTATGAGATACAACCAACATTTGCATTGCTTTAAAGAATGAAAATGATGTATTAGAAGTACACTCTTGAGTTAAACTATCACGCTCATTCAACCGTGAACTTATACCTGTTTTCTTTTGGCTCGATTAAAAGCTGTATCAGATTTTAAAGGGATAACGTGCAATAATTGTTGTTGAAAAATTAACTGTTGAACTTTTTGTAGTTTCATACTTATATATTATCATCATCTCAAATGCTAATTTTTTATCTATAGTGACAACTATATTTTATAAATGTACTCCTTGGTCAAGAAGAATCAAATCTAATGTGATGCTCTGCAACAAGCTCTGTTGCGTATCTTTCGAGTTGGAATTCCGAATTTTGTCTATTTGTAAGTGCTGAGATTCTCAATTAATTACACAGCGGAATAAGTGCAGTAATGTTTATTTTTATATCATGTTTCAGGAGTGTCTAAATTGTTGTGATTTTAACCATGGCATTTTTTTAATGATTTATTTCAAATTCAAATTTATATTTTTAGATTTTAAATCCAATTTAATTAATTGGATAGAGATGAGATCGATTTCTTTTATTTTAAAAATTATGAAACAAATATTTATCTTAAGAAATAGTCAACATAATTTTTTAGACATTTTTTACCCAATATGGACCAAAGCATCATCTCACATTAATTTGGTTGAGACGTTAATGATCAAATGTTAACTATGAAGTCATTGGTATGCCCTCAAACTAGGCATATTTACTTACTTATTACATATTTTTAAAACTTAAATATGACCCATTTAAATTTTTTGCCTAACCTAATAGCTTATTTAAAGTAAAAAGTAAATAAACTTAAGCAGTGTATAAAACTGAAAAAAAAGTTTTATAAGAAAAAATAATTAAGTAAAAAGAAAAGGTATTCCACAGATGAAAAAAGGAAAAACTTTGATCACAATAATCCTTGAATCACTCCTATTGAACTATTTTCTTATAAACAATTGTATATGATCGGTAAAGTTTTCAAATTAAAAATTTAATCGTAAAAAATATATTATTTATTTAGTAAAAATTATATATAGTAATTAAATTAATCTGAATTTAGCATCGATTTTAATACTAATTTTTATCCAAATTAAGTAGGTTAAATAAATGTAAATTTAAACTAATTTAAATTGTGTCCTGATAGAAAAAATTCTGATTTAATTTCTAATCTCATCACTTATCTTGTTGTTCGAGATTGAGAGATATTGATAAAGAAATTTTCGACCTAATTTCTAGTCTATTCATTTAAGATGGAGAGATTGTGTACTAATAAAAAATTTTTTTACCTAATTTTTAGTTTCATCACTATCCTCGTCACTCAAGATTAAGAGACTGTGTAATAATAGAAAAAATTTTAATCTAATTTATAATTTCTTCATCGCTCACTAAGGAAGTATATAGTCTTTCGACTTATTTAACATGATTTTATCACTTAATTTGCAATATTAATTATAAAATCTTATTATTAGAAAAAAATTTAATTATTAAATATTTAACTCATATAATTGTAAAAATATCTAATAATAATTAAATGTTATCATAAAATAAAACAAAAATCAAATAATTTAGTTAAATATTATTAAATAATAAAAATATTTGATAATCGAAAAATAAATAAAACAAACTAGTAATATAAATGTTCGATAATATGAATAAAAAATAAATAATATAAACTAAATTATTTTATAATAAATAAAATAGATTAATAATAAAAAAAATTGATAATACATGCAAAAGACAAATAAATAAATAAGAAAATGTTAAAAAAATATGAAAACATTTAATTATAAATAAAACTATTAAATTTAAATAAATACAGAAAATTTCTAATAATATAATTTAGATATTATTATATCTCTTTGGTTAGAATAAATTTAAATTTAAATTAAATTTAAAAATCAGAAATTAACTTAATAAGTTTAGATTTGGTATCTATTTTATTTTATTGAATTTTTGTTGGATAGTTTGTGTAAAATCCAGGTACACTGGCATTGTGTCTAGTGACAGATGTATATGTGGGCACAGAACCATTCTGGATAGACGAAAAGATTAAGTGAAAAAAAAGAAAGATAAAATGGTTGGCACAAATAACAATAGCATTGTGAAATAAACAATGGTGTGGTGTGAGCTAGGGTTTTAAAGCACTACTGGACATAGAAAACTTGGTCAGATGAAAACAGGGCAACGGCTAGAAATTTGCAGGAATTCATGTGCTAAGTTGGTAGGTGGGTTTAACAATTTATGGTTTCTAAAGAAATTATTGGCAACAACAACAACAACTGCAGTGTGCCTGTTGGACGCAGAGTACGAGGGACCATAATGCACCTAACCAATCATACATAAGAGGATCATTAACTGTTTTTTAATCTAATATCAATTCATTTCTTTCTAAATATTTTTCAAAAACAAATAAATTTCTATTTTTATGCATTTGTTAAATCTACTAATTTTTTGTTTATTTTTATAATTATATTTTATCTATTATTTAAATAAATAATTATTTTTTAAAATGTTTGTTTTAAAAATATTTATTTTAAATTTAAAGTTAAATATTTTTTTTTATCTATTTATTAAAAATATGTTTTTTTTCAAAAACAAATAAATTTTTATAAATAATTTTTAATAATATGTTACAATTTTTTTTATTCTTATTTTTTTCATTATTTCTTATTTTTCTATTTTCTCTTTTCTAAATTTATATTTATCTTTGTTTCTTATGTTTTTTTTTCCTTTTTTTCTTTTCAAGAATATTTTTATTTGTCACAATTTTTTACACAAATTTATAATATATAAAAATAAAATAGATTCAAAATTTATCATATATATAATTTTAAAAAATTGTTTAATAATTAAAAACATATTTAATTCTTAAATTTAAATCAACACTAATAGTGTTCTGGCTGAAAATTAAAAACAAATTGATTATAACGAGATTAATATGATGCGGTTTCTATAGTCTTTTATCCATTTATTAAGTTTTCTTGATTTTATAGAAAAAATCTTGCACTGACAATTATTTTGGAACAAACAAAAAATATGAAAATGAGTGGTTTAAATTGAATTACTGAAATAGTGGCTTGTGGTGGCATGAAAAAATAGAAAGACCTTACCCGTTATTTTTTTTAAAAGTAAAAGAAATAATTACATTATTTATTTTATGAAGTTAATTTAAAATTAAGAAATTTAGTTAAATTATATTAAATATTTTAATAATTTAGCTTGAGTTTTAATTGAATATTAATTTTTATAAATATCATGGAGAAACTAATTTTAAAATAAACTAACAATAATAACAAACATAAAATTTGATTTTCTTTTAAAACATTATCATCGTAAAAAACTTATATACTTAAAACTTTAATTTTTAATTTTTTTATAGAGAATGGATATAGTAGTATATCTTGACGTGTATGAATATCTCAACTGACGTTCTCACTTTAATTTTGTAGATTTGATTTGATAGAGAAATTACTAAAGTTGCTAGATGAATGAAAGTTAAGAAAATGAGTTGAGTATTAAATTTAATAATATATAACTGTATTACTAGTTTTGCCATGTCAAGTTAAAATAATATAACAGTTAAATTTAGTTTATATTTTAAATTTAATTATAATTTTTTTTTCTAGTTGAGTTTTATGTAAAGATCACACTATGAGTTATTTTTTATATAATTAAAAATTAAAAAAATTATAATTATTTATATATAAAAAATTATTATATATTATTGTATAAAAGTACAAAATATTATACAACAATATCAACAATTATTTTTGTGAACTTGAAAAGAAGATATGTGTGTTTAAAGGAGAGGGAAATGTTGAAGGTGATGAAGAGATCCATGATAATGATGAAGGGTGAGAGGAAGAATGACTTGTATGCATTAGAAGGTGATGTAGTACCTAATTTAACGTCTAATGTTCAACAAATCGTCTTTTCTAATATTGAATATGATATAGAAGGTTAGGTCCGAGAAATGCTTAACGGAGTTGAAGAAGCAAAGCTTATTTAACAGTGACAAAATTGACCAGTTGAGATTTTGTAATCATTGTGTCCAAGAAAAGGCTTGTAGAGTCAAATTTAATCATGGACAGTATAGAACGAAAGACATTCTTGATTATGTTCATGTTGATTTATGGGAACCGTTTTCAACTTCATCACACTCTAGAGCTAGATACTTCTTGTCCATAGTATATTAATACTCAAGGAAGTTGTATGTATATCCTTAGAAGACCAAGGATAAAACATTTGAGAACTTCAAGTGCTAGAAGCATCTAGTGGAAAAACAAAACGGTAAAATGATAAAGAGGTTCATAACTAATAATCGTCTTGAATTCTGCTCTGAATTGTTTAACACCTTCTCATAAGAGAATGACATAACAAGAGGAAGACTTCAAGCCTTAGAAGAAAAAATCATGAGAAAAATAAATATATAAGATTCTAAAGAATATTCTAAAAAAACGAAGCCCAAGA
This sequence comes from Lablab purpureus, assembly GCA_030347555.1. Lineage (NCBI taxonomy): Eukaryota > Viridiplantae > Streptophyta > Magnoliopsida > Fabales > Fabaceae > Lablab > Lablab purpureus. The sequence goes on from CM059260.1 coordinate 10,291,871, forward strand.
TTCCTCAATTTTTAAAACAGACACTACTACAGAAGTATGAATTAACGTCGTCATTCTACGTCGGTTTAAATTTAAACGACGTTGAACGTGTGAAGTGAACATTCTACGTCGGTTATTGGTGCGAACTGACGTAGAATGTTTTAAATTTTACATTCTACGTCGGTTAGTTGCAGAACCGACGTAGAATGGCAAAAATACTACGTCAGTTGAGACAACAACTGACGTAGAATGTAAAAATTAAAACATTCTACGTCGGTTCACACCAGTAACCGACGTAGAAAGGTTATTATTAAAACCTATCCCGCGCTTTTCTCTCGTCACTTTTCCTCTTCGCGCCGCTGCTGCTCGTCATCGTCTCCTCCGCCGCGACGCTCCCTTTCCTCTGCGACAGCGACGATCAGCTCCCCTTCGTCACCGGCGTCAACCCCTGACCGGCATCCATGATTCTCCTCTGTTTGGCCATTCCCGTCATCGCCGCGAAGCTTGTTGGAGCTCCCTTCGTCGCCGGCGAGGTTCTCGTTCCTTGCAGGTCTCCTCTTGGGCGCTGCCGCAGTCCCCTCCCCTCCCCTTGCCGTCAGCTTCCCCGTCGCCGTCGTAGCCACCGCCGTCGTTGCCGCCGCGCCAGGTTAGTCCCTTTTTTTTAATTTTATTGTTTTTTTGATTTTTTGTTTTGTAGAATATAATGTTTGTATGATTAGTTTATTGAAATGCCTGTACAATATTGTTCTGATAATCTGGCTGTGCCCATGGGGCTTTATTTGATGTTGATTTGTTATTGTTCAAAAATTTGGATTTAGTCAAATAACATAGGAAACTCTGCTGAAATTTCGTTAGAATGAGTTTGTCTCTCTGATAGAGTAAACTGTACTAATTAAATAATGTTATAGTGTTTGTATGATTAGGTTATTGAAATGCCTGTAGATGATTGTTCTAATGATGGTCTGGTTGTGCCCATGGGACTTTATTTGATGTTGTTTATGTATTTGATTTTGTATAAAAATTTGGATTTAGTCAAATAACAGAGGAATTAGAACAAAAACCGTATGATATGTTGTATGCAAAATGATGCAATTAGGACAAAAGAACCTGCAACTATGAAATTTCTAAGATGTAATGGCCTGATAATTCTCTGTTTGGTACAACACAACTCCACAAATTTTTTCAAAATTTTCTGACAAGTGCAAGTTAGTCACATAAATGGCCAAAATTTAGGAAAATAGGTAAAAGATAGTAAAATAATAAAAAAGTTATATTAAATGGAGGATTTTTGAAAAAAAATTTGCCCAAATTCCCTTTGGGTATTTGCCAACAGCTTCGTTGGGTCTTTTCCAAAAACTTTCATTTTTTACGCATCTCCATCCGAGGTCCGTAGCAAAAGTTACGATCGTTTGAAGTTTTTTTATACCTAAATTTTGTATTTTCAAAACTATGATTATTTTGGGGGATGTGACTCCTCTTTATTCAAGTACACATCAAAAGAACATAACACAACAAAAATTAAAGGAAAATTCAATGTCTAACTATTTTTTATGATTTTTTCAAGATCGATTAGATCCTCGGATTCATGGAACATTCTTGTAAATTGTTCTTCTAAATTGCTACAAGTAGACCGGATCAAGATTCTCTGATATCACTATAATATTGAATATGTATTTTTCAAAACTAATGACTTGTTTAATTGATTATAGGTTAATAGACAAACGGGTAGCTACGAATGTGGCTACTACGTAATGTATTGGATGTGACTTATAGTTTTTGGGAATATCAGAGATACTTGGAGACAGGTTAGTCCTCCAAAACCCTATTCCTCCAAAACTCTATTTGTAAAGTTTCCTACTTTGTCATACTTAATATACTTTTATTTTGTTCCAGATATTCAATGATACACAGCCCTTGCCTAGAGAGTCTATCGACCAAGTCAGAGAAAAATGGGCACACAGAAGTTTTTAGACATTAGAAATAGGGAACAACAGTAGTAATTTTATTGTAATTTTATTTATACAATTGTAATTATGTGTAAATAGATCAAATTTAAATAACTATTGAATATATATAACTCATTTGAAATGTTTTGAAATTTAGCTATTTGAAATGTATGATATATGAAATTGTGGCTGGTTTGCTGGTTTATTTGATATGCAGGTACTAAAATTTAGGGAAAATGAGAAAATTAGAAACTGCATTGCAGTTTTAGAAGACACTTTCAACGTCGGTTGTACGCACAACTGACGTTGAAAATTTGGTGCACATACAACGTCGGTTATGCCTAGAACCGACGTTGTATGTAGTGTGATTTTTAACGTCTCCTTATTCAACGTCGGTTTTGGGGCCGTCGTAAAATTATCTCCAGAACCGACGTGGATTCCGGTTCCTGTAGCAGTGAGAAGAAGTGCATTTTGGAAGGGTTGAAGAGTGCCTTTTGGAGAGTGACCTTTCAAGCTTTGAAGAGTCACTTCTCTTTAGATTTTTTGGCACATGTTGGAGATCTCTTAACCTTTTCCATATGCAAGGGTCAAATGTAATAATTACTTTTCCTAGATTTAAGGAACATTCATGTGACTTCTCCTAATTTTGTGGGATTAGTTGTACTAATCATGATTAAGGAGAGTTAATTCTAGAATTAGGAATTAACTTTGTTTGACTCTTGGCAGTCCTTTTGGATGTCACCTAGGCCTATAAAAGGAGAGTTCCTCTCATTGTAAAAATCACTTTTGAGTGTTGAATGAAAATCTCTTTGTGAACTCATATCTTGAAAGTCATTACAAGGGTGTTTCTCTCTTGTTTTGGTTCTTATCTTGAGAAGCTTTCTCAAGTGGCGAATTCTCTTAAGCTTATCCTTGAGTTCTTCCATTCAAGATGACATGTTCTTCCCTTTCTCTTATCTGAATTCATTTTCTTTTTTAATTAGTTACTTGTTCTTGTTTTTCTTTGTTATTTGAATGAAAACTGCAAGTTCTCTCCATGGAATACATGTTTCCGAAACTCTAATCCTTTCATCCATGGATGATTGTGTCTCCTTCATCTCCTTGAATTGATCAAAATTCATCTATCCTTCCAAGGATCATATCATCTACCATACAAATGTAGAACAAATAAACTGTAGAATGAATTGGTTGAAAGTAAACAAAAAAAAAAGTCAAGAAAGAATATAGATGTAACGTAATTCAATTGAAGCGTTGATGCATTTCAATCTATACAACACAAAGATTCTTTCTTAGTAAATTGTTTCTCAAACATTCTCAATTAAACATAACTCAAACATTGATCACAAATTAAGTTGCTATTTATATAATAATATCATTATATTTCATTAAATACAAGTGAACTAAAGGAGAAGACATATAAACAATGTTTCTTATTACAAAACTTAAATTGTCACTCAACTGTTTCATCATAGTGTATTAGTCCCATTGAACACTAAAAAAATTAAATTATATATTAAAAATATTCACTACATATACTATACTAAAAATTCATCTTTTACAAGATGATATGATATAGTTAAATAATATAAGTTTCATATTATAATTATTACATTCTAACTAAGATTTTAGTTTCATAAGTTATTTAAAAATTCAAATATAATAATTACATTAAGAAAATATTGTCAAGCCAAATATAAAATATTAAAAATAACATTTCCTACTAAAAAGTAAAACTTTTTAATTCAAGAACAAAAAACTATACCTCCAATTTAGGAAGAATTAAAAATATATTTAAATTTTTACAATAAACTTTCAAACAATCATATCAATCAATTAGATTCACTTAATAAATATTGAGTAAAGTACCCTTTATTCAATCATCATCACGTCAGAAATTAAAAATAACATTTCTTATAATTAAATAACTAAAAAATAAAAAATAAATAGAAAAATTAGTGTTTCAATTAAAAAGACTGAAAATATATTTAAATATATAGAATGAGACCTAAAACCAAATGGTTTGCGTATGTGCGAATATAATCCCATTCACAAGGTGCGAATCCGAAACAAGGAGGAACAGTATCGTGAAAGATATTACGTACGATGACAGTGACCAGTGACCAGTGACCGTATTTCTTATCTAATGTTAAAATGACATAACAAAGTAAAAAAAAAAGCCCAAGTGGAGACAGACAAACACTTACTGTACCACGGTTAAATTTGCTTTGATAATTAATGGATACGTAAAAAGCATACGTAAGAAACATTCTAAATATATAATTGATGTATTAGAATGTATTTCCTACCAAATTTCAATCTTTCTTAATCAAATTAATACTTTGCTTTCACAATCCATTTATTTCATGCATTTATATTAACTTATTATTCTCTTTGTTATTAGTTACTCATTTAATCCTACAAATATAAAACTTTGTCTTTTAATTTCTATACTAAAAAATCATGCAAAATATCTATGAATATAATTTTAATTTTAATCTTTCTTAACCCCATAGTCTAAACTTAAAGAGACTACAATATTTTTTGTTTATTTATATAGATAAATTATTAACCCTTAAAAGAGCATAGAACTGATAAACTTCCCAGTAGAAGTATTAGAAAGTAACTTTTGTTTATTTAGCTATAAAGACTAACCTCAAATATTATCATATAACAAATATATCAATTGTGTTCTAAGCAATCATAAATGATCAACCCTTAAAGGTAGATGAGTATTTCTAGTAAAAGATTTTAAATAATTGTTAACATCAGTTTATACCTTAGTGTTGATTTTAAACATCTAAAAGTAAATTAGTCAGTGAGTTTTGATAAAGTGAAACGGTATTAATAGCAGAAAAAGAGAAAAGATTCACGATTTTTTTAAACGCGATACCAGAATCCAAATATCAAATACTACAACTTTTATCAAGAAAACTAAAAAAATCTTTCAAAAATTAACAAATACATGAATTGTGAGCTAAGCAAGCATAAATGATTAAATGCAGAAGGCCAGTAGAGATATCTTCTTCCAAAAGTGACGTGCTGCCAGAATTTTGTGTTGATGCTGACCGCATGAGAACAAAAAATGAAGGGGAGACATGTTCATCTCCATGTACATACAGGGTTTGCTATTGTGTTTATTTCATCCCTTTACCTTCGTCTTCATTCAGAATCCGATTTCGGAAATCATTAACCATAAGAGGCAACCCTTCTCTCAGTGGGACTTTTGGCTCCCAGTTTAGCAGTTCCTTCGCTTTGCTAATATCTGGCTTCCTCATATGTGGATCATCGGCAGTGTTTGGCTTGTATTCTATTGTAGCACTGGAATCAATTGTTTCTTTCACAACCTGCGTGTTTATAAAAAAATGACAATGACAGGATATCCATAATAAAGTAATTTCAATCTCTCACTTCACTCACCCAAAAAAGTGTGAACGCCACAACTAATTTGCTATATGTTAGGCTATTGATTAAGGAATGAATAAAAGTAAAATGCAGATGCACCACAACATATTCTGACAGAAATAAGAAAAAGGCTAACAAAGAAGAAATGAAAGTGAAAGAAAAAAGTAAGACTTGAAGATACCTCTGCAAGCTCTAACATGGTAAACTCCCCTGGATTACCCAGATTGAAAGGTCCCACATGTTCACCTTCCATTAAAGCCACGAGCCCATTAACCTGTGGATTGGAAAAGAAATTTAGTTCACAATTGCATCATGACAATTCATCACCAATATCAAAATGCAGGAATCCTTCATTCTTAAATTCGAACTTGTCCAATTCTAAATCTTTCGATTATAGATCAATAGCAAAAAATACTTTCACAACATAGGTCAGTCGAATTAATGGCCAATAATTTCATTTCACCTTCCAAATCAGCTGTTTTCTCTTCGTTTTAAGTATTCTCTTAGTAACTCTCTGAAAGTCCATCATTTCTATTTGAATGATATTGGATTCCACCCAAGATAAAAATTCTCATTTAAGAAAATCAGGTCGAACAAGCTAGTTGAGAGCTTTATAAAACATGGAATTACATTTTTAAGGTACAATTTTCACACACCCCTGCCCCCTATCACATTCCCCAAGTAAAAAAACTCAAATATATATATCTCATCTCATTATTCAAAATCTTTTTATAGTCCGAGACAAAGGATTCAGTGAAATATACTTTTCAAAATAATAAAAAAAGACTAGTTATATACCAAATCAGAGACATATTGGAAACTTCTTGTTTGCTTCCCATCACCATACACAGTCAATGGTTGCTTACGAATAGCCTGCATAAATAAATAAATAATGAGTAGTACAAGAAAACAACCTCTATAGAAAAATTTGAAAATAAAGAGAAGAAAGTCAAACCTGTGCAACAAAATTGCTAACGACACGCCCATCATCCAAACACATCCGGGGTCCATAGGTGTTGAAAATTCGAGCAATACGAACCTGTAAAACATAATAAAATCAGATCAGTCTCGATAACATGAAATTTGCAGAATTTACCACAGATAGTTTAAATTTCTCTTATGTAGGATTAAATATTAATTTTTCTCTGAATGAAGAATTTTTTACGCATATAAAGTCATGCATTGAATTAAAAGTCTTTCAAATCCAACATATATACAACATGTGATCAATCTTTAAAGATTTCAAGGAATACACATTGCCAGCAACCAATATTCTAAAATTAAAAAGATTTGTTTCAGTTGGTGCGCATGCACACACACAAGAATTTATCTTAATCTATTTTGTTCTAAACCTTTACTTTCTTACATGGCTGTTCATGGGAAAGTTGTGCAGAAAAGTAAACAATCAAACAAATTAAAAGCTAGCATTAAATTCATATTTGTGTTATAGTAATCAGTCCCAAATAGTAGCACAAAGCAAAGCAACTGATCCCAAAAGCAGATAGCAAATAGTGGGATGGTCATTATATTAAAGATTATAAATACAAGATAAATTAATTTATAATCTATATACCATACACAAATAAATGTCTAAGCATAGCGAACTGTCCAAAATTGAAGATAAATTCATAATTATAATGAAGAGTAATGCTATTTTTACATTAAAGTTTGAAACAATTCCACACGCAAGAGAGATAAGAAGAAAAGAGAGAGATGTACGATACAATATGTGATCTAGTGGAAGGAGAGAGAGAGGAAAAATTGAGTGTATAGAAAATAGAAAAATTATTCTACGAGTATTACTCTAATAAAACAAGTCACAACCTAAATTTACAACTAGCTAGAGCTATAATTAACGATGAGAAATAAGAACACATGAATGAAGTTAAAAGAAAATAGAAAAAGGATGGAATTTATAGAAAAAAGGAGCCGTGACAGTAAAGAGTGAAAAACACACTACATTTAAAATAAAGACATATCGTGTATTGCAAGCTATGTTGAAGGAGCTGAGGCCTTAATCTCTAGTCTGCTTTTAGAACTGCAAAACAAAGGTTGGAGGGGCAAAAATGGGGGAGGTTAGCAGAAAAAAAAAGGTCTCGAGGGACTTTTACATTTTTGGGTAAATTTTTCAAAAAAATTGACAGAACTTACCAAATTTAAAAGAAAATTACAAAAACAGGTAACTTGCATTTTAGACATGACTTTCTCAATTACAACTCAGTGTTTCAAAACACAATTTACTGATACCCGTATTTTTTTTAGAAACTTACCTATTTTGGTAATTTTTTTAAAAAGATTTACCCACAAACATGAAAATCCCAGGTTTAGATGTGGACAGGGAATAGTTGTGCTATTCTCCGTTATTTGGCTGGCTGCTATTCAACTGCAAATTTGGGCACAATTTCGGCAATGCAAAGACACTATACTGAGTTTCCTACAGCAGGCAGCTGCTGCTCTACTGAGCTATAGAGCACATTGTACAAATTTTCCTGAATAACTATGCTCTGTCCTGGTTTATTGTGAACGTAAAAATGATGCCATAACTAACAGCATATCTTCCTGTCAAATTTAGGCTAACCGCTCAGGTTTATATCCAAAATTAAAATTTGCCAACTCTAGTTGAAAGAACATTCAGGATATACCACTGCAACCCAAAAATTAATTGCACCTGCTTTCGATGAGTTTTAAAAATAAATAGGCAAGAGAGGTAGCAACAGAAATTAAACTAGCAGTTTACGCATGACCCAAAACATATAGGTATTCTGTTAAAGAAAGTAGCAACAAATACCTATTTCGGATTCTTAGTCAGAATCCAACATTAGCAAAGTGGAATATGCATTAACCAACACATACCCTATGGGAAGAACCTTTTGTTCCTTTCTCGTGAAAGCTATTGTTATTTCCAGCAAGAGATATAACAATAAACCAATTTATTAATTTATTCTAGGAACTTCACTGATTATTTATCAGCAAAAAGGAGACTCTCCAAAGTCTTCATTTCTCTAATAATGGTCCTCATCTTTGGTTAATGATTCCTGTATGAATGAAATTAGAAGAGGATTTCCTTGCAAACATTCAGACAGTCAACTACTGAATCTTCAGCATTTAGCTACTTATACACGTGTGCATGTTACACTTCTGATCAGAAATGGGTACTGACAATAATATATACATTGGTGGAAGTTTAACATGTTCAATAATGCCAGGGCAAAAAACTAAAGTATGCTACAATTTCCAGTGTGAAAGAATAGTAAAAAAGCAATCTAAATAATTTAACATGGCAAGTAAAATTAATAAAAATAAGGAAGGGAAATAAACCACATGTAATCCTGTTCTCAAGTGAAAACAACAGATCATACAATACAAATATAATAACATCACACACACTAAACTTATCGTCCAACAACATAGAATAATACATCGAGATAAATAATCCAAAGTATTCAATCAATTCAACAAACACATGACCTACCTCAACGCCAGCACCACGATGATAATCCATGGCCAAAGTCTCAGCGGTCCGCTTCCCTTCATCGTAACAACTCCTCTCACCTAAAATCGCCAAACCAAACCAAACCATAAAATTGAAAATTTATGTTAAAACATAAAAGCTTGGTGTATTCACTCGCACAATCACCTATTGGATTGACATTTCCCCAGTAAGTCTCCTTCTGAGGATGCTCCAGTGGATCACCGTAGACCTCACTGGTGCTAGTAAGCAGAAACCTAGCCCCAATTCTCTTCGCAAGGCCCAACATGTTAAGCGTTCCCATCACATTCGTCTTGTAAACCAACAATTAAGGATCACAAGATTCAAATCAAGCAATAGTTAAAAGAGAGTTGAAAAAACGGGAGTTAGTTAGAAATTTGAAGGATATGATGGTCTTGACGGGATTGTACTTGTAATGCACCGGGGAAGCGGGACAAGCGAGGTGGTAGATCTGATCCACCTCGAGAAGAATCGGTTCAACGACGTCGTGGCGAATGAGCTCGAACCTAGGGTTGCCGAAGAGATGCACCAGGTTCTCCTTTCTCCCGGTGAAGAAATTGTCAATGACGATGACGTCGTCCCCACGCGCGATGAGCTTGTCGACGAGGTGGCTCCCGACGAAGCCAGCGCCGCCAGTGACGACAATCCGCGGCCTTCGCCCGGAGATCCCGACGGGGACCCGGCCCGTGCGGGGCCCAGAGATTCGAGTGAGGCCAGAGCGGGGGAGGAAGGTCTGGGCCTCGGGTGGGCCTATGCGGGAGAGCGTGGGCTGGATGATAAAAAACGTGGAGCCGATGAGAATCCCGACGAGGATGAACAAAAGACGCTGCTCTCTGAGGAGATAGTTGATGGATCTGGGGAGGGATCTGGTGTGCTTGATGGATTTGGGGGAGTAGGCTGAGGTCTCGTTGCTCGCCATCTCTTCCTCCCTACGGTGATTCAAACTGGTTTGCTTGTGGAGCTGTTTCATCTTGAGGTTAAAAACAAAACCGCGTGTTTTTCACCAACGAATGTTTTCGGTAACTGCGAAATAGATACTTTCTTTCCCTTTTTTTAATCACACGATCCTTTTTCCGCCTTTTCTGATGCACAGTGCGAATGAATGCAGAGTCTCTGTGCGGTGATTGTTGTTATAGAAATGGAACACCAACACTCAACAGAAAGCGTGGAATTGAAGGTACTCTGTCCCCGCCATGGATGCCACTTTTTCTATATATCATTCGATAGTTGCAACCTCTACGTGAATGCCTCTCTCACCATCATTTTTTTTTCTTACGCATTTAAATTAACCGTATTCTTTGCTGACTTCCGATCTCTTCTATTTTCATTTTCATTTATTACAAATCAATGGTTTAAATTTTTCTGCATAACAAAATTAAACTATGTTATATTTATGCTTATTTATGGAGTAGCATACTCCATATCTTTGCTTAAACTTTTTCTTTACTAAATTAATGAAAGTAATGTTAAATTGCTTTTAACTTTATTTTAAACATAAATATACAAAAACTTCACCCACTAAACCCAATGTCAAATATTTACCGGCATAGATATATCTACTGCGTCTTTGCTCCTGGAATTTTAATATTCTTTTTCCGTCTCTGAAATTTTAATTTGAAATATTTTTTAAAGTATTATACTAAATTAATTAATATATCCGAAAATCATTATTAAGGTTAATACTAATTTTGATATTAAAATTATAATTAATAAAATATCCAAATATTTGATTATTAGTTAAGATATTATTATTGTTAAAAAAGTTATTTTTATTATTATTAGTGATTTTTATGAAAAAAATATTAAAAAATATGATTAATAATAATTACTATTAATCATTGATTTAAAATATTAAAATAAATTTATTTTTGTCATAAAAATAATTGTATAATTATTAATAATAGTAAAATTTTATTGTTAATAATATAAATAAAATTGGTAATTTATTATTTATAAAAAAAGATTTCCTTGAAAAATTTGTTGAGTCAAGACACAAATATTTGGGCTACATCATGATTGTCAATTTTTAAGTTAATTTATTGATAGATGACCTTATACTCAAATGAAATCTCATATTTTATTTTCGTGAACACTTTCCATCTCCTTTATCTAATGTAATACTTATGTTATCTTTTGCAACCGCTCAACCAAGGTGCTTTGTCTATAAAAAAATAGTTCTATTTCACACTATAATTAAGACTCTTATATATTATCATATTTGAATATAATCATTAAAGTAAATTATTACTTTTATGGAAGCAATAGAAATGAAATTTTGAGGAAAGCAAGTCACAAGTTATGTTATTTAGAGACAAAAAAAATATAATGTTAATGTATGAATAAATTAAGATATTGAAAAGTCGAGATATTAATATTAAAATATATAAAAAAAGTTTGATGTCTCGTATCGAGATACAATGTCCTCTTCAAAACAGACAGAAGTAACTCAAAAAATATATTATATCATAGACAAGTGTAATTTGTAACATTCTTGTTTTTATTTAAGATAAATTAGAATTATTTTTTTAATAAAATAATAATAAATAAAGAAGTAAATAAAAAATAAAATGAGAGAATTTTTAAAATTTTAATTTTATTCTTTCAATTTAAAACTTTGATTCTATTATGATTTTACAATTTGAAAATTTTTGAAAATGACAATTTTACCCTTATTTCTAAATTAATGTGAAAAAAATTTAAATAATTTTAAAATAATTAATAATCCTAAAATCACATTAGATATATTTTTATATGATTTTAGAAAAAAATGTAACATTTTAAAAAAAAATCACTAAAATAACCAAAATACTATCCAAAATAAAAAATAATAATTAAAAGTTAATAAAAATGATAAAGTGGATTTTTTTATAGGTAAAATATAATTTCCAAAAAAAATGATACTTATTGAATTAAAATATATTTACAATAAAATTTAAATATATATATATATAATAAATAATAGATAATATATATATATATATATATATTAAAAGGAAAAATCATTATCATCTTACCACTGTAAGAATTTTGATTTTATCATCAAGGGACATGTGTTAAAACTTTAGGTTAAATAGATGGTCAAATCTTAACTAAGTTAAATAATAATATAAACAAAAAAATAAAAAAAACAATTGAGACCCATATAAATAAATGAAATAGGTATGAAGAATAGTTATCTCATGGATAAATATCTAAGAAATCTTTCATCACTTTTCTCCTTTCATCCAATAAATATATATATATATATATATATATTGGAGCTAAAATGGAGAAGAAGAAGAAAAAATAATATATCCTGCCGTTCTTTCACACAATCAGGTATGAGAGAGTCGGGAAATGATTTTCTTTGATTATCTATATAGATGATGAAATTTTATTATGTTCTTTGATTCTTAATTGTAAATGTTGATTAATTGTATATTATTGTTGTGATATTAATGTTTTTTTGCTTGATATTGAATTTGACATGTTCTAATTACAAGGAAAATTATGTCAAAATTTTGTCTAAAATTTTCTGTAAATAAAGTTTAAGTTATTGAAATTTATTTTGAAGTATAAAAAGTATGGAGTTATTCTTATCTTTCTATCTTTTCATTAGTGAATATTCACAAATAATCTTTTTGCTTTACATTTTGATTGCATCAAAGCTTGTAAAGCCTGCTGCAAAAAAACCATGTATAGAAAAATAATTTGGGACTGAGTTTGAAGAAAGTATAATAAAATTCAATTATATATATAAAATATATATACGGTATATAATCAATAACAATTGAATGTGTGAATTCATAGATATACTAAAAGAAAAATTAACAACTTATGGATTAAACTTTCACATATATAAATATTAATAATTAAATTATAAAATAAATTTAAATAATTCAATCCTTAGTGAGTATGATTGTTCTTTAAAAAAAATATAATAATAAATTTTTAAATGAAATTTATATATGTGCAAATGTTAAAAATTAAATGATTGAATAGATATAAGTAAATGAATAAATTATTATCTTTAAAAGATAACCTATGTTTAAAAAGAAATTAGTATATTATTAAAAAAATATGTAACAGTATTTAAAATAAAGAAATGAACCGGAGAAGATGAAGTTTTATTTGAATAAAATGAACTCACTCTAGTATTTGAATTAATAAAGTTATTGCATGACAAGTATATATATTTAATAAGAAAATATTATTAAAAAAATTATATTATTAATAAATATAATTATTATTGTGATTATTACTAATTTTATCTTTTTAGAAAAAAATTAATTTTAATATTGAATTACTTAGAAAGGTAGAAATATTTTTCAATAAGAATACCCTTGAAGTCAAAATATTCTTGAATAATACAATAGAGATAATCTTAAATATAAATACTTAAGAGATTAGATTATAATTTGAAGATTTAGTATTAACACTGAGAAATTCTATTGAATACTTAGTGTGTTTTAGTGAGAAATGTGATGTGAGGGGGGACTGCATTAGACAATAAATCCTACATGGGAAGTCACAATCTAGTATAACTGAAAAATGAAAGGTAAGATAGTCAGTAATGGAGGTCTTGGGGGGTAGGGGTCGAGTTATGGAGAGCCTAATAATTAGAGTGACGCATTCGAAAATCAGGATCTCCATCCTACCAAGCTTAACAACCCTGACAACTGCTCAACATTCGGTGATTGGTGTAGTCATATCTCTTTGATGGACATGGTATGTACATTGTATGATATTTTTTTATAACCAAGGTTTCTCTGATGATGAGGAACTGTACCCAATGATGAGAGTATAAGTTCTTAATCACTTCCCGACTCTATAAAAGAGCTATTACTCAAATGAGAGTATGGATCCATATAGTGTCATAATTGTTGATTTAATTCAAGACTGTAGAATTATTTAGAAGATTTTTTGAAGAATTAAATCCAAAATGAATCTTGAAGATTGGTGTTTTGATGATGAAGATACAAAGAATATTGCAACATTAAAGACTTCTTTTATCTAAAAAAGGAAGGTTCCATCATAAAGATTAAAGGCAAAATCAAATATGCATTCAAGGAGAATAAATGCTTTCAAGAAAGAAGATTTTTGAAGCTTCTCTCAAGAGCTGAAGATCTAAGTATAGAAGGTTCAATTTTGGGTGATGGATAAAAAGAGTAAGTCATAATTCTCATCCAAGATCATTCAAACTTAAGAGCAAGCCATATTTTTGCAAAAACATTTTTCTACGCTTTTAATCGATTAGGAATCGAAACAGAATCGATTGTATCACTTAAAATTTGAATTAAAAGAGTTTAACGAACAAAACAATCAATTAAGCGTTTTTGATAATCGATTATATTGCTTCTGGGTTTCATATAATCGATTATAGCCTTAATCTAATCGATTATATAAGAAAAAATATGTTTTCCAGTTTTACTCTAATATAATCGATTACATCATTTATACAATCGATTAAATACGACGTTTTTGCGAATTAAATGTTGAATCAACCTAAGAATGGACACGTTAAGCTGATTTTGAATTATAAAATTAATGGCAAGGTCTTAGGTTAACACACAACATATCAAACACAAAAATTACAGTGTGTTGCGCTCAAATATTTTCAAAACCGCTTTCTTGCTCTCTCAAGGTTGATCTTACTTCTTGGAAGTGGTGATTGTATTGTACTTAAGCTTTCATATCCATCACATATCAGGTGATTTTTTTCTTGGTTATTGATTGCTGTAAATTCATCCCTTGGATCAGTTCTAAAGGGAGGTGTTTGTTCATCTCTTGTCTATCAAGAGAGGTGGGATCATCCTTAGTGTGTCTAAGGAGGTGTGTTCATCCTTAATGTGTATAAGGAGGTGTTTCCGTTTATCTTTATTTGTTTTTACATGTTGTCACTGGATTGGTGTTTGTAATTGCATTTAAAGATAGTGGGGTATATCATCACGTGTTGTGGTGATTGGGCACTGGATGTATAATTGGCTAAATCCGAACCAATATAAATCTCTGTGTTCATTCTCTCTTTCTCTCTCTCTTTATTTTATTATATTCGAGATCATATTAATAATTGTTATCCTGATTGCTTTTATCAAAGATTAAGAAAAATTCGAATCTTGAAATTGGAATTGAGATTAAGTTTTGGAAAAACATTTTAAACCAGAAAAAGTTTTTGAAAATCCAATTCACCCCCCTCCCCTCTTGGATTTTCCACTGTCATTATTTCTAACAATAACTATAATAGATAATCTTAGGACCTTAGCGTGAGTGATGGTAAAAGTTTACCATCAGTATATAGATGAGTTGGAAATCATTATTCCTCACTCCTTTCTTATTTCTTTGATTGCATATGGACATGGATGGTGCACGAAGATGGAAGACCCTCTGGTATTAATTAGTATTAGATAGGATTGGCTTGAGGGTAGGTGGTTGGCAAAGCTAGAGACAAGATTGATTACCTACCGAGGTACCATTGAGGTTGTTATTGAATATCCCACTTTTGGCATTCTGCTAGCCCCCATGCATCAAATAGTTAGTATACAACTTACTTTTCACCCCCGCCTAAAGTACACTTTCCAGGTGATAAGCCTATGGATGATCTTGAGGTTCATGACCTGGCACCAGTTCAGGAAGTACCATTAGCAACACATCCCTTAACACAGTATCCACTTGTTGATTATAAGTATGACCCACCTGGATATATATATATATACTTTACATTAGTCTGTATACAAGGTTTTTCTTCTGCCTTTTCTATAACTAAAAAAGGAATTCCCTATCCGACTTATTCTTATCCAATCTAATTAAAGACCCAGTCAGGAGACAGACACTACAATAGTTGTGTAGTGAAAGAACTATCATTTCTAAAATTATTGATTCCTTTTCACTACTAGAATCTTTCCTTGAATCCGAGACGAAAATATTTACAGCATTTTTTAGAACAAACAAAGCTACTGATGTTTAGAATTTAGAATCAAACGCAATTCTCAAGACTCCCTTTCCCTCCCTCGCTTGCTTCTGTTGGAAAAAAAAGTTAAAAACGTAATATTTCATTTCAAGTGTCTTATCGATCAGGCGACACCCGGATTTGAACTGGGGAAAAAGGATTTGCAGTCCCCTGCCTTACCACTCGGCCAT
Source organism: Lablab purpureus (assembly GCA_030347555.1). NCBI lineage: Eukaryota > Viridiplantae > Streptophyta > Magnoliopsida > Fabales > Fabaceae > Lablab > Lablab purpureus. Next base: position 10,307,804 of record CM059260.1, read on the forward strand.
GCCACCAATGAAAATATAGATATGAAGTATATGAGAATACTCCCCCTTTTTTCTATTGAAAAATTGAAAAACAATCTTGAGACAAATCGCAACCGTTAACTATTAATTTATTCATTATTCTTGAATATTTGAATCTAAAATGGTTCAGAAAAGAAAAATTGATACATAACCAATCAATATTGCTTTTTTATTAAAAAACTTTGTTCATTCCAATTATAACAGCAACTGTCAATATATGTAAACCCTAGAACATAAATTTGAATTGTTACACAGATATTATCTAATCGAGTATATTATCCATATCTATATAGATATATTTATATAGATATATCTATATAGATATAGAATACCGATACTATACGGAATTTTCAAGAAATTCTCGTGCTTCTCCTTTTTTTTTACAATTTTCAATAGAAAATTTGTAAAAATTCACATGACATGTTATGTGTTATCCTGAACAAATTTATTTGTATATATATATATAATATATATGTATGACTTTCCAATTGCTTAATGATATACTAGAGGAGTAACATCTTCAGGTGAATCAAGGGTACCTAGTGTACCCTCCCCAGTGTACCCTCCCCAGTGTAGTACATCTTGGTGCAGATAATAACTTAGATTTTGGGCATACATGAGTTTTCTTTTTTAAATTGCTCTTAGGATCTTTTGTTGTATAAAAGGATAGGGTAAATAGAACTTTTGATGTACTTTTCTCCTATATGTAAAATGTAGACTAAGAGTAATAGGTACTTTACTAACTCATGTACAGTTTAAACTAATGCATACACAAATATATGAATGTGTTGTAGTTTATTTTAAATTTTATTTACATGTTTTAATTTAAATATATATATATATATACACATATATATATATATAATGCTTTGTATAAATTTGTAAAAAAATTATTTACTCTTTTTTGTAATTATAATTAAAGTAGTCTAATGTAATAGAGTGTTACAATTTTGATATTAGAGTAGTCTTTCCTGTCAAGTTTATGGACTTGACACACTTTTTTGTTGTGTTCTTATATTCTCTATTGATAAACATGAATATGAGATTACCTTTGTAGTTTATTATACTCTCTAAAAGTTAATTAAATCAAAATGATCGATCATTCCAATTATGAAGCTATTTGGTGATCCCAAATGGACTATAATACCAAATCAATAAACAATGGACAATAAGACAAGAGAAATGGATTACACACGTCGGAACCTATTGTTATATATGAGTTTGGTATAAGTGATTAGGTGTACATCTAGATTGATTCTGACTAGGAAAGACATTGAATTTTAAAGGCGCATCTCATGATATGAGAAGTTATTATAAATTTAAATGTCTGTAATTGCTAGCATAAGAAAAATGTTATAAATAGGAGTATTAGGAATTGTTAGAAACAAGTTTACACAACGTAACCAAGAAATACTCTATAATATGCACCAAAGCAGTGATAACAAACAAAATCTCTTCATTCACTCTATGTTTCTTTAATCTTTTACTTTCATGCTTTGTCCTTTTCAGGTTCTTCATTTAATTTCTTGTCTTTTATATTTCTACACAACATATTAAATACAAAACTTATAAAGGGAATGTTTGTGAACATCGCGATCATTGTTATGTATGCAAACATGGAAATTTATACATTTATCAATATTGTATGCTAGTATTTTACAAATTTAAAAATCAATTCCCAAGTTGAAAATGTTTGTTACTAGTCATTTACAAAAAGAATCCATTTGTCATAAAAAACAAATTGATACACCTAGTGGGACACTTTTATCAAAATTAATAGTTTGATAAGATTGTGACTAGTCTTATGTAATTTATTTGTATTGATTATATTGCATGCGATTGCAAAGTGGTCAAATTTTAGATATGGCTAATAACTCTAATAGAAATGGTCAAAATGGTAATTATAATAATAATTTTGATGGGAGTTACAATGATAATATTGAAATGGTAGGAACAATGGTTACAATCGAACCGAAAACAATAACATTTAGTGCCACTATCCCTACAATGTCGAGTCAACTCAATTGATAATATTGCCAACTAGTCCAGTTATGGTTACTTAAATAGATAAAATTCTCCCATTTACTATAAATCCAATTCTAGGCGCAGAAACATCATCCCAGCGTTTCCCATGGGGTATGCCACCTTGGTAAAATTCTCATGACCATGGTTTAGGGAGTAGCACGGGCTCTACCTTAAATGAGGGTTGAAATTTCACACAATTATGGTTAGGGTGTTGAGAATGAAAATGTAGGAATATCAAACATTGCATTAGAGGTTACAAGAGAGCAAATAGATCATAGTAATTTAGAAATGGTTTATATGTTGACACAAAGAATGACCTTAGTATTGGATCCTCTAGTACAAACTACGGTAGATAGCTTTCATATGTTAACAACTCAAATGGTGAGGCTAAGTGATGCTTATACCTCCAGATGAAACAGATAGAGGAAATATAAGAAGAGAAAATGGGATACCACAAATAAATAATACACTCTATGTAGTTCCTTGAGGTCAAAATGTTAATGTGGTATTAAAACAACTAAGGAACAGTGCTCGAGGAGGGATGAATAATAATATGATGCATAATAATCCCGCATGAATGAATAACATGTTCGAACAATTGTTAATTCAACAAGGATTAGAATTATGATGTCATCAACCAATGTTTAGATCTCCATTTCCTGATGTGGTTGTAGGGGTAGAACTACCTCAAGGATATAAAATGCTCAAATTCACTAATTTCTCGGGAGATGTAGGAGAATCTACCTTGGAACATATATTTAGGTAACAAATTGAATGCAGGAATATAAAAAACGATAAATATTTAGAAATGAAATATTTTCCTAATTTATTAACTAAACATGTTTTTACTTGGTTTACTGCTTCAACACCTAATTTGATTACAACTTGGAATGAGTTGGAAAGAGTTTTTCATGAACAATTCTTTCAGGTATAGATGAAAGTAAGTTTAATCGATTTAATGCATAGTAAAAGATATCATAATGAGAGTATTGATGATTATTTAAATTATTTTAGGCAATTAAGATCTATATGTTGTACCTCAAATCTCATAACATTAGTTAGTAAAAACTACTTTTGGATTGGAATTTTAAATTAGAAAAAAAGTTGGTAAAGCAACCATTGGGTGATATGGCTCAAATGGCTAATAAAGTAAGAAGAATTGGGCAAATTGTTGTTGAAAAAAAATCAAGAGGTATAAAAAGTATTCAAGAAGACAAAAAATGGCTTTTATAAGCTAATAAACACCTATCAAATGTACTGAAATAGAAGATGATTTAAGGCAATAAGAAATTAATGTGGTGGAATTGAAAAAGAATACTTATAAATTGTTATCTCCCTGAGAAGCCAGAGATAATTTAGCTAATCGAACTTACAGTTTTGATGTATCAAAAGCTGGTTAAATCTTTCATATCTTATTAAAAGATAAACAAATACAATTAATATGAGTTATATTTGGTCATGTTCAGATATTTGGTTATGACGAGATTGATGACTAAAATGAGTTAGTTATTGAAACGGTTGCATGCTTGGTGTGAATGTATGGATGTTTAATTATAATTGTTGAATTTCATGTGGTTTATGTTTAATATGTTAACTCATCCTATTCTCTATGTGGATGACATTGCTATGATCATACTATGCACAAGAGCAAACATAGGGGTAGCTACAAGTGAATAGACTTCTAAACTATTATAGATTGGAAGAATTTACATATATAGTATACATGATTTACGAAGTTTTTTTTATTTTGATGTATTTTGGGATCTGAAATCCCAGTTATATATATATATATATATATATATATATATGTATATGTATATGTATGTGTGTGTGTTTATTTTATTGACTAGTATGATAGTTATATAGAAATTCGAGGTGTTACAACATATATATTATTTTCTTAATTAGTGTGATTAGATTGTATTTGATTTTGTATTTTTGGACTGTCTAGATTGTATTTGATTTTGTATTTTTGGACTGTCTAGATTGTATTTGATTTTGTATTTTTGGATTGTCTAGTTTCTTTTACTGTCTGAAATGTCCAGATTTTATATAGAGGTTTTGGTTGTAAGCAAAATAAAACAATATTTTTAAAAAAGTGCTAAAATTTATGTCGGTGGTTACAATTGTCGACATAAATTTTGGCGCTTTTTTTAGGGGTGTTCGCAATGCAGTTTGGTTAAGTTTTTATCTAAAAATACATCCAAACCAAACATAAAAAATATATGGGGTTCGATTTGGTTTGAAAGAACAAAAAATCCAAACAAAACCAATTTGTAAAATTTGGTTTGAATCAGTTTATGCGGTTTTTAATTTTTTATTAAATATTTTCTAATTCTGTTCATCTTTTAAATTAAAATATAATAATATAATATTAAATATGTTACTAAAAAATCTAATAAATTCATTGAATAATAACAATTATAAAGGTACACATAAATCCAATCATAATCGAAGAAGGAAAAAATACAAATATATCTTATTGTAGATTTTTTTAAAGTATTTTACCCATACAACATTCATCTAGATCTATAAACCAGTCAAAGCCTATAAAACTTGGTTGCTCTCATTTTGCCTAACAGTTAGCTTTTAGGCCTTGTTTTAGCTAGTCAACCCACTTTTTTATTTATTTATATGATCCTCTTGCAATTAAACTTTATTTAATTTTTGTTCACTGTATGCCAAAAATATTCTTATTTTGTCTTGATTGTAAGCACTCTTACTCTAAGGGTTTCTCGTATGTTAAAATCAATGACGTTGACAAAGTGAAAAGAGAATGGACACAGTGACAAAATTAAGCAATAGAGAGTGAAATTGATTACACCATCTTCAAGAAGAGTTAACAACCTTGTTGACGATGAATAAGAATAAAAAAACTCACAAATCAAATTTGTGAAGCAAACCAAACAACTATATAAGGAGATTTATATTAAAATGTATAAATGTTTGAATTTTTAGGATTTTTAGAAATGTGTTTTGGAGATATATAAGATACAAGAGATGTAGTGTATCTAGGGGTTGCACTTTATTTTATTCAAACTCTTTATATAAATAAAAAATATAACAAAATATCAAATATTAATAATATTTCAATCTTAACTCCCTAAATCTAAATAATAATAATATATCATTATCTTTATGAAAAGATATCCTAAAATAAAAATTAAAAGATTTTCTAGAAATTAATTTTAAAAAAAGATATTAAACAAATATTCCCAACAATAACTTATTATTATTATATTAATAATAAGAAATATATGTTGAATGTATATTGTGGTGTGGTTTGGTTTGATTTGGATCGGTTTTGAAAATTCAAACTGCAAATTGAACCAAACAGTGTGGATATCAGAAAAAAAATTCAAATCAATCCAAAATATTACAATTTTTTTATGATTTAGTTTGGATCGATTTTCAATTTTTCTTTAAATCAGTTCTATTTTTAAACACTACTACTTTTTTGTTTTTATATCAATCTCTTCTACATCATATCTTAAACGAGTTTATTATGAAGTTACTCGTTAAACATCTATAATATATATAAAATTATATTTGATAATTATTTTGAAATAAATTTACGTTCAAGTTTAGTTAAACATAAAAAAATTTAAAATAACAAATATAAATAAGTCTCTTATATATTAATAATTTAATGATACAATAAGAAATTAAAATAGAGGAAGAGAACAAAGATAAAAAAGAGTAATATTTTATTCATACAAGTAAAAAAAAAAAATTATATCGTAATGATATCGGAGTTTAAACAAACATAAAAAAAAATCTAAAATAACAATTACGAAAAATCTCTTGTATATTAATAATTTAGTAATAAAAATAATAATTATATTAGAAGAGGAGAAAGAAGATAAAAGAATGAAGAATGATTTGTACATGTAAGTAATTTTTGAGTTTGAGATTTTAAATGCTGATATATTAAACTAGGATTAAAAATTCTTATTGTATTCCATTTATTTTTAACCACTAGAAAGTAGGACGAGAAAAACTCCTTGAACAACAAATCATGTTGTGATGATTCCACAGCATTAAATTAAAACAGTATATGTTACTCTTTCTCACTTTTCTTAGCCACCAAATGATCTCTTACAGTTTCAAATTTAAAAGCAGAAAGGAATTTCATTTTTCATTGATTGTCTTGCTTTGATATGTGAAACTAATAACTGGGATTTGTTTTAGGGCCTAATTTATAAGAATAGCAAAAACTGTATTTTTCTTCTTTATCTTAATATCTTTATTTTTCTCCTTTCTAACGTCATTCCAACCTAAGGTCCATTTATTTTTTACTATTCTAAAATGCAATAAATTTCGATATTAATTTCTCAACTATACACTAAAACACTGTAAAATACACTTAAATATAATAATTTCTTAAATTAATATATACTTAATTTACATTAATATTCTTATAATTTTTTGTTCTTTTTAAGTTTGACACAGATTTTGTTAACACTTATATTATAGGATACAATACGATGATTTTTAAATATATTTTTGGGTACTAAAAGTACAATACAATCCAATAATTTTTTTAAATTAACACGTGTATATATATATATATTGATACAATTTAGCTTAAATTTATTTCTTATTAAATTTAACATATTCTGTTAATTCTGATACAATTTTTTTAAATTTAATATATTTACTTTTTTAATGTATTAAATTATTATAAAAAAATATCGTGTGATTTGTATGTCAAATTAATGGAATTTATTTATTTTTAATGAAACATTTTCGTTTTTAAAGGATGGAAAGCCCATAAACCTAATAGGATTTATATTTTTGTCCAACACATACCGGCCCACTAGCTGTCCAATTACCCGAAACAAAAGAAGAGCCCAATTACGAACAAAAGAAAAAGAAGGAGCTTCTTGATCCTTGTATATAAGGAATCATCGTTAACATTGTGCTTTGGACTTTAGGGTTTCGGAGTGTTTGCAGAGCTGCGCGTCGATCTACGAAATGGGTAAGACAAAGAAATTCGTTGTTACGAAGATTGAAATTCGTACGATTTTTTTCACGTGTGATCTGAGTTTTTTTTTTTTCGGCATTGAAGCGAGGATAAAGGTGTACGAGCTGAGGAACAAGACTAAGGCGGAGCTGCTAAACCAGTTGAAGGATCTGAAGGCGGAGCTCGCTCTGCTCCGAGTGGCCAAGGTCACTGGCGGCGCCCCTAACAAGCTATCAAAAATGTACTTTTCATCTTGTTTTTAGTGTGTGTTGTGATTGTTATGTTTGTCGGAATCGCGTTTTCTAACGGCGTTTTGTGTTTTGTGTTCGTTTTGTAGCAAGGTGGTGAGGCTTTCGATAGCGCAGGTATTGACAGTTATTTCCCAAAAGCAGAAGGCGGCGCTCAGGGAGGCTTACAAGAATAAGAAGTATTTGCCTCTTGACCTCCGTCCCAAGAAGACCCGCGCCATTCGCAGACGCCTTACCAAACACCAGGTTTTATCCGCTTTCATTTTTTTTCAAAAGTGTATTTTTGTTCATTGTTTGAGGTATAATTTGAAATATTAGTTTTTATGTTATCAATGAATAAACTTGTGATTACGATAGAACACGTGAATCATATTCCAACTTAACCAATACTCTTGAGTTTGAGTTCTGATGCATCTTCCTTGAATATGCCTTAATAGTTTGTTCCTTTAGGATTGTGATCTCTCTAAGTTAAACTGTGATTACTACCAAACGCGAATAAGCTGGGTTCGTGTTGTTTTCAGTCTCAATTGTCTGGTCTTAAGTAGCAGTCTCAAGTTTTTCTGATTTTTGTGGTCTCATAGTAAGAATAGTGTTTAACAGATGATATTAGAGGTCTTATTAAATAATGAATTTTTAAAAAATATTTTTGTAATGATTTATTCTGGATTTGCTTCCATTTTAACCGAGGGTTCGATTTTATTCAATTGTGCTTTGTCTTACCACCCTCCTCTCGGTTTCTGCAGGCATCGTTGAAGACAGAAAGGGAGAAGAAGAAGGAGCTGTACTTTCCACTGAGAAAGTATGCCATCAAAGTTTAGGTTAGAAATGGTTACATGTGTTGAATTTTTAAGGTGTCGATGCCTGCCACTGGCGCTGCATTCCAAATTTTATTACCTGAGTCATTTTGATGCCTGCCTTCATAGTTTCCAAGGTATTTGTTAAAACTAGAGTTGTTTGGAGAAAGTATGGTTGTTTTTGGCCTTTTGCTTTTATGGAGTATCAATGGATGAATGATCGATGACACTCTTCGTTTCTCTTTTTTTTTTTGTTAAACTATTTCATTTGTTACAAATAGATTTAATATAATTTAGTCCTTATGTGCAGCTGATTCTGAATTTGGTTTAGGTGAAATAGGTTTTGTTTTTGTTTTTTGTTGCTCTAAAATTGAAAATTACCAATTTTGATTCCCAGTATTATATGACACTAATTAAATGATCATATAAAAGGCTATATAAGAGTATTGTAATGTAATCTGTGCATTTGTAATCACTAAAACTTTACTAGGATTAAGAACATTAAAAATTGTTGGTTGTGCTTAAAATTTATTAATAGCAAGGTTTACTTTTATATGTAGAAGGATTTAATAATACATTTTTTGCATAGGATTTAACATGAGAATTTGTGGGGGAAACTGAATTATATGTTTAACATTAACATTATTAATAGTATTTTTTTTCAAGGGGACTGAATGAATGTTCGCAAGACATTTTTCATTTTTTCTGCACTTTGCTCCGATTGAATTTAGGAAAAATAATGGCCGTGTCTCATTAATGCTTTTTTGTTTGTATAGGTAATTATTGTTTCATTATCCGTAGTCTTACATTTGCATACACGCAATTTCGTAGTCATCTATTTGTCATCACCATTTATGAATCTACGTTGTTTGCAGAGCACACTTGTTTTAAAAATGATTTAATAGCTGATCTCTTTTGTATTTTCTCATCAAATCAATTGTTGAGTAAATTATACTTCTCACCCTTAAAGAAAGAAGTTATACACTACCTTCTAATCTTGTATTCATTTATAAATTATCTTCCTTTGGTGTATAGTAATATATAGTAATGTTTTTTTAAATTAAAGTCCCTTAATTATACAATTTATGCGAAATTTTTTGTCTGGTGTAGTAACCTAAAATTGAAATGTACTAGGAATAGCCCAATAAGCTCATCGTACACAGTCCAAAGCCTACAAACGTTTTCCTTCCTTGCTTCTTCGGCCGATGTAATAAACCCACAATCTAAGACTGAAAATCCCAACTAAGATACTGCAAAGAAACAAGTTTCGTTCTTCCCAATGTAGTCATCAATCAACCAACTCAAGCAGGAATATCGTATGCAATATATAGTTGCTACTTGAAGCTTTGGATTTGGTTTTTTTCTTGCGCTCACTAGTTCCTTTATCTCGACCAGTAATCAACGCAAACGAACTTGTTCATTCCTTTCCAAATTATTCCTCTTTCTATGTATTTCTGTTTTAAATTATTAATTAATCTTAAGAAGTTTCTATTAATTTATATAGTCTTATTTTTTTACTTTATGTCCAAAGCGTAAATTTAATATTCTTTATTTTTTATAAATATTTAATATTTATTTAATTATTATTTGATGATATTTTTATAATTTTTTATTGATATTTAATATTAGAGAAGAAACATATATTTTATTGATTTTTTTGATAATATAATGTTTTCTTAGCGTGACTTTGTTTGTTTTGTAAAAAGTTATTAAGTAATTAGGAATGAGTATGATATATCTGAAGACGATGGTGAACTTTTACTTTTGAAATTCGTTCATCCTTATGTCATCCTTAGCTTAAAACAACAAAAAATGGAGAGAATGAAATTGGAAAAGAAAATTCAGTTAGGAGATGGTCTAAAAAGAAGAAAAAAATACTTAATATGGATTAAATTTTGTTTTAATAAAGTGATTAGGTGCTTAGGCATACAGAGTGCGTAAAGAAGGTTATCTGCCATTATTTTATATCTCACTATTGTTTCTCCTTCGTCGCCTTCACCTTCGCTCCAAATGTAGTCACACTTAGGCATAGCAACGGGATGGGGGCGGGTTTCGCCTCCCCGTCTCTTATTCACTTAATTATTTTCGTTCTCGTTCCTGATTTTTACCGGAAATAGTAATTTAGTCTCCACATCTATTCTTATCGGGAGTCGGATTTCTCCGTCCCGCTCCCATTCCCGTCTCATTTTATTTTCTTAAAATATAATTTTAAAATATTTTAAATAAATCTAAAAATTTAAATATATATCATAAAAATAGACTATTAAATATAAATTTATAGAGACTAAGTATTTTAATATTAAATATTTTTTCTTTTATAAATTATTTTCTTATACATAAATTAATATTATAATATTACAAATTTTAAATTATTTTCTTGATGAAGTATATTTTAGTTTATTATTTTTATATTATAATATGTATGTAAAAAAATATTTGATAATTTGTTTTTTGTTTTATACCTATCAAGTTTAATTTATCAAGCTTCAAAACACATAATATAAAGTTTAAAATCTTTCAAAATGAATATCAAATACATATTTAAAAGCACTAATAAATAAATAATTTCCAAACTATTAATTGTTCAAAACACACTATATAAAAGAAATAGATTCCAAACAAACAAATATCAGATAATCTAAATGTGTAGAGGATGAGAGAAAGAGAAGAGTATATTGAACTAGTTAAAGAGATTGAGGAAGTTGAAAGAATGAGTGAAAGGTAGAAGAAAAGAGAAAAGTGTGGAAGAAAGAATAGGGTTTCAGAAAAGACACTGTAACCTTTTATATATGAAAAATAAAAAGAAACACTAAGAAGAAATATGGTTAGTTTTAGGGTTTAGGTTTAAATTTAAAGACGGGGCGGGGATGGGTATGGAGGCGGGGCGGGGATTGCATTACCCATCCTCGACCCCGAACCCGGTCAACTCGATTTTTTCCCGTCAAACTCGGGGCAGGTGCGGTTCAGTTCCCACGGGTGCAGGTCTAATTGCCATCCCTAGTCCCACTACTATTCTTGACTCTAGTCCCGACGATCCTCTACCAACACTAACGCCTTGTTCCTTTCAGGAGGAGTACTGTTCCCGCGGATGAAATAACGGGTGACTCCCCGTGTCTTTCTACGGAATTGCACCAATTTGAAAGCACGAATGTGTGTGGATTTGGAGGAGGAGCGTCCTCGCTCATACCCGAAGAAAGGAAGAGAAATACACGTGAATTATGTACAAATACGAATTTGCCCTTCTCTTTTTGCACAGAGATTCCCTGCACCTGCACCCACACCTGTAGCCGCTGATGCTCATGCCAGAGATTCCTTCCCAAACAGCAGAGATTCCTGAGGTGCATTGACGAAGTTTGACTGGGCATTATAAATGAGACTTGTTGTGGTTGTTGGTAGGTGCTTGGTGGTTGTGAAGTTGTATTGCGCATTTGTGAGAGTGAGTACGTTGGTGGGTGCTGCTTCTACGGTGGTGAGGTGTTGGAATTTGGCGTTGTTGGTCGTGTTGCGGTGGTGACCAAAGTGGTGCAGTTGGTTGTGCATGGTGGTCGTCGCTGTTGCAGTTGGTGTTGCGTGGTGGTTGTCGCTGTTGGCAGTGGTTGCGTGTTGGTCGTTGGTGGTGGTGTGTGGTGCTGGTCGCGGCGGCTCGTGGTGCATTGCATGGTGGTGTAGGTGTGCGCGAGAGTGTTGTGCGGTGGTTGTCTGGACTGGTGCTAGTTGCATGGAGGTCGTCGGTGTTGTTCTTGGTCGTTTCCGATGGTGGTCGCGGTGGTCTCGTCGTCGAATCTGAAGAACGAAGTGAGTCTTCTCCTCCATCGTACGCATAATCGATTAGGAGGCCATGCATAATCGATTATGCCACTGTCCCTAATCGATTATGCTCTGCGTTTTATGTTGTGTTTCGCGTTTGGCAAGAAAAAAAAATCACCCTAAAAACTCATTAGGGAGGAAACATGAGGGAACAAATTATATTAATTTTTATATGTATTTTAAAATTCAAAGCATATCTATAAATTAATTTTTAAATTTGTATAAATATTAATAAATTACAAAATATGTTATTTGTCATTTAAGAAGTTTTATGGAATTAATATGATTTTAAATGTAATTTATATTATGTTAAAATATTTTGAATATTTTGAAATTATTATATAGTAATTATTTGTTATTATTTGTTATTAAGAAATGAATATTTGAAATTAATATATACTAATTATATTTTTTTGGAATTTAAATATTATTTACAATAATAAATTATAATGATAAAAAAAATTAATTATGTTTTTAATTTGAAATTATATTTTTAATTTGTATAAATTAAGAAATGAATATTTGAAATTAATATATACTAATTATATTTTTTTGGAATTTAAATATTATTTACAATAATGAATTATAATTATAAGAAAATTTAATTATTTTTTTAATTTGAAATTGTATTTCTGATTTGTATAAATTAAAAAATGAAATTTGAAATCAATATATACTAATTATACTTTTTTAAAATTTAAATATTATTTACAATAATGAATTATAATTATAGAAAAATTTAATTATGTTTTTAATTTGAAATTGTATTTCTGATTTGTATAAATTAAGAAATGAATATTTGAAATTAATATATACTAATTATATTTTTTATGGAATGTAAATATTATTTACAATAATGAATTATAATTATAAAAAATTTAATTATGTTTTTAATTTGGAATTGTATTTCTGATTTTGTATAAATTAAGAAATGAATATTTGAAATTAATATATACTAATTATACTTTTTTTGGAATTTAAATATTATTTAAAATAATGAATTATAATTATAGGAAAATTTAATTATGTTTTTAAATTGAAATGCTATTTCTGATTTGTATAAATTAAGAAATGAATATTTGAAATCAATATATACTAATTATACTTTTTTTAGAATTTAAATATTATTTACAATAATGAATTATAATTATAAAAAAATTTAATTATGTTTTTAATTTGAAATTATATTTCTGATTTGTATAAATTAAAAAATGAATATTTGAAATTAATATATACTAAATATACTTTTTATGAAATGTATTATGTTTTTAATTTGAAATTGTATTTTTGATTTGTATAAATTAAGAAATGAATATTTTAAATTAATATATACTAATTATACTTTTTTTAGAATTTAAATATTATTTACAATAATAAATTATAACTATAAGAAAATTTAATTATGTTTTTAATTTGAAATTATATTTCTGATTTGTATAAATTAAGAAATGAATATTTGAAATTAATATATACTAATTATATTTTTTTAGAATTTTATTATTATTTACAATAATGAATTATAATTATAAAAAAATTTAAGTATGTTTTTAATTTGAAATTATTTTTGTGATTTGTATAAATAATTTCAATTTATATATAAAATTTAATTTATAATTTTTTGTTGAAGTTTGAGATGACAGAGCAAAACACTCCAATTATTGAATTGGAAGATGAAGATATCGAGAATGTGAACTTGAATTTAATTTCACACCTAACAAAACAGTTACAAGTGCGAACTAAAGTAGGTGCAATCGCAATTCTCTGTATTGTAGCTTATGGACTGAATTTGTTGCGTACTTCGAGTACTACTACATATAGTATTACGAACTTTTTTCCTGAGAAGGAGCGTCGTAGGCAAGAGTTAATGTCGTACCTGATTCACACGGAAAAATGTCGTGACATTATTCGCATGGGACCTAAGGCATTCATTAACTTGTGCCAACGATTGAGGGCAACAGACATGGTGAAGGATGCCTTTCGATCGACGGTTGAAGAACAAATTGCTAAATTTTTGCATATTGTAGGACATAACATAAAGAATAGAAGTGTTTCATTTTTTTTTCTATCATTCCGGTCATACCGTGAGTCGACACTTTCATAATGTCTTGAATGCGAAATTACGTTGGAAGGAAAATTCTTAGTTCAATCATCAAGAAGAGAAGTGCAACATCAAATATTGAACAATAGTAGATTTTATCCATACTTTAAGGTGATCCCACAACAAACTATAGTCTAATGTGACATACATTTATGATGTGAACACTAAAAATAATGACTTACTTTCATTTTCATACCCATTAGGATTGTTTAGGTGCCATAGATGGAATTCATGTTCGTGTTAAAGTTTCAAGGGCTGATGCGCCACATTTTCGTGGAAGAAAGGATTGGCCAACACAAAATGTGTTTGGAGCTTGTGACTGTGACATGAAATTCACATATGTTCTAGCAGGATGGGAAGGAACAACATTTGATTCAAGAATATTAAAGGATGCCCTTCGTAGAGAGGATCCACTTATAATACCCAAAGGTCAGTTAATTTTGATTTGGTATAGTTAATATGTGCTCACATGATGATGAACTTCTAATTAGTATGAAATCAATGCTTGTAGGTAAATACTACCTTGGGGATGCTGAATTTATGTTAAAACGACAAATCATTACACCATATCGAGGTGTTAGATACCATCTTAAGGAGTACTCCAGAAGAGGTCCACAAAACCCACGAGAGTTGTTTAACCATCGTCATTCCTCACTTAGAAATGTAATTGAAAGAACATTTGGTGTATTGAAAAAAAGATTTCCTATAATTGAAAGTGGGACAAAACCGCATTATTGTTTTGAAACTACAACCAATATAGTTCTTGCATGTTGTATTCTGCATAATTTTTTGTGGGGCGTGGACAATGATGATTCTCTACTGGATGAAGTGGATAGAGACTTGATGGAACAGGAAGTGGATGTCTCCAGCACACAATCTCGAGAAGATGATTATAGGGAAGGGGGAGCCATTAGGGATGTCATAGCAAATGAAATATGGACAGATTATCAAAATGATTAGTATTTTGTAATTATTTGTTTTCAATAAAACTTGCCTTGACGTTTCTATTAATGCGTTATATTGTTTATTTATTCTTTAATAATATTAGTTGGCTGTGAAAGGCACAAGATGAATAGAGGAAAAGGTGTAGCTGCAAATTCTACAACTGGCATTCGAGAGTTTACTAAATGGACCGAAGATATGGATTATCGCCTGTTGACTGCTATGGTTGATGAGGCTCGGTTGGGTAACAGGGTTGATGGAAGCTGGACAACCCAGGCATACGCTAATATTGTTGAAGCCTTGAGACACTTAGGGTTAGTAGGTATGACTAAGAACAATGTCAAAAACAGACAAAAAAGTTTGAAAGACAGATGGCGTGAAGTCCACGATTTGTTTAGTGGACTTTAGTGGATTCACATGAAAAGAATCTACTAAAATGTTTGATGCAGAAAGTTAAGTATGGGATGACCTAATAAAGGTAAAACTGATTCAATTAATAGTGTTTTGAAATGGTGTTGTCTGTCAATTAATTTCAATGCATTATCCATGGTTTTTTATGGCAAGCAAAAGCTTCAACCGCAAGATGGAGAGATACTCCCATCCGGCACTATGATTTGATGGAAGAGTTGTGGGGTGTTGATCGTGCTACTGGCCAAATGGGCAGAACAGCACGACAAGTGCGAAGAAATTTGTCAAACGCGGGTTTAAGGGTGGACATGAATGATGAGGTCGAGTACATCCTTGAACCATTCGCTGTTGCAGCTAATGAAGGTCCCACCACAGATGGACTCATATAGTCCTGGTCCAACTCAATCTGTGCCATCTGCAGGAACTTCATCATCATGGGGCACAAAGAGAAAGGCCCCTATGGTTGATGTAATGGATGCCCAGTTCGACAAATTAACAACGAAACTGGACAAATTTGCAGATTACCTTGGTGAAGGTAATGCCCTGACAAAACAACTGCCTGAAATAGCCGAAAGACAGGTGTTGGTTGGAGAAAGACGAAATGATATTTTGAGGCGGAGCTCGACTTTCCAACACTCTAAATCAGATATTTGGGACATGTTAGTGACTATGAACATCCAGGATCACCAAGTTATGTTGCAGTGTTATAATTTCCTCTGCAACAATCCATCACTTACTAGGCAACTTTTCGACTTGCCCCCACAATTCCGCTTAGACCATTTACTTCAATTAATGCGTGGAAATAATTGAATTTCCATTTAACTTGTTGTACTACTTTCTTAATTTTTATTTAACTAGTTGTTATCATGCATCAACTGTGTAAGAAATTTTCAGTCTTTATTGTTAATTATTATTGTTATATGATGTAAAATTTAATTGAACTTTATATTTTTTACTATAGTCCTCATCCACTCAACGTCATGGACCCATAGTGGCACAAAGTTAAAGATAAATTGCAAAAATTGGAAAAAGAAGTTCATGAAGGAAATTAGTTGGTTGAACAAATAACTAAGAATATTGAAAGACAAAGGTCATTCATGCAAAGAACAAATGACCTAATAAATCGACAACTCAACATGATCACAACCAACTCAGAGAAACATTCAGAACATGAAATTTGGAACATGATAGAGAAGATGAACCTACAGGATGACACAATTTCGCTTAACTGTTATGAGTTCCTCTGCAAGAACCCATGTCACACTAAGCAACTGTTTGAACTGCCCCCTCATATGCGTCAGAAGCATTTGCTTGAGCTAATGAGTGGAACTGCTTCATTTTAGACTTAATATATGTTGTATTATGTTTTAATTGTTATGTTTAATTATTATGTAATGTTATGAAAAATATGTCTGAACTTGTATTTCATTTTAATGTTATTTGAAGTATGTGACAATGTGTTTTAATTAAAATATGTATAAAGTTAAATGTACGTTATGTATAAATAATTATACAATGTATGTATATATTGTTAATAAATTTTTGCAGTTTACCAGGAATGGTCTCATTTTCAACACCCAAAAGACAGAGAAGTGCAAGGGAAAGGAAGGGAAAAGCCCCTGCCGCTAGTCATAACGTTTCTGGTAGGAAGCTACCAAGCATTCAGGAAATATTGAACACGTTTCTTTAGCAGACATGATCAGATGGTTGAATATGGTCACAATTTCTACACCAGGACAATCCTTACACCAAAGATAATGGATTTTCTATATTTTGCAGACTCGGGACTATATTTCCATTATCACTTATTATTTCAAGGTTTAGAACAGTTTTTAATTCTGAGAGTTCCATACTACCAAGAGCTTATAAAAGTCTTTTATTCAAATTTGAAAGTCACTCAAGCTGGTACCCTCTATAGTGAGGTTAGTAAGAAACAGATAAAAATGAAACCAGCTGATTGGTTAACTATAGCTCATCTCAAATATCAGGGGCAAAAACTTTCTTTTTCAAATATCCCTGAGGAACTCGAGTTTGATCGTGATAGTGCCTTAAGTTCCATGATCAGGCCAGAACTGCAGGGTCAAAATGTTAGAAATGTAGGTAGTTTGAATGTTAATGATAGACTTCTGCATTACGTACATGTTCATATGTTGAGTCCCCGGTCCAGTAATTTTGCACAAGTATTGCAGGAGGACATTTTCATGTTATGGGCCATGAAAAATAACATTTTGATTAACTGGCCTCATCACATCATGGAACATATGATTAAATGTCGGGACACGAGTATGCCTCTTTCATACGCCATTCTAATTACATGCATTATGGTTCAATATGGCGTAGACTTATCTGTGGATGCAGCCGATAGGTTAGGGTGGAAACACTTTTTTAATAAAAATACTTTGAAAAAAATGAATGTTGTTAATGTAAATGGTGTTTGGCAGCACAACCCCCAGTCCAACATGATGCTCAAATGCTTGATCAAATTTGGCATGGTATTCAGGGGTTGCAAGAAGGATTCAAATACATGAACATAAATATCAATAATCGTCTTGTGGGGTTGCAGCAAGGACTAAATAACATGAACACAAACATGGATAGGGGTTTTGAGACACTACATCAAAAGTATGATGATCTGGAACAAAAATTTCGTGACTTCGAGGACTCTTTTGAATGAATGATGTTGTGGAACAAAGACTCTTCTCAATGAATGATGTTGTGCAACTTTATTTCTTACAACTTTTTTTTATTATTGTAATGTGTGTATGTTTAATTTTAATGATATTTTAATTTTAATTTTTATAAATTACATTTTTAGCATCTTTGCATGTACTTACGGTGACAGATTATTCAAAATTATTTTTCAGTTTGGTATTTGGAATATGAAATGGAAAATAAGTTTAAATAAATTATCAAAATCCATTTTATAATTAACTTTGTAACAAAGGGCAAAATAATTATTTTCTCATTTTATCAATTACAAAATTAATTTTAAATTATCACATCACTCACAAACTTTTCCTTCACTTTTCACTATCTTTTTCTTAAAACAAAAAATTTTACTTTCCACTCTCTTTTTCTTCAAATTCACTATATTACTATAATTAATATATTTAGAGATAGTACAATCTAAAAATTACTATAACTAATATATTTACAGATTGTACAATTCAAAAATCATTATTATTTTAGAAAATAGTTACTATAATTTCTATATGCAATTTAAAAGTTATTATAATTTTTAAATTATATAATTCAAAAGTTATTATCATTTTAGGTATGATTTTCAGATTATATAATTCAAAAATATTTTTATATTAAAATGTATTTTATAAATGATTTTTTTATATAGAAGTACATTTTAAATTATGTGATAACTAAATATTAATAATCTATTTTTTATAAAACAATTGATTTGGTCTTGAGAAATTATTAACCGAAAACAAAATAATAAAAGGAGCACTTAATAGTATTTTAAATTATGTTATATAAAAATAATAAAAAATTATTAAAAGTAATTTATTTTATTTTATTAAAGGAATAATATAGCTTTAATAAATATATCAAAAGTATATCAAAATTTTCGTTATCCTAATATTATATTTCATCTCTACAAAAATATATACAATAACTTTTTGTATATAAAATATGCATCATAACATTTGTTCTCTTCATCCTAGGACAAAAATGTTCTACTTTAAAAAAATAAATTTATATTTTCATATTAGTTAAGTTGAACTTTATTAAATTTAGCTATTTGCATAAATTTGTTACTTTTTCCAATTTTAATTTAATTATACATTTTAAATTATTAACTTTATGTTTACAATTTAATTTAATTTTTATGTTACGGTCTCACAATTTCATCTTAAGATTTATTTACCCACTTTTTAGTACTTTATTAATTTAATAACTTTTAGTTTATTTTCTTTATGATCTAAGTTTTTATTTGCATTTCTTTTTTATTAGAAAATAAATACTCTAAATATTTTATAATAAATCTATAAGAAAATTTATTCAATATAAGATTATAAAAGTAATGTATAAATAAAAAAGTATCAACTGACAGAGTAATATATTTTAATCATATATAACATTTTAACTTAAAAATATAAAATAAATAATACTTTAAATATATTCATGAAAATATACAAAAATAATATATAATTTTATAACTTTTAAATTTTTGGATTTTTTATTCGATGTGAGAAATGATCCAATCTAGTTCCACGGCAACTTAAGACACTTTTATCAGACTGACTCATATTTTGTCAATTCAGTCAAATCTTATGTTTAGCTAATGAGTCATTTTCACCACTTTAACAATTGAAAATAAAATAATTTTATATAAATAAAAAATATACTTTTAAAATTTAAATCATGTTAATGAAATTAATTTCAAATTTGGATATAATAATTTAATATATAAATAAAAATACATGCATGGTTTTTTATAAAACCATTACTTTTGTTTTGGAAAGGAAGTTTACTATTTAATAAAGGAATAAATCTGAAAAAAATAATTTACTATTTTATAATTGAATAAAGCTGACTTAAGTTTATTTATCTGTTAAATTTTGTGGACTTTTCACACTAGTCCATTAGTAAAGTCTATCTATACTCATATCTTTACATTAAATACTAATTTTTTTAAAATATCTAAAAAAATGAAATAATAAATCAAATGAAATTTTTTTATATTAATTAAAATATTACATTTTTACTTCTTAATATATAGAAATACTTTTTATATAAAACAAACAAACAAATATTTTTTTATTTTTATGTCAAAAGAAAATTATTTAATTTTACAAAAATAAAAAATAATTTCCCTCCTATTTCATGATAATTTGAAACAAAATATAATTCCAATAAAAATATTATTTTTCACTCAGATTTTATTGTAAATTTTATATAGAGATGATTGTCTTTTATAACCACTATTTACTATATAATTCTTTTTACTTTTGTAAACATAACTAATAAAAATAATTATTATAATTATTATTCTATCTTTTAAATTTTATAACTATTATTTTTTTAAAATTTAATTAATTATTTTTTAAAATTAAATTCAAATTCAAAAATCTTAAATTTTTTTTTTCAAATTCAAAAAACGCAAACATAATAATTTCTTTTCAAATTCAATTAACTACTCATAATAAAATAATAAAAAATATTTTTAAAAATTATAATTTTTTTATTGATTTTTATTTTAATTATTAAAAGAAGTAGACACATAAGACATGTGTTTCCACTAATAATTAATAAAAAATCAAATTTATATTTAGGTTTTATTATATATACTTCCTTTAACTTTATTTTTATCCAAATAAATGGTTTGACCTTTTTTTCTCTTTTTGGAAACTTATTATCTGACTTCAAATTTGAAGAGTTTTTCTTAAAAGGTGAAGTAGTAAATTGTCGGAGTAAACTTCAACATTGAGCATCAACTAGTACAAGTTGTGTTCCCAACATGTTTAATTTTAGAATTATAACTAATAAGTAATATAAAGATATTGGCTAAAATTTTTAAAATATGTAATAATAAACTGTTTCATTGTTGATCATAATACAATTTTCATTATTTTTTTTAATTCTTTGAAGACGGTTAACAAAATCCTAATATAAAATAAAATCAATTAAGTTCTCGTTTTTAGTCGCCTAACTTGAATTAATTAATTGTGGTTCTTTGAATATTTATTATTTAATAAATGATAATTATTTTCAACTGTACAACCTTTGTTGAATATCAAATTTTACAAGTTGTCCATGTAGCTGGGGAAACATCTACTTTTACAACTTGAGTAGGCATTAATATAAATTTACAGATATAATGAAGGTGGAGAAATTTAAGTCATAATATATAAATATGTTGATGAATTATTATATTAGAATTTTATTAATTATTTTGTTTTAATATTGTATTATAAAATAAAGTTAAGCATATTTAATTAGAATGTCTATTAAGTGTTTCCACGTAATAAAGATATCTTATGCATTTGAATTTTTGTTTGAAAAAAATGTTACCTTCAATAAGGTTATCTTCGAACACATTTATTACAAACTCCAAAGAAAAATGAAGATGTAATACTTCTCTGTTTTTAAATAAGAGTTGTTTAAGGTCTTGTCACATATACCGATAAAAAGAGTAACTTTTATTATTTATAATAAATTTTTAATTTTTTTTCAGTAATATCCTTATCATTTAAAAGAGTGTGTATTCTTTTTTTTTCTGTAATAAAGAGTATTCAATCTATTATCTCTCTATTTAAAGAACAACTTTTCAATTTTCAACAACAGAGTACTTATACCTAAAACATTTTTTTTTCATTTCTATCAAAATAAATTTCTCTCTATAACTTTTAATCTTAAAATTTTCACCACCAGATATTTTGATTTAAAAAATTTGAAGAATATTTTTATTCCTGCAAAAAATTGATATCACTCTTCAACTTCAATAGAATATTTAATTACTCTGCTAATATTATTTTATGGGTTATCAAATGAGTCTTCAACTCTCTCTATGACATAATTCTCAACTCCTGTTTTCACTTTTTTGTTTAAGTATCAATTTCTCTTTCCATTTTCTTTATAATTTCACTCTAACGTTTTCTTTCTTTAAAAAGTAAATATATTTTATTGATTAGATTAAAGAGAAGGTAGATGAAAAGGTGGAAAAGAAATAAATTATTTATATAAGCAGTAGGTCACTTAAAGTCTCATAAAGAAATAATTCGATTGCTATTGATATTTTAAAAAATAAGGGTATAATTGGTAAAAAATAATTAATGCAATCTTAAACTCTACAAACGACAGATAAAAAGAAACAAAATCACTTTTCTAAAAGGACTCTTATTTAGAAACACTCTTATTTAGAAACAGAGAGAGTATAAACATGAGGTAAATCCATTAATTCCTCGTAATTAGTAGTAAATTAGTTTTAATTACTTGCATTATTTTGATTTTTATCTAATGGAATAATCCAATGACTTTGTTTAAAATAAGAAACTTTAATAGGTTCATTGAGAAGTACGGGGCAGCTTACTGCCAAAATATGGAAGTGGTTGGACATTTTAATCTATCAGTCCATATAAACTTGTTCAGTATAATTCGCAGTTCATACGAGTTAAAGTGCAAGTTGACCCGCCTCATAATTTTTTTTAATTTTTTATTATTGTGTAGTATTATGTGTGTTGAATATAATTGAATATTTATATTCATTATTTGATGAATACCATATATTTAGAAGTATAAATTTAAATTTTATTTCATATTTTAATTTAATATAATATATTTTTTCATAATATATTTTCTTAATTACTTATAATAAATAATAAATAATTAATTTTTACAATCCATTTTGTAATTGTTATACTTGCATTCAATCTTTGATCCTACATTATACTTAAATTTAAAAGTAAAAATTATAAAAAATATTTAATATTTTAAAATTTTATGCAGAGCGATTTGCAAACCCGTAAACCTACATCTATGTTTAACTCGCATTCATTGTATGGGTTAAACTGTCCTGAGCCGTTTTTGACTAGGCAAAGCGGCACGGACCAGCATTTTATCATCTCTATTGAGAAGGCATGAATGGGTGGAGTCTAAGTATGATCCATTGGTTGTAGGGTTCTTTTAATATTTTATATTTGCTTGTTCAAACAAGTTTTGTCTGCATCTAGTGATTTCCAGGAAGGAGGATTGACTATATTAGTTGAAAGTCAAAGTATTAGAATTATGAGAGCCGGAAGTTTCATTAATTTTAAAACAAGGGATTAATTAATTGATCCCCGTTTTATGAAACGGGATAACAGAGAAAATTTATTAGTATAACGTGGATAAGTGCATGCATGGAAGGTGAGATTCATGATCTATTATATATGGTCAACGATATTACAATTAAGAGCGTAATACTTCTGCAATTGACCTTTATATTCTCCCATCACTTGCAAATTGTTAAGTTTTTTTCTCTATGTTTTTTTAATTGGATAAGCACCATTACATAATAAGAAGCTAAATGCATACTCAACTTCCCATTATTCAAAGTCAAATTAATCCATAAATGATAAGTTATAGATAATTAATACACCACAACTATTTTTTTTTTCATTAAACTCAAGCGTGAATAAAAAACTTCTTTTTTAATTATGTTTTTAGAGAACAAGAGTATTTTATAGGAGCTAATTATTCTTAAAGAACATAATATTATGTAGTCTAAACTAAAACTTAAAATCACTAGTTAATGAAAAACAATCTCATCAGTAACTAATCACTATAACTGCATTAACAACTAAAAACTCTGGCTAGTAAACTATAAAAATTTATCAAAAATAAATTAATTTAAAAATAAAAAATAATTAGTTATTATAATAATTATAAATTAGAAAATATTTTATAAATTAAAAATTATTAATATTTAAAATAATTTTTATTATAATAAAACTATTCTGTGATTATTCATCTTAAAAAGACTATAAAATTAATTTTTTATAATAATAATTAAAATAATTTTTAAATTTAAATTTGAATTATTTTTTAATTTAATTAATAACAAATTTTATTATTTTATAGGTATATAATATACTACTTGGTAAAAATATTTTTTTTAGTTACTTTAAAAAAGTCTTGTTCTAATTTGATTCAGAAAATATGTTAGTGAATTTTTATTTTCATGTCATTTTCACTTTCTTCCATACACATTCTTCCTCGGACATCGCACACATGAAAAACAACAGACTAAGATATATGATAGAAACAAAGGTATATATATATATATATATTACTATATACTATTTCAAAAAGATAGTGTTGTGTTAGAAAAATGTACCCGAAAGAAAGCTACATATTATCAAGTTTGACCTTACTCTCTCTGCTGCTCAGTAAGAACAACAAATATTAATCCTCTTAAGGATTTAAAATAGTTGAAATATCTATTTGATAGAAATCAACCAAAAGAACAATATATAAAACAAAACCTATAAATTTATTATCTTAATATTTTGTATTTAACTTGATATTTTAATATCTTATTATATGAATTTAATCATAATTTATTAGTATTAAATCTTTCCAATATCTCTCCAAAAGAATCTAAGGATCCTCCCTTCTAGAAATAAATTAGTAGCTCCCTCTTCAGATTATATATAAATATCACTTGTTTTAGTAACTCAACTTAGAATGAGAGAGGGCTCTTTGCATGCATATAAAGTAAAAAATAGAATATAGTAGTATTAATTATATTTTGTTGATAATTGTTTAATGTTTCATTGATAATTTTCATTAGTACAACCCCTAATCGTTAATTTAGTAAAATAATTATTAATAGTAAATAATGCATACTATTGAACTACACAATTTATTGATAAATAATTTAGTACCTATCCCAAATAGTCGTGGTTAAGCAAATACAATTGACATAGTTTTAAAAGAATTTTTCGTACCCTAATAGGTAAAAGTCTTTTGGAGTTTTGCCTACAACTTTTGGATAAAAATATTATTTGTTTTATCCGACATAATTTTGAGTTGAATAAAATTTAATAATAAAAATAAATAAATATATTATTATTATTGATAATTTAATTTTTATTCAACTAAAATGTCACATAAAAAACACTATTTCATCATAATACAATTAATTATTATATTATAACATAATCTATTATAATGTGATATATCATAATAAAATTTTATTCATTTATTCACTCTTTACTCTTTTACATAATTTTTTTAGAGTTATTTCACTTTATTTTTTAAATACTCTTACATTTTGTTTTACATAAACTACTCTTATTTTAATCTTCTTTTAGTATGTTTTTCTATTTTCTTATTTCTTTGGTAGCAAATATATTTGATAAAAGTTTTATCTTTGTTAGAATAAACAAAAGTGTTAATTTAGTCTTGGTTATAAATAGGTTTGCCTAATATAATCTACTTATTATAAAGTAGATATTAGATAAAACTATAAAAAATATCATAACTAAAAATGATATGACGATGATTAATAACAACTTTTTTACAAATTATGATTAAAGTACAATAATCGAATTTGTTAGACAACTTCTTAAAAAAAATAATTATTAAATAAATTACAATAATTTTTAAAAAGTGTGAGAAGAGTGTTATATAATATATTACAAAAAATATTAAATAATTATGAGTAAAATAACTTTATCATTTTTATCTTTAAAATTTTATTTATGATATGAGATGTAAGTCTCAAGAGAAAAGAAGAAGATATGAAACATGTTCTTCTATTAAGCATTAAGAAAACAATGAAGACGAAGATGAATAACATAATTTAGAGAATTGAATTTTGAGAGAATTTGCAAATTAAAAGATTTTAAAAAGATTTTTAAGAGACAAAAAGTTTTGAGTTTTTTTCTTAATAGAATGAGTTTTGAGTATAGGAATCTCAAGTCCTTTTTATTAAAAAAATAAAAAAGCGAAAAATGACATTTGAGACGGGAGAATTGAACTATTAAAAAATATGAAGACAAAAATAGAATATATTTATTAAACAAGATGTCACATTTTAAATAAAATAATAATAATAAGAGAAGTGTTATATTATAAAAAAAATATGACAATTTCAGAAAATAGTCATTATTATTAATAAGATTTTTATAGTAGTCATTTATAAAGACTTGTAATGTTCCTTAATATAAGTATGAATTGATTTAAAAGGGATAGTTAAGTATATGGTATGCTTAAATTTTAATTTAATTATTTACACATTTAAGATATGTGAGTTGGTGAGAGTTAGATGAATGTGAGTTATGTTTTAATTGGAAGATAGGGTGAAATAATAGATTGGGGTGATGAGAATAGTAAATGGTTTGGCATGGTTTTGTGCTACAACTAAAAGTAGAAAAAAGAAGAAGAAAAGTAACATTAGTAAGTTAGGAGATGAAAATAAAAATTTGATATCCCTCCTCCCTTAACCAAAAACAACCATCATTCCCTTATATTAATCACTATTTCTTCTTTAATTTTCCCTTCCTTCTCTCTAAAGCTTTCCAAGAAAATCCTTTCTGATAATTTAAGTTACAACTTAGTAAAAAGGAAGTAAAGAGCACCAATTTTTAGTTAACTTGGGTAAGATATTTTTTTTCTTAATTTTCTCACCTTTTTTTGGGTTTTTGAAAATTTTAACTAAAATTTTAAGTATTATTGGCTAGGGTTAGGATCTTTGAAGTGATCAAGAGCTCCCTCCAGTTGTGTTTTAGATATGTTCTTCACATCCTAAATTTCTTAGACTAATTTTATTTTGAGACTAATTTTAACTATAAGTGAAAACTTGTGTAGGTTTTGAATTTTGAGACTCACATGCATGCCATAATAAAAATTTGGTACTTTTGATATTTGATATAAATTAGTATTGTTCTATTGTTATTGTTTTGGTGAAATAAAGCTTGATTGTGAAATTAAATGATTTTTTCATATGGTTTGGGTTGACTTAATTCCTTATAGTTTCATGTGGAACTTTGATTTGGTTTTGTTAATTTTAGTAATTACAAATTTCATGTATCAAAATGATTAATGATGGAAAAGTTAGTTTTTGATTATACATAACTATAATGATTAATCATTGTTATATTTTGTGATGTAGATTTAGAGATGTATTAAATTTACAATACCCTTTTTTTTAAAATATCTACGATTTTATTAAAATAACCTAAATAGTATAAATAAAAATATTAAATAGTGAAAAATCGACAAATTCTATCACTTATTTGAGGTGAAGAACCATCTAAATTTAAGTGGTTTATCAAGATTCACAAATTACTCTATCATAATTAAGATATGAAAATATATAATAATGTTTATAGTGCGGTTTAGTTTAGTTTTTACTAAATAAATATTCGAGTCACACATAAACAAATTAAATGTAATCCAATTTATCCTAATTTTAATTTGATATAAATATAAACCAACTTAAATAAATATTTTTAAAGTTTAATTTAGATTCATTTTTACGGTTTTTATCACCATAAATTTCTTAAACATTTTTTGCAAAAAAATTAAAAATTATTTGACAAAAGAATTAATAAATGTTTTATAATAAAAGATTATGAAAGAAACATGCCATGAGTTTTTTTATATAAAGTTATTGTTATATTCATAATTTTAACTTTTTTTATATAAACAATTAAAATAAATTACATAATACAATATCCATGAAAAATATTTGTAAACGATTTTTAGTTACTAATTACTTTAACATATATATAATATTATATTTAAATATAATAAGTAGTTTAATTTTATTTTATTTTAAATCTAAATCAAATCATTCCGTTCCAAAATATAATGAGATAAAGCATCTAAACAATAATTTGTATTTTTTTAATTAATTTGTGGTTATTTTTTTCATCAATTCAACTTAAACACTTATAATTGTTAGATTATCTCAAAGATCGACTTAGAACTGTTTTAATTTGTTTTTTTATTATTATAATTTTTTATATTTAATAAAAAATTTCTGCAAATTTATTAAAAATTTATAAAAAAATAACAATTTTTTTAAAAAAATTTAATAAAAAATTCCATAAAATATATAAGAAATTCTAGTAATATTAGAAGATTCTATTTCCATATAAACATTTATTATATGTTATTTAATTTTGTAAATCCATATAAATATTAAAGTAGTTATATAAAAATTTAAATGTGGTTTTTTTTAGTAACAGTAATGCATCGTTAGATTATGTGTTTAATTAATATATGTTAAAAATCCAACGGTGTTACACAAATTTGCATGAATTGAGAGTTGTCATATAAGACAGATTAAATTTAAGAACATTCTAGAAACATATGTAGTGAGATTTTGTTATTATTATATGTTGTTGATACATAAATTTTTTGAATAACAACTGTAACATGAAATGGTACATGGTGGAACAATCAG
This sequence comes from Lablab purpureus, assembly GCA_030347555.1. Taxonomy (NCBI): domain Eukaryota; kingdom Viridiplantae; phylum Streptophyta; class Magnoliopsida; order Fabales; family Fabaceae; genus Lablab; species Lablab purpureus. Next base: position 10,336,020 of record CM059260.1, read on the forward strand.
CAACAAAACCGAGTAGGATGAATGGCGGCGGAGAAGACTCCGTCCGCCGGAGATCACGACAAAACAGAAAAACAAACAAAAAGAACTGTTCTCCATCACAACCAGTTCACATGGCTGAATAGTATTAGTTTCCCACTACAATGTACTTCTTTTCAACAAAATAACTACCTCAGCCATATTATTTTCAAAAATTCTATAACTATCATTGTTCATTAATATTAATTTTTAAAATTAAATTTTCATTGTTGTTTATAATATTATTCCACCATTCATATTTTACCAAATCCAAAATTTACTCATAGACAAAAGCTAATCAAATAGTGTCCAATAATATCACATAGTGAACCAAAATTACCATCTATCTTCTAAATTATCAAATTCAAGATCAACTTTGAGAGGCAGATTTATATCCATCAATTAATCTATATAAATAAAAAACATTATTATTATTATTATTATTATTATTATTATTATTATAAAACTTAATATAACTAAAAAAATCAATATAAATGAATAGAAATACTTAACATAAAATCAATAATTTTTAAAAAACAATATAAAACTTAATATAACTCAATCGCCATTCATACCAGATGCAGATGCAAGAAAGTTTAAAAATTTCATTATCAAAATCAAATATGTATGAAATCACCTTTGAAACAAAATACATGAAAAAAGTTGAAAAACGTGATTATCAGAAATAAAAAATAAAAATACTTGAAAGATTAGATAAATAAAAAGTGATAAAATACTATATTACCTTATGTTAACTTTAGATTTGTTGTAAATTTTTTTAAAATTCTCCTTGTATATTTTGGTGTTAAAATAGATTTTTTTTTATCAAATTTTAGTATTATGTGTTGCTTTTATATATTGCTTAATTAGTTTTTTTCTTAAATAAGTTTTCGATTTACTAAAATATTAATGATTGGATAATATTATAAAAAATTATTAAAATTTAATTTAAAAACTAATATTAAACCACGCCATATAAAATATTCATAATATACAAAATTGAAGAGAAGTTAAAGCTTTAAAAATATGATATACAACTACGTTTATTACTATGCATTTATATATACAGAGAGAGATAGAGAGAGATAATTTATTACTGTTTTTTATATATATAAACTAATTAAAATTTAAGATTTAGAATTTAGGATTTAAAATTTATTATATAAGCAGAAAATTTCTCTTAAAAAAATATTTCTCGTGTAAAAAAAGTGTATATACACACACCCATTTGTATGAAAGTAATAAAATGAAAGAGAGATAAAGAGAAAATAAGAAATATTATATGATTTGAAAGATGAGATTAAAGAAATTAGCATAGATTATTCAACTCATTAATTCAAGTATTAGATCTGCATAGCACAAATAAAAAAGTAAATGCATATATAAAACATAACCATGGTCATCACCTGTAAATTTCTATGCATGCATGATTAAAAAGGAATGTATGACATTGTCAACAATTTTCTTCCTAATATGCATGTGCTTACGTGTATTTGTGCCTCTTAGAATTATGCATGTTTAGAATACATTATAAAAATGCTAATTTATATTTCCAGAGAAGTATATATATATATATATATATATATATATATATGTGATTAGTGATAATATTTGTTAGAAAATAAAATGAATAAAAATAATAGAATATAGTGAGGTGTTTGATATTTAACTAAAACTGTTTATATTTCATTATTTTTAACCATTATTATTGCTTCATCTCTATTCAGAAAAAAGAGTGATTTAGATTAGAGTAAGAAGAATAATTGAGAAAAATATATAAAGAGATAAAAAGTAAAAGTAAAAGTAAAACGAAAGAATAAGAAAATATATTGATAATAACTAGTAATTGATATCGTATTCGATTTATATAAGCGATGATGTATGGCACCATGGAACTTGGGGTGTTTATAAAAATTATAAATAAAATTTTTCAACATTTTTGAAAATTCCGTATATTTGACTTTAGTTTCTTCAGCTGATTGACGTATATTTTAATTTATTTTTAACCAAAATAAATAATCACTAATTCATAAAATTAAAATACTCAAATATAATTAAACAAATAACGATTTTAACATCATTCTACACCTAATAATTTTACACCGTTTATTATCGTTCAAATAATCTCAAAATACCAACATTCCTTTCTTAGTAAGAATAAAAATATTATTTTTTATATTTTAAAGTTTATTATATATTTTTATAAAATTTGAATAGCTTAAACAAGAAGATTTGTGAGGTGATGTAACATAACGCATAGGCAAAGCAACGACAAAAACCAACGAATTAATTTGTTGAAAAAAAACAAGTAAAAACAACGATGGAAAAGAAAGTTCATTGAATCGCCATCCTCATCCGAATAATTAATTGATTCATTCTATCTGCAAAATTAAAAGGTTAACAAAATGATAAATACTGGTTAAAGAAGTCTCAAGCTAGTGAAGAATTAGTATTTTATTTTTCTTAACTTTTTAAAGTCTCCATAAACCAATTACTAAAGGTTTAGAAAATGAAGGGCTAAATTATAATTTTTAAATTTAAAAATCTAATGGAAAAATGAATAGATATAATGATAGAATTAGGCTTTAATTGAAACTCGAGGGTGCCACGAAGTTTTATATTTTTCTTGGGGCTCTCAATAATGATATTTTGGTCAATGAAAGCACATTCGAATTGTGAAAGGTGTGTGTATTATAATTTTTTTTTAATTTCAAACGGGATCTTGCTTATCGTGTTTTTGTTATTATTTATTAATCCTGATTATCTCCATCTCTTTGAAACGTATTTGTTATATCGAAAACATTTAATAATTATTATTTTAAAAGTAAATCAAAAACATTTTAAGGAGCGAATATTCAGTACTTTCACATTGAGTGCTTAAGAGTATACCATAAAAAAAGACTCCATTAAAAATGTATAAGTATTTTTAGAAATAAAAATGAATGACGTGTGTTTAAATATTTTTGTTTGGAAATCTTAAAAAAACAATTAACTGCATAAAATACTGGTTCAAAGGAATAATTAAGAAGTTATTTTTATTGTATAATCAATAAAAATAACAATCTAATGAAAAAAATTCATAAAAAAATAATATAAAAGTAAATTAATTTAGAGATAACTTATGCGGAATCACCATTTCCAGTTTTCTTTGGGTTCAAGCATTTTATTATCAGGTCAATAAACGTGCATTTGAACTGTAAAAGTTGTGCATTAAGAACATTTTATTTCACACCTGATCCTGCTTATCGTGTTTCTCCTAATCAGTCCTGATTAACAAAATATTCATCATTAGCTATATTAGAATATTCATAAAATATATGATTATATAAAAATAATGCATAAAAACTAGATTAATTTAGAGATAAGTGGATGGAAAACTCAAATTTCCTTTTATAAACGTCTGGAATCAGCATTGTTTTCGGCTTTTCTTGTGGCTCAGAAATAATATGATATTTGGTCAACGAAATTATGTTTGGACTGAGTACGGTTTCTGAAAACTTTATTTCACACTGAGATCTTGTCATGGTGTACGTGTTGTATATTCGGATTCCCTATAATATTTCTCATTTTATAAAAAAAATAAAAGTTCCTTTGCAATTGGAGGTCAAAAACTGGAGGCCACAAACACACGTGTATGCACCCAAACACGAAACCCCAAGTCTATGATAATAAACCAATGCTTTTCGTGAAGAAAATCAAAGCTCCGAGTCTGGAAAGTCAAATCCCCACATTCATGTTCCAGACACCAACGCCGTCGTTTTCTTCGCACGCAACGCAACTCAACTGTCTATATATATATATATATATCCCTTCACAAGCCCTTCCAAGCGCACGCATATTCACACTGCAAACTCCCTCTCATCAGGAAAACACAACTTCAGTAATCAATCACCAAAAACAAACATAACTACACTGCCAAAACGCCTTCGTTTGCTGCAAAAATGAGAACAATTTGCTGGGAGCCTAAAACGCAGTCGTTCGCCTTTTCCCGCCACACTTCGCCTCCCAGTTCATCTTCATCTACGACACCTTCCACCAGCACCAAGGAAAGCATCGTTTCCACGAGCATGGAGGAAGCAGAAGCCCTGATACTAAAATGGGACCCCGAAACCTCTGCGTACGGAAGAGTAACCTCTCTCTTCTACAACGATAAAACTGAGGCCATGCACTACATCCACTGCGTTGACCAGCTTCAGAAAACAATGCACGCCTTGCTTGCACAGAACCCCTCCTCGCCAAAACTCGTCTTCGCTCAAAACCTAATGCAAATGGCCATGAAGAGGCTCCAGAAAGAGTTCTACCAGATATTATCCATGAACCGAGCCCATCTCGACCCGGAATCCGTCTCCACCAGATCCTCCACTACCTCTAGAACCTCTTTCTGTTCCGACAGCTACGACGAAGGCACGGCGGAAGAAGACCTTCGCGACACGGGAGATTGTATCTCCGAAGTCGAACGCGTTTCCTCCGAAGCCGTGGCGGTTCTCAAATCCATTGCCGACTGCATGGTTTCCAATGGTTACGCCAAGGAATGCGTCACCGTTTACACGACGATGCGAAAATCGATCGTCGACGAAGGCATTTATCGTCTCAGCGTGGAGGAATTGAGTGCGTCGAAGGTGAAGAAGATGGACTGGAAAGTGCTCGAATTGAAAATCAACGGTTGGTTAGAGGGGGTTAAGATCGTCGTGAGGACACTCTTCGCTGGAGAGAGGATCCTCTGCGATCAAGTCTTCGGTGCGTCACAATCCATCGCGGAAGCTTGCTTTGCCGAGATTTCGAGAAGCGGAGCCGCTCTGCTGTTCGGATTCCCCGAACTCGTCGCTAGAACGAAAAAATCCCCGCCGGAGAAGATATTCCGAATGATTGATATGTACGCCGCCATGGCCGCACTGTGGCCGGAGATTGAATCGATATTCTCGTTCGATTCAACAACCGGTGTTAAATCTCAAGCCCACGCTCTACTTTTCCGACTCTCGGAGTCCGTACGAGCGAGTTTCTTTGAATTTGAGACCGCAATTCAGAAAGACTCTTCCAAATTGGTGGCGAAATTTGCCGGCGTCCATTCCCTGACAGTTGAAGCAATGAATCACTTGTCAACACTCGCGGATTACAGCCACGTGCTCGGTGAAATTTTTTTCGACGTACCACCTCCCTCGAGGTCGCCGTTGGTAGAATCTTACCTCTACAGTCCACAATCTGATAATTCTACAACAATGGCGACGGAGTTGTCGGTGCAGATGGCGAGGCTGATTCTAGTCCTTCTTTGCAAGATCGACGAAAAATCGAGGCATTGCAAGGAGGTTTCGTTATCTTACCTGTTTCTCACGAACAATCTTCGGCACGTGGTGGCCAAGGTTCGAACCTCGAACTTGCTTTACGTTCTCGGCGACGATTGGGTTTTGAATCACGAGGCGAAGGTGAAGCGGTTGATGTTGAACTACGAGAGAGTGGCATGGGGCAAAGTGCTCTCGTCTTTGCCGGAAAATCCAGCAGCGGAAATGTCGCCGGAGGAGGCGAGGGTTACGTTCGGGAATTTCAATTTAGAATTCGAGAAAGCTTACCGGAACGAGAACGCGTTTACCATTCCAGAACAGGAGTTTCGGGAAGAGATGAAGGCGTCACTGGGAAGAAAAATAAGCCCTATTTACCGCGAGGTGTATGAAACGCGCCGCAATTCAGTGGGATCGTTGAGAGAAATGAGAGAGTATGTCATATTTACCCCTGAAGATGTTGAGAATTACATGTTGAATCTTTTTTCTGCGGGGCGATCAAGCTCCATTTCCGTAGAAAACAATTCATTCTTTGTAAGAAAAAAATACTGTAAGAAATGCAAATGAAAAGGCATTTCATTACAATGGTGCAGTGATTATATTTGGATCCTCTTATCCCATCATTGTTCACATAATAGGGTTACAACACACACTTTTTTTTTTTTTTACAATGATGGATATGGGAGTTTCAAGTTACATGAGCATCACTGGTGTGGTATGTTTGTAAGTGTAATGTAGATATTATGAATTATTCTTTTTGTTGTATTTAAAACTATTGAAGTTAAGTGTTACGTTTTACTATAGGAGAAAATTATGCAGTCTGTACACCACTTTCATTTGAATTTTTATTTTTTTTAGAATATTTTATATGTAATTTATGTGAGAGGAGTTAGGTTATTTGAAAAAGAATTATTTTAAATTTATGTAATTTATATGCAATTATTTGAAGAAGAAGAATATATTATTTTATTATTATTAGGATTAAACATTTTTTAGTTTTTAAATTATTTGTTAAAATTGTGTTTTATCTGTAAGAGAAATTTTAGACTTATTTTGTCTTTATAATTTATAAACTTGTGTAAATTATCTTTGATATGTGTTAAATTTTTTTTATCTCTTTATTTTTCTTTTTTTTTTATAATTTTCTAGTTTATTATGAGTCTCTTAAGTTTTTTTTATTTTTTATTTTTTTTTCTTAAAAATATTTTTATTTATTATCAAGTATCATTTTTATAAAATATAAGAACCAACGAAATAGGTTTAAACTTTGTCAAAAAATAAAACATAATTTTAATAAATAATTTAAAAATTAAAAATATATTTAACCTATATTATTATTATAAGAAAAAGGAATATAGCATGTTGGTAGATACACAGATGTTATAAAATGAAAAGTGGTGGCAAAAATTGAAATTACGTGGAGAGAGATTGACCATTTTGGCTATTTTAGTGGCATTTGAAAGAGAAAGTCTCATGTTATTTGAGTGACGGTATCTGAGAAATTTAATTTTGAAGTTTGGTTACTAAATGTGACGTGAGACAACAACTTTCTTTTCCAAATTTCTATTAGTGTTATTTTAATAAGATTAATTAAGTTTAGGTTTCCAAAAAGTGATCTTGACTTTGTTAGCATGTTTATATATTACTTTTTTTTTTATATCTTTTTAGAGATTCACCACTTTCTTTTGTTCTTTAGACATTATTAAGTGGATTTGAAGATTTAAGAAATATTTTTTTTTACTTTTCTTTCCTCTGTTTTGTTTTAGAATCTTGAATTTTATACTTAATCGTGCATGGAAGACGGAAGATTAAGTAAGGATTGATTTTTACTATAATTCACCGTATCTTTCAATGCATTAATATTTCTAATTTTTTTTCCCTTTTAAAAGGTGCTATTTTCGCTTATTTATTGAAACCTGTATTTTAATATGAAATAAAATTGTTTAGTGAATTCAATTTGTATTTTTTTCTTAACAAAAGATTCATAGTTTGTTTTGCTTAGTTCTAAATTAAATTCAAGATAATTTTAACAATACAATATTATGATTTATACAAGTTGTTTAACGTATGTGATTTTTAAGGGTTAATTGATATTTAATTTGTTAATTTAAATTTTGTGAGCAAATTTAAGATTTTTCATTTTATTAACTAATCATTGAATTAATCTCTTTTGTTGAATTATTTTTTTAATTTAAATTTAATTGATATTTTTAGTTATAAAAACCACAACACAAACAACCCTCTTTACTTTTGATTTTGAAATTCAAAATTTGCAATTGAATTCTTTGGGTGCGTTAATTCAACCCTTACTGTATTTTAAATTGTATTATTTAATTGACTATGACCTTAATCAAATTATTCTTTTCAAATTCTATCTTATTTTTATCTCATTTGCTCTAATTTTGATATATCTTATTTTATTTGGATGTTTCATCTTTGATCTTATTTTATTTTATTTTATTCTTTTCTATTTTATTTTGTGTTATGTTCCTGTTTTTCTTTATATGTTTTTTTCAGCTTTTCATTTTTCATTTTTTTCAAATTTTGAAAAATTAAAATTTGAAATTCGAAATAAAAAATAAAAAAAAATTGAATTTTGAATTTTTTTGAATTTCTATTTCTAGTTTTTGTTTTTGTTTTAATTTTCAATTTTTTTCTTTCATTTTTCGTTTTCTGTGTTTCCATTTTCTATTTATTCTTTTATATTTTTATTTAATCTATTCATTTCTATTTTTTTTTCTATCTTTCTATTTTTTTATTTTGTAAAAAAAGGCAACTTAGTAATTTTATTTTTACTTTTCAAGTTTTATTGGTTGATTTCTTTTCTATTTTTTTTAGTTTATTAGTATAACATTAGGCTATTTGTCTTGTTGATTTTTTTCTCAATTGATAAAGGGTATCTTTATATGCCACTATATTATATACTTTATTTAGTAAATTTTGTATGTATTTAATGTATAAATAGAGCAAATTCAAATTTCTTACATTCATTTAATCTATTAAAATTAGATACTTTTAGAGTATATGTGCAAAATTTTTTGTTATTGATAGTAAATATATTATTATGCTTATTTCTGCTTATGTTTCTACTTCTTTCTCTTCCTATTCTAATTTTATTCATTCTATTTTTTATACTATAGCTAAGAGAACTTTAAGAGAGCATGTGTCATTTTATATATCTATTTGAAGATTATTCATTCAATATTTTGATATGAATATGCTTTGTTAGCTTAAGTCTAGATTGACCTTTACACAGGTTTAAGATCCTCGCAGGCTTCTAAAACTATTTTCTTATCGCTTCTAGATTTACTTAAAGGTTGAGTGTTTTGAGTTGTTTTAATGCTTTAATAAAAGTATAACCCGATGTCTCATTAATTATCTTAAACTTAGCCCAAAGATACAACATAATATAATTCATACTTATTTTCTTTAAAAGACCTAATGAAATTATATCTCAATATTATAATTTAAAATTTATAAACATTGAGTAACTTTAGGCATGATTGTCTACACATACAACATATCCAATTAAGGAAAACTTCAAACACATTTTACTTATACAAATAGTTGGCATAAACAACATCCAATATGTATCTTGGTATAATAAGTTTTTTGTCTCAATATTCCGAGGGTTTTTGCAATGTGGTCCCATAATTTTATTTTGTCAATTAAGTTCTCATTTTAATTAAAAATAGTCAATGTACTATTAAATTGATGTTAACAACGTTAAAAGGGTAATAATGTGGCAAATGCACAATGACATGTGGCAAATGCATAGTGACACATGACAGATGCAGAATGACACATCAAAACCCTCTCTCTTGACGTGTTACTGTGCATCTACTATGTGTTACTGTGATCTGCCATGTGTCATTGTGCATCTGTCACATGTCACCTTCTTGACGCTGTTAACACCAATTTAACGAAAGAGACCACATTAACTGTTTTAAACTAAAATAGGGACTCAATTGAGAAAAAAAGTTGTGGGACCATATTGTAAAAAGCCTTAGAATATTAGGATAAAAAAACTTAGTATACCTATGATTCTTTAAACTCCAATGACTTGTAAAATCTCAAACTCTGGTGACTACCAAAAGTCTAATATTTAACCAAACATCAAATGCTAGAATAATGTAGTAGTAGAACATTTTGTCACAAGGAATAGAAGTGAGAGCATGTATGATATTTGAAATTCTTGGAGATGCAAGTTTCTTGAGAGTGTTGAAGATGAATACTGCAAAAACTACCAAGACAACTTTGGCAAAGAAGAGGAGGTTTCAAAATAGTTCAGAAAGAATATAGGATAAGAGCTCTAGTTTAACCTAAAACAAGCGTATTTAAAGCACTTTAGTGGTTTAGAGAAAGGTGAAATATATGTTGACATGTTGCATTGTTCTATAAAGCTCGTCTAATTTTCACACCTAAAATACTGTAAACGACTTGAGTGAACTCATGTTAAATTATTTACCCTTATGACTTGAGCCTAAGGGATTGTGTATTGTCATGTCTCCCTTATGTCATTGATATTTGGAAGACATTGAACATCAAATACCCTTAAACTTAAATTCTAGCCCATAGTTATTTTTCAGAGTTGGACTTGATTTTTCCATGATACTTAAATATAGGCTGAAGACTTTGTTTGACTTGCATATTCATCCAAAAATTCATTTATATAATGACTTGTAATTACATTAATATAGAACGTGACCGTGAAATATGCTGCAATTATATGAACATGGGATGATTCTAGAAGATTTGGGGGTTTGAACCTCAAGATCTCGATGTCTTGCTCTCTAAGACCTTCTTATCAGAAAAGATAGAAATAAGTTAATCTTCAAAGTTTATATATTGACTATATTATTACGAAAGAGAATAACTCACATACATACACCTTTTTGTATCTTTTTTGGGCAGGGAAGACACCACAAAGGAGGTCCTCAAACTCTTTGTAGGCTCATGGATGACATCGTTGAAAGTGAGGTATATATATCTTAGACACTGAAAGGTTTAGCAAAAGCTTCTCAAGACCTTTGACTAAAACAATTTAAAAAACTTCTATTTTTTAATACTAATCACTTTTTCCTAAAATGCACCACTTTATATATTTTTTATTTATGTACCTATCAGCACTAAATTAGAATCATTCATTTACCTTTATTTCTTTCTTATTCATGGCAAATTTTCTATTAAATTCATGAACTTATTTTATAAATATTTTATTAAAAAATAGCATGATATGTGTTTCTACATTCAAGCAACAATAAAATTTAGTGTGTGTGTAAAATACAATTTCTGGTTTATTATTCCCTCTCATTTGCATTCATCTCATGAATGTGGGAATGCATTTTGTATTCAATCCAAAATCATAAACAACCATTATAGCAGGAGAAAGGTGTTGAGTGTTACAACTTAAACTTATAAGTGATACCAATTTTATTATTAATATTATATATTATTATTAGGGTTGTTAATATCCCTAATTATTATTATTATATTTATTATTTATTCTGGAAGGGAAATAATGTGGAAAAAAGGAGTACTATAATTTTTAAAGATGGAGTTTCAATTTGGAGAATAAACTAGGGGTGTGAAGTTTATGCTCCAAAACTCGAATTCAAATGGAACAATGGGGAAAGAAAAAGGCTTCCTGAAACTACTAAATGCTAATGGGAAAAAGGAGGGTATAGGCATGGTACCAGGGCGGGGAGCAGGTTTTACCTTCCCGCTTCTCATCCCCGGCTCACTTAATTATTCCTATCTCCATTCCCGTCGAGAATAGAAATTTAATTCTTACACTCAGTCCATCGGGGGTCGAGTTTCCTCGCCCCACCCCATCTCTGTCCCATTTATACATAAATTAATATTCTAATGTTACAAATTTTAAATTATTTTATTGATGAAGTATGTTTATTGTTTTTATATTATAATATGTATGTAAAAAAGTGTTTGATAACGTTTTTTTTTGTTTTATACCTATCAAGTTTAATTTATCAATCTTCAAAACACATAATATAAAGTTTAAAATTCTTCAAAATGAATATCAAATACATATTTAAAAATACTAATAAATAAATAATTTGCAACTATTAATCTTTCAAAACACAGTATATAAAAGAAATAGGTTCAAACAAACAAGTATAAAGTAATCTAATAATCTTCATCTTCCAAATGAGAAGTAATGTCACTATCCACCAGTTCACCTACATAATTCAAAATAATATGTACATTGAAAAAGAAAATAAATAAAAGTACTTTTACGAGATTAAATAAATAAATAAAGTAGTATTATCTCTTAAAATAGTACCTTCATCATCAGAGTCCATTTCGTTGAATAAAGTAACATAGTCATCAACTAATTGAGAATTCACATAATATAATAATTAGTTGTTAAAAATAAAAGTAAAAAAGACATAAAAATACATTTAAAGAAGTATTTAAAGTATTACCATTATTTTCAGAACTCCATAACCAACTTCTAGCACACATCAAAATCTCTAAAGTAGTCCAATAAAGTCGACTGCGATGGGGACTTAATATTTGATAACTAGTGCTAAATGTAGATTCAAAAGCCATGGTAGAGACAGGAATAACTAATATATCTTTAGCAATTGATTGAAGTGTTGGATATTTAACTCCATTCAACTTCCACCACATTAGAATGTCAAAATCAGCTTTTCTTGGCAAAACCTCCTCCTCTAGATAATGATCTAACTCTGTTTTAACATAAGTACTTCTTGTCCTTTTCTTCCTCAAGATATACTTATCATACTCAGTTAATGCATCCCCAGTAGCATTATTACCATCTCTTATTGGAGACTCGCCACTAATGTCTTTATGCATTTTTGTTTGATATTAAGAAACCAAGTCATAACATAATTGACGAATCATTCTAACTTGAGCAAAAGATTCATGATCATACCATTTTCATAATAATATTCAAGTAACTCCATTTTTATCTAGGATCCAAAACACTAGCAACCCCCATAATAGTATGAATGACATTCCAATATTTATCAAATTTGAACAACATCTTCTCTGCCATTTTTTGGATCAATTCATTAGGAGAGACAATCCACTGAGTCAATGCCAATTTGAGCTCACATATATTAGGAAAATATGCATTAGCAGAAACTAATTTAGTAATAGAATTGAACAATTTTAACTTTTCACAAACATCCTTTGCGAACTGCCATTGCAAATTAGTTGGCAAAGAAGTATATTGAGAATCACGTTGCTTTAACTGACAGAATACATCCTCATATATTATGGCAGTTTCAAGCATTTTGTATGTTAAATTCCATCTAGTTGGGCAATCCAAAACCAAGTTATTAGTACAAGATATCCTCAGCTGTTTTGATGTTTCCTCAAATTTTTCCTTTCTTTTAGGTGTTGTAGTCCAATATGCTACACTACTCCGAATCTTTCCTACTCCATCTTTCACCACTTCCAACCCATCTTTAACTATCAAATTTAATATATGTGAACAACAATGCATGTGAAGTAAATCTCCATCCTTTAATAAAATGTGTAATTGTAATTTATCTTTAATTTTGTTAATCATGATATCATTTATGGTACAATTATCTAAGGTGATAGTGGACAACTTTGTGTCAATGTTCCAATCCATTAAACATTCAAATAATGCATTACAAAGTCTATTACTTGTGTGAGGAGCTGGAGCATAAATAAACCTGACAATAATAAAATTCATATAATCAAGATTCGATCATTTTATCATATGAAAATAAAATAAAATTGATTAGAAAAAATATTTGTTACCTTAAAATGTGACTTTGTATAGTCCAAGAGTCATCAATGTAATGAGTAGTAACAACCATATATCCTCTCTGTTGATTACTCGAAGTCCACAAGTTTGATGTAATAGCTACTTTTCCTTCAAGTCTATCCAGTAACTTCAAAGTTATTGATCTCAAAGATTTATAGACTTTGAATATTTTCTTTTTAATTGTATTTCTAGAAGGACCTTGAAATACTGGTTGAAGAGGATATGAGCATCTTTTGAAACCAACATGATCTACAATTGAAAGTGGATATTCATGCATAATAATTGCATGTGCAAGTTTTTTTCTTGCGTGCGCTGCATCATAAGTTCCTGTGCACAACTCTTGCTCCTTGCATGACCTTCGAAGTAAGAAATGTTTGGTCTTTTTTCCCTTTCATTTGAAGACAACTATCCTTGTGTTGCCATAAATGCTTTGTTCCATTTTTTGATTTTCCACCTAAAAGCTTCTTACAATAATTGCATTGAACCTTGTCCTTTTCATTAATTATATTCTTTTTAAAATGAAGCCAAATCTAACTTTTAAGCATATTTGATCCTGATTGTGCAATTTCATCATGCTCATTATCTTCTATTGCTGATGGAACTTCACTTAGTGTAGTAGTAGGGCCATTGATTTTGAGGGGTCTGAATTTTCTTTTGACATTGGTTAATGTTCTTGTGATGTTCTAATATCTCCCATAACAAGAAATAAAATTTCTCCAATTACAAAAATAAAACAATTTATATTTCATGTTTTTCAACCATAAATTTTTTAATTGTGCTAAAATTTTAATTTTGATAAAGAACAGTGAAACCTACAAAACATAACATAAAAAAACCTACAAAACAAAACATAACATAACAAAACCTAATAATAAAAAATCACAACAATGATACAATTTACAACAAAGACACTTTTAAAATTTAATTATGAAGAAAATTAGAATTAAGAAGATAAAAAAATAGAAAATAAGACTAAAATAGAAATAAAATTGTACTAGAAAATGAAAATACAATAGAAATAAAAGTAGACATACTCATACTAGTATACAAAAGCAACAAATGTTCGAAAGCATATGTATCTAACTATAAATATAATAGATTAGTCACAAAGAGATTACAAATTATAAAAAAACCTGATAAAGATAAACTACACAATTAATAAAAAAAGTCACAACAATTATATAGTTTACAAAGAAGAAACTTTTAAAATTTAATTATTTAGAAAATCAAAACTAGGAAGATAAAAATAAAAACAATTAAAATAAAAATAAAATCATGTTAAAAAATGAAAATAAAATAGAAATAGAAATAGAAATAGACATACTCAAACCAGTATACAAACATAATAAATATGTGCACAATTGTATAAAAGGTTATATATCTAACCATAAATGTAATAGATTAGTCACAAATAGATTACAAACAAAACTTGACAAGATTGCAAAGTTAATAAAAAATCATAACAATTATACAATTTACAACGAAGACACTTTTAAAATTTAATTATGAAGAAAATTAAAGTTAAAAAGATAAAAATAAAAATAAAATCATGCTAAAAATGAAAATAAAATAAAAATAAAAATAGGCATACTCAAACCAGTACACAAAAGTAATAAATCTGTGCAAAATTGTGCAAAAAGTTATATATCTAAGTATAAATGTCATAGGTTAGTCACAACAAGATTACAAATTATAAAAAATCATGATAAAAATAGACTACAAAATTAATAAAAAAATCACAGTAATTATACAATTTACAAAGAAGACACTTTTAAAATTTAACTTTGAAGAAAATCAAAATTAAGAAGATGAAAATAAAATAAAATAAAAATAAAATCATGCTAGAAAATGAAAATAAAATAAAAATAAAAATAGACATACTTAAACTAGTATAGAAAAGTAACAAATTTGTGATAAGTTGTGCAAAAGGTTATGTATCTAATCATAAATGTAATAAATTATTCACAAAGAGATTACAAACAAAATCTGGTAAAGATAAACTACAAAACTAATAAAAAATCATAGCAATTATACTGTTTACAATGAATACACTTTTAAAATTTAGATACGAAGAAAATTAAAGATAAAAGAAGATGAAAAAATAGAAATAGAATAATACTAAAAAATTAATAAAAATTAAGAAAATGAAAATAAAATAAAAATAGAGATAGGTATACTACCAGTATACAAATGTAAAAAATTTGTGAAAAATTGTGCGAAAGGTTATGTATCTAACCATAAATGTAATAGATTAACCACAAAGAGATTGCAAAATATAACTCAACAAATCACTCCAATGAAATCCTAACCAAACATCCTAAATTTCAGATAATACAATAGTAATAGATGTTATTAAGATCAATGCACAATATTTAGAAATTGATAATGAAACAAATAATTAACCTTATGTGTTTACCAAATTGGTTGAAAGGATTGAGAAAAGTAAATGTATGAAAGAAAGGAGAAAGAGAAGAATATGTTGAACTAGTTGAAGAGATTGAGGAAATTGAAAGAGTAACTGAAATATAAAAAAAAAGTGTAAAACAAATACTAAAAATAAAATTAAACAAGATAATCTTTATCAATGAAAAATAAAAAAAAACAATAAAAGAGAATAGAATAGAAATAGTTTAAGGGCCTTTTTATTTTTTAAATAATATTTTAATATGCGTGTGACCAACATTCAAATGTTGATGATCCTCTAGTTTTATTTGATTAACGTTTATTGCTATGCAGCTTTATTTGATTATTTTAAATTTTATTTGAACTATAGTCAATTGATGGAGGTGACGCTTGGGAGGCCGAACTTAAGGACCATAGAAGAACTTGAGAAATGATCATCAAACAATTATTTTTTTGTGATTTACCTTTTAAAAGTTTTATATGTAGAGAACAAAGAAATATAAAAAATTCAGAAATTAATCTAGGATAATTAATCACACGAAACTTGTTAGCAAAAAAAAATCTAATAACATTAAAAATTCCCAATATCATGGTATAGTATCATTTCCAAATAAGTTATTTGGCCATGATTTTTATTGATTTATTCTCCCAAATTTGTATTATTTTACCAAGATTAATTTGATGATATGTAACAAACTAAAAACTTTTTGCACTAGTTCTTGTATTGATTAGTTAGTTTTAGGTGAAATGCTTAACATAGCCAATATTAGACATACACGCACTGATAACAATGATAGACACACAGGTAATAATCATAGGTAATTTGGAAGCACTAGTTATATAATTTCTTTTAGAGTTTGTACATGTGTAAGAAGAGTTACTTATTCAATGAGAAGCAATTTGGAAGGTTATAAATTTGACCTATTCTAAGATGTAAATGACAATCAATTATAAAAACTTAACCAATGTGGAATGGAAGGAGTACTATGTTAATGGTCAAAAGTGCAACTGAGAAGTTTAGAGTGCATTTGCTTGTTGTAAAACATAGTGTGATGATTAATTGTAATTTAAAGTCTCGTAACTTGTCATAATAATTTAACACACGTGTAGTACTTATTTAATAATCCATACTTAAAATCTATATTTTATATACAAAAGGAAAGTAACTATTCTGCTCAAAGTGATTGATCTGCTGGCCTAGCAACAGATTGGCATCCAGTGCAGTGATGAAGAATGTGTTTTAGATCGTCTGTAGGAGCTTCCACTGTCCATGAGGGATAGTGTTCACTGGGATGAAACATTTTGCACCCTTCATTCTGAGTCAGTAACCCTGGTTGAGCACCATTTAAGAATAAGTCTCCCTCAGACCTTATGTTGCCGCTTGTTCCCACTTCCTTGTCTGCTGCCTGCAGTGATGCTACTACCATATTAGTATTAAAGAATCAGCACAACTATTTTTCTTATATTATTTCATCAGACATCTTAAATAATCAAATGCCATATAGCATAAAAGTTGCAGAGTGCATATCCTCTTAATCAGGTCTCAATTTTGTCTTCTTTCTCCTTGGAATCAAGAGAAACAGACTCTTCAGCACCATAAATTAACCCAGCCAAAACCAACCAAATACCAGCATTTGCTATTTGTAATACTTTCATAGGCAAAAACTAAAAGCACGTAATGAAAAGATTGTGGATGCGTAACACTTATAGCATCTAAATTATGATTTAGAACAATATAGAAAAGAAAAAAAAACGATGCAACTTAGTGCAAGCCAAACAAACTACTAAATAAATAATATAGTTGTTGTGTTGGAAAATCCGAAAGAAGAATCAACGAGATATCTTCATCATTGGCTAAATGTCAACAAATATAGGAGAACATAGCAGAATCTCTAATCTAAAACCTTATTCTAATAGGTTTCGTAAATTTTTCTGACTTATTGCTCAGCTTGTGTATTTCTATGTAATGCATGACTTCAAAACACATTCTTAAACTTCAACATCTCCTTTTAAATTGTGAGTCCTTCCACTTTGGTATTTTCTCTTGATTTCTTATTCACTAGTAGCTTAACGGTAACCCTTATTTTTATAATCTCGTTCCCCTCAATGGGACACCTTGTTTTGAACCCATGTCATGAAACTTGAAGTGTTCTTGAATAATAGGTGTTTGCAAGTATCCTGGAATAAACTTATTATCAATGTTTTTCAGTTTAAGGGAGGATGCTGGAGTTGTGGAGATCCTATAGCTGTTAAAGTTCCTCTCTTTTAGGGAACTGATGATAACTGTAATGATTTTCTGTTTTTCATTTTAGTCCAATAATATACCATGATAATAGGACATGTATGTTGTTATTTTATATTCCAGTTGGTTGTAAGGCTATTTTAAATAGTCAAGTTCGCTTTCTCAGTTCAATGAAAACGCTCCACGGTTCACCAGTGTAAAATATACTTTGAATCTTTCAACTTTTCTAGTTCTAACATGTTGCTACTACCCACGGTTGTGTCAGAAAAAATACTAGCACATCAAGCAAGTTAAAACAAACTTATGGGATGCAAACCAACATAAAAGCAAGTGATCAATACCATGAACTAGATTTTCGCACTTCATAACCATTTTCACAAGATCAATTGAACATTGCTTCTGATAATATGCGGTTTCCAATTGAATTCAAGAAAAAGAACTAGACAAACCTTTTCAGTAAGGTACTTAAAAGCCACCTTCTTCTGTCCCGCTTCATAGATATTATTTTGCGAGAATATCTGGCATAAAATACAGCACAAATGACATCAATTTCGTGCATCATTCAAATCTCGTTTCAACATTCACCCTCGGACCAATTCCAATTCAACAAAACCAACAAACAAATAAACAAAAGAAATCACCTGGGCTTCCACACCAGCACACACAGCATAAATGCCCCAGTTTCTGATATAATTATTGTAGAGATGCACTTTCGCAAACCTAACACGAGGGTGCCTCTGTCGCGTCCCATTGAAAAAACAATGGTGTATAGTGACCCTCATGCACCTATCGTTAACATGCGATGGATCAGCCCCAATAAGCATTGTTTTGTCATGCTGAGAGAAGTGACACCTGCACACAATGGAATGGTACTTCTTCAATAAGTCAAAATGCAAACTAACTAGTCTTCTGAAGTTACAAGTTAAGAACTTAAAAACGATTTTTTTTATTAGAAAGTTTGACAACAAACACATTCCTATGTAATTTAAAATTACTAATTTTCGATACAACTTCAAAAACTAAAAGTTTGTACTTGTTTGATTCTTTAGCCAGTATCCTTAACAAAAACAAAGCTGAAAATATACACAAGAAAACAAGATTTTTATGCTACCTCGAGATAGTAATGTCCGTGCTTTCTCGTGTGATGTCTATAAGCCCGTCATCATAATCAGAGAGCGTGCAACGATCAATCCATATGTGTTTGGAATTAGGTTTGATCTGAATGGCATCAACATCATGCCCTCTGCCTCCTTCGAACTCCAAATTGCAGATTATGACGTGTTCGCATTCCTTCAGGCGCAACCCTTTCCCGGTGAGTTTAATCCTCTGGCCACGACCATCGATGGTCTTGTGAGACGACACGTTCAGGTACGAGGAGAGATGAATGGTGCCGGACACCTCAAACACAATCCACAACGGTTCTTTTACGCGACACGCCTCACGCAGCGACCCCGGTCCATCGTCTGCAGAAAATAATAATACTAAAATTAAACCTAACCGATGAATGAATAATTAAAAGGGGATTGGGGGAGCAGGTGACGAATTGGTGAACCTGCGAGCGAGGTGACGTGGTGAAGGGGACCGTGGAGGCCGCCGACGGCGCAGCGGCCGAAGCCCTCGGCTTGAGCGGCGAGGGCGCGGAGGGTGGTGTCGACGTGGGTGTAAGGGAGTGAGAGCATGTTGGAATTGGCTACGGGTGGTGGTGGGGTTGGGAATGGCGGGGGATGATCGTATTTATGGGGCGGAGGAACGGAGTTAGGGTGTTTGCGATGGTGGTGTCGATGGGCGTTACCCATTTTTGGGTGTTAAACTCTTGGAGCTACGATCTTCAGTTCAGTTTTGTTCGGTAATTGAAAGAGACACTCGAAACTGAAAACTTACTACTTTTGGAGTTTGTAACGATTTTTCTTTCTTCTTTACTAACCCACGCCACCGACAATTGTTAACAGTAACAACAATAAGAGCAACAACGTTATTGTTTAGCTTTTATTATTATTAGTTGAAGCTCGCAGTGTACAAGATTGTTACAGATTCTTTATACATCTAGAAAGGAAGAGACAGATAAGAGAGAAAAGATACAACGTAAAATATAATGGGAAAATATGAGAATAATCGAGAAAAGAAATGTCTACACTTCTTTCATTTTTCTACGTGTACTTAACTTTTAAATAAACAGGTCTATAGATATGTTTTGGTATACTGGGCCAGAATATTGACAAATGTTATAAATTGCATGGTTATGTGCCTGATGATTAGTCGAATCTAAGTCCTCGGCACCTATGACGCTAATTGGACACGTTTTGGACTTAAATGTGAGTAAGCTGAAGTGGGCTTAGGTTTCTATCTTTTCTAGGAAGCATATGTCTTATTAAATTAGTTATTACAATTTTATTTCACCATTATCTTTTTTTTTTTAAATTCTGACTAGACTAAGTTATGAGATTAGAAAATTATAAAGTAACTTTTCAGTGAGCACTGCAGATAAAATAAAGACATGAAGATAAAATAGA
The DNA here is from genome assembly GCA_030347555.1 of Lablab purpureus. Taxonomy (NCBI): domain Eukaryota; kingdom Viridiplantae; phylum Streptophyta; class Magnoliopsida; order Fabales; family Fabaceae; genus Lablab; species Lablab purpureus. The sequence continues at coordinate 10,356,249 of CM059260.1, forward strand.
AAAAATTATGCAAATCAAAGTAGGACGGTGAACTAGGGATCAAATACAAATCTTTTTAATATTGCATTTTAAGCGAAATAGAAGTGATGGCCAGGAATGGGAAATCAGATTATACAAAAAATATTAGAATCTGGAATATTGAAGGTAAAGAGTGAAAGTTTGTGTGAGATAATTAACAAGTTAATGAAAATGTCCAGTAAAAAAATAGAAGTTGATTATAATATAAGTTTTTAAGAAATAAATAGACTCGCCAAACACTCCTTTTATTTATATATATATATATATATATATATATATATATATATTCAACATATTCGTAAATGTATTTTAAAAAGACAATAAAAGTAAAGGAATTAGCAATGTAGAATAATTATATCTAAAAGTGGTGTTTTGAATGAAGGTGAGAATGATGAGAGAAAATCCTAGTATCAAATTTCATGAAATAGGTAGTAGTAAATAGTTTAAGGATGGAAAGGAAAGATGAATGGGTGAGTGTAGTCGTGGTCTTTGTGTGACTAGTATATTCTAGACAATTATTTGAAATATTTTAATATTTTTTTTTAAATTTTAATTCTCCTTTTTAATGTTTGAGATATATTCTATATATATATTTTTAATTAAAACAATTTTATTTTTTTCTCCCTTTATTTTTAGCATTATCAAAAAGATTATATATCAAGAGATATACAGTAGAAGGAATTAATACACAAAAAAATATGGAGAGAAAAAAAATACAGCAGCTAAGAAAATTAAATTTGAGTTAGGGAACAAGTGAACTTTTAGTCTATTCAGTATCTTCACTATCCCTTTCTTCTTCTTCAGCATCTTCAGCTGATTGTTTTCCTCTTGAAGACCCAATGTTGTCTTCTTCCGGAGATATGTCTTTTATTTCCAGCTTCCTTTCTACCCGATATCATAGTTCCTGAATTCCTAATTTTGTAGAAAGAACGGTAACATTTTTATTGTTTGTGTTAGTATGTGTTTTGGATCCCTAAATTGTTGATTTCATTTTATGCAAAATATTTGAGTTAAGAAGGATAACGTAGGAGGCAACGCTAACAACACCATCCCTATCCCGCCTAAATCTATTGTATTAACTAATGATAATTCTCTTCTCTGTCTTTCTTGTTCCTCCATAATGTCAAATATCAAATAATTATTTTTTATGTAGGTCTTCTTACACAAATGGTGGCTTATCAAGCAACACAAGGGTTCAGTCATTGGTAGGAATGTTTCTGATGAATAAATTCTTTTTTTAATTCAACTTTTCATTGTTGGAAATGGAGTATTTGCACTTGGTACACACATGAAAGGCAGAGAAAGAGTGTTTTTGTCCAACATCATTGCAGAGAGAGAAGAGGCAAATGTCTTACATACTCAAGATGGCATCAGTATTATTTCCTGTGGTTTCATTAACACCTCTCGTTTTTTTCAAAAGGCATTCCCTCAAAGGTATTCAAACCTAACCCTATGCTTTCATTCTCCACTCATCAAAATTGAATTCAAGATATCTATATTAACTTATATCCTAATCCTATTCATGGCTATAAAATTTAAACTCAATCTCTTTCTTACCAGGTTTCTCAACACTTCCTAATTGGATTTCCACACGATTGGAACATGTATTATCCTCATAGTTTTGATAGGAAATAACACACATTTCCTATGATCAGATTTGTGAAAAACAATATAAATGCAGAATAATTACACACAAAATTGATAACGAAGTTAGCCAATTATGTCTGCGTCTCCGGTTTGCTGCAGATCTTATATTGAAAGAGAAAATTACAAAACACGTGTTTATAGAACACTCAACTCAACCCAAATAAACCCATTATTTTTCTTTCTCTCTCTCTCTTGTTTCTTTTTCTTTCTCTTTTTCTTTCTCTTTTTCTTCTCTCTCTCTTGTTCACGTTGGAATGTTTTTTATCCTTGTAGGAATTATGTATTTATAGGTACAACAAAAACTTCTAACCCCTACATATCTTTCTTCCTATTTTTAAGTATGCTTTTATTTTATTGGTTTTTATTTTCTTCAATATACTTCTCACATTTTATCTTTGACCAATTCCAACAATCTCCCACTTGAAGACTAATTTCAATTTGTCTTCATATCACGATCAATGTAGAAACCTTCTCTTTTATATTATTCTAGTAGGCCAATTGAAGTTGAACACAACTTCAATTTACCAATGGTTACTACCTTTGTCAACATATCTGCTAGATTCTTACTTTCAAGAATTTTTCTCAATGTTAGTCCTTCATCCTCAAGCAAAGACACGATGAAGTGATAATGGATATCAATGTGTTTTGTTTTAGAATAAAATGTTGAATTCTTTATCAGATGTACTGCACTCTGACTATCACTATGCAAAACACTACTCTGGATGAATCTCAATTCTGTTAACAAACCTTGAAGCCATATCAATTCTTTACTAGCTTCTGTTACTGCTACATACTCAACTTCTGTAGTGGATAAAGCAACAATCTTTTGTATTTGCGACATCCAACTAACAGCTGTAGTACCAACAGTAAAAATGTAACCACTGGTACTTCTTCGGCGATCAACATCACCTTCAACGTCTGCATCTACGCAGCCTTGTACTTTTAATTCTCCTTTACCAAAGTACAAACACTTTTCTGGTGTGCCTCGTAGATACCTCAAAGTCCAATTAACTGCTTCCCAATGAGCCTTACCTGGATTTGACATGAACCTGCTAACAACTCCCACTGCATGGTCAATATCTGGCCTTGTACAAACCATCGCGTACATCAAACTTCCAATGGTTGAAGCATATGAAACCTTGGCCATGAATTCTCTTTCTTCTTCTGTCTGGGGTGATTGATCTTTGGATAGACGAAAATGACTAGCCAAAGGTGTGCTAACTGGTTTGGCATCTCCCTGTTAAATTTATACAAAACACGGTTGATGTACTCTACTTGAGATAACTGCAAAATTCCCTTTTGCTTATCTTGCATGATTTGCATTCCAAGGATTTTCTTTGCTGGACCCAAATCCTTCATGTCAAATTCTTTTGACAAATACATCTTCAAGTTTTTAATCTCATCCATATTTGAACCTATTATTAACATATCATTGACATAAAGTAACAAAATGATATAACTAGATTTATATCTCTTGAAGAAACAACAATGGTTAGCATTGCACTTCTGGAAACCTTCCTTGTGCATGAAGCTATCAAACTTCTTGTACCATTGTCTTGGAGCTTGTTTCAAACCATACAAGCTTTTCTTTAATCTGCACACCATATTCTTTTTTCCTTCTTCTAAGAAACCTTCAGGTTGCTACATATAAATTTCCTCATCTAAGTTTCCATGAAGAAATGCAATTTTTATATCCAATTGCTCAAGGTAGAGCCCTTCACTGGCAACAATACTTAAGACTGTCCTGATAGTATTGAGTTTCACAATTGGAGCAAAGATTTCAGTGAAGTCAATTCCTTCCTTTTGCTGAAATCCTTTGACAACTAATCGGGCTTTGTATCTCTTAGATGTTGGACTTGAAGACTTGGTTTCAAGTGGATTTGATGTCTCCAACCACCTTTAATGATGAAGATGTTGATGCTTGAAGAATGAAGATTTTGTCTTAGGATTAGAGAGTCTTAGGTTGTGTGGTATGATGCATTTCAATCTATCTTGATCTTAGTCTTGGAGTTTAAAATGTTTTGAAATGTTTTAAAAAGGTTTTTAAATGATTTCAAAGGTTTAATTGATTTTTAACTGGTTAAAAATCTGATTTCAACTAGTTAAACTGTTCTTCATTTTCAAAGCTTTGTATTTTGAAAATTTCAACCGATCATGTTGAAATTTAAACCAGCTTAAAATCCTCGGTAGCTTTGTTTCAGAAATTCAGTTTCTGAATAGCTAGTTAAAACGAGATTTCAACCGATCGCTTTCAAGTTTCGTAGAAACAGGTGCTCACCGGAAAATTGGTTTTTAATGAAAACAACCGACTAAAACGCTGCTTTCAACCGACTATTTCCTGCAGAATCGCTTTAACAGCTTTCTATATATATCTTGAAACTTAAAGAACTAATTGACGAAACCTTTTCTAAAAGACCCATTGAGCAAGAACGTTCCTAATACACTCTAAAACATATTGCGAATCACTCCAAGACGATCAAGATTCATTTGAGTGCGAATCAAATCAAGAATTGCATGCTCTGCTTTTCTCGTTTCGCCGGTGCTCTGTTGCTTCTCGCATTGAATTTCCAGGTGAATTCAATCCAATTCTTTGTGTGTTTGTTAGTCTGCGTGTTTGTATCTTAATCGTGGTGATTAAGAGATCTTGTAATAGGGTTTTACAGGTGTTTAGAAGTCTTGTAGGGTTCAAGACTTGGTGCAGCTTTCTGGTTTCGGTTTTGCATGTAGTGTTCATGTAAAAACTGGTTTTTAGTGAATTGATTGAATTTGTTTGATTAGGAAACTGGATGTAGCCTTTGTTGAAAGGTGAACCAAGATAAATCTGTTGTGTTGTTCTTCTTCCCTTGAACTCTTTACATTCGGTAATTGAAGTTTAACTTGAAATTGAATTGGGTATATGATCAATTGATAAAGAGCATTTCAAGAACCTATAAAACTGGTTTAAAACTTCATTCCGCAACTGGTTTTTCATAATTGGGCATTGGGTTTCGAAAATCTTTGAAAGTTTAATTCACCCCCCCTCTTAAACTCAGCCATTTATTCCAACAATTGGTATCAAGAGCTGGTTCTTGAAAAATATTCAAGTTTTCTCGAAAAATTTCAAACATGGTCGAAGGAAAATTGCCTTTTGCGGAGGGTGCTTCTATAAACAAGCCACCTATGTTTTCTGGGGTAAACTATCCATTTTGGAAAGTGAGAATGAAGATTTTCATTGAATCAATTGATATAGGGATTTGGAATGCTATAGTCAATGGACCGTATATCCCTAAAGAAGAAAAACCATGGGAAAGTTTAAATGCCGATGAACAAAAGAAAGTGCAATATGATTGTAAAGCAAAGAACATCATTACATCCGCACTTAATCTTGATGAATTCTTTCGTGTTTCACAGATGTTCCAATGCTAAAGAGATGTGGGAAGTTTTGGAGGTTACTCATGAAGGAACAAATGATGTTAAAAGAGCAAGAAAGCATACTTTAATCCAAGAGTATGAGATGTTCGTAATGCTTCCTGGAGAAACTGCTTCGAGATGTGCAAAAGAGGTTTACACACATTATAAACCATCCGATCGGCCTTGGAAAAGTCTTTGAGAAAGAGGAGCTGAACATCAAAGTGCTGAAATGTTTGGATCGAAGTTGGCAACCCAAAGTTACAAGCAATTTCTCGAATCCAAGGACTTGTCAACAATGAGTGTTGCTCGCACTTTTTGGAAAGCTAAGGGAACATGAGCTAGAGTTGAATAGACTTGCTGAACAAGAAGACAATGACAAGAAAAAGAAAGGGCTTGCCTTGAAGACTTTGGTTCACAAAGAGGAGAATAGTGAGGATGAAGGACATGGAGGAAGTGATGCAGAAAATCTGAACCTCTTAGTTAGAAAGTTCAACAAGTTCTTGAAATACAAGAACAAAGACTACAAGAACAAGAGGTATAATAAAAATCTGATTTAGCTTCTTCTAACTTTACTTGTTTTGGTTGTGGAAAACAGGGACATATTAAGGCTGAATGTCCAAACTCACAAAACAAAGAGAGAAATGGAGAAAAGAAGCATGAAAGATCATTCAAAACCAAGAAGGCTTACATAGCATGGGATGAGAATGATATCTCCTCTAGTGACTCTTCAAGTGATGATGAAAGAGCCAATCTTTGTCTTATGGCTAATGGTGATACAGCAAGTAGTGTGTTCTTGAAGGCCAAGGAATCATTGTGGTATCTAGACAGTGGCTGTTCAAGGCACATGTGTGGTGACAAAAGGAAGTTTGTCAAACTCACCTTGAAAAATGGAGGTTTTGTCACCTATGGAGATAATAATAAAGGGAAAATCCTTGGAAGTGGTGATGTTGGTAACATTTCTTCAATCCTCATTGAAAACGTGTTATATGTTGAAGGTTTGAAGCATAATCTTCTTAGTATTAGCCAGCTATGTGATAAAGGTTTTAGAATCACTTTTGAATCAAATCATTGCAAGATCCTTGAGAAAAATTCTGATAAAATCTGCATGTTAGGCAAGAGAATTGAAAACATTTATATGCTTGATCTTGATCATATGTGTGCAACTAATCTTACATGTCTCATGTCTAAGGAAGATAGTTCATGGCTTTGGCATAGGAGAGCCGCACATATTAACATGAACCATTTGGAAAAACTGTTTTCAAAAGAACTTGTTTTAGGGTTACCTAAACTGAAATTTGAGAAAGATAAAATCTGTCATGCATGCCAAAAGGGTAAACAAACCAAAGTTTCTTTTAATCTGAAAATTATGTGTCAACAACAAAACCTTTGGAACTCGCTGCATATGGATTTGTTTGGTCCATCTAGAACAATGAGTATTGGTGGAAACTATTATGCTTTGGTTATTGTTGATGACTATTCTAGGTTTACTTGGACTTTGTTTTTGAAAAATAAAAGTGATGCATTTCATGCTTTTAAGAAACTTGCCAAGGTTTTACAAAATGAAAACAGCTGCAAGCATAAGTGCTCTTAGAAGTGATCATGGAGGGAATTTGAAAATGAAAAGTTCAATCATTTTTGTGAAAAATATGGGATTAAGCATAACTTTTCAGCACCTAGGACTCCTCAACAAAATGGTGTTGTTGAGAGGAAAAATAGATCACTTGAGGAACTAGCTAGGACAATGCTTAATGAATCAAACATCCCTAAATATTTTTGGGCGGATGCAGTAAATACTGCATGTTACATAATAAATAGGGTTTTGATAAGACCTATTTTGAAGAAAACCCCTTATGAATTGTACAAAGGGAGAAAACCCAACATAGCACATCTTAGAGTGTTTGGCTGCAAGTGTTTTGTTTTAAATAATGGCAAAGAAAAACTTGGCAAATTTGATGCTAAAGCCGATGATGCATTGTTTTTAGGCTATTCTTTACATAGCAAAGCATATAGGATCTTCAACAAGAGATTAGCTATCATTGAGGAATCAATACATGTTGTTTTTGATGAGACTAATGTGCAAAATGAAGGTGCAAAGTGAGTGGTGCAGTGCAGGTGAAGAGAACTTAATTGAAGGTGTATCAACTGGACATGTAGAAACCGAAAAAGCTACTGCAGTGGAATTTCACCGGTGAAAATCGAAAGAACCGACCGAAATCCCGGCACCGTAATTAAATTCTCGCAGAAAATGATCTACCTAAAGAATGGAGGGTGCCTCGCAATCTGTCCATTGGAAATGTGATAGGAGATGTTCAAAGAGGTGTTTCTACAAGAAGGTCTATGCATGATACATGTTTAACTCGCTGCATTTGTTTCCCAAGTTGAACCTAAATGTGTTGATGATGCTTTATTGGATGAAAACTGGATTTTGGCAATGCAAGATGAACTCGAACCAATTTAAAAGGAATGAGGTTTGGGAACTAGTCCCTTGCACACCTAACATGAATATAATTGGCACAAAGTGGGTGTTTAAAAATAAAATGAATGATCAAGGAGTAATAACTAGAAACAAGGCTAGGCTTGTAGCTAAAGGGTATAACCAAGAGGAAGGAATAGATTATGAGGAAACATATGCTCCCGTTGCTAGGTTAGAAGTCGTTAGGTTATTACTTGCTTTCTCATGCATGATTGGATTCAAACCGCATCAAATGGATGTGAAAAGTGCATTTTTGAATGGATATATAAATGAAGAAATCTATGTTTCACAACCATCTGGATTTGTTGATCACAAATTGCCTAACCATGTATATAAGCTCAAAAAGGCTCTTTATGGACTCAAGCAAGCTCCAAGACAATGGTATGAAAGGTTGAGTAACTTTCTTATCTCTCAAAACTATGAAAGGGGCCAAGTTGATAAAACTTTGTTCATTAGAAAGTCTTTGGACAGCATTATACTGGTGCAGGTTTATGTGGATGATATAATATTTGGATCCACTAATGAGAAGCTTTGTGAAGAATTTGTTGCAGCTATGCAGGGGGAGTTTGAAATGTCAATGATGGGTGATCTAAACTTCTTCTTAGGCTTACAAGTCAAGCAATTAGATCATGGAACATTCCTCAATCAGCCAAAATATTGCAAAGAGTCAGTTAAAGAAATATGAGATGGACAAATGCAAAGAATCAAGCACACCCATGGCTACCAAGCAGCTATCTTGATGCGGATGAAAGTGGTAAACCTTTGATTCCACTAAGTATAGAGGTTTGATAGGTTCACTATTATATCTAACCGCTAGTAGGCCTCGATATAATGTTTAGTGTATGCATGTGTGCTAGGTTTCAATCTAATCCCAAAGAATCACATTTCGCAATTGCCAAAAGAATTTTGAAATATCTAAAAGGAACTATTAATGTTGGTTTGTGGTATCCTAAAGGTGCTTCTTTTAATCTAGTGGGCTATTCGGATGCGGACTTTGCTGGATGTAAACTTGATAGAAAAAGCACTAGTGGAACTTGTCATCTACTAGGAAGTAGTCTAGTATCATGGCATAGCAAAAAGCAAGCTAGTGTGGCTTTGTCTATCATCGAAGCCGAGTATGTTGCAGCTGGAGTCGTTGTGCTCAAACTCTTTGGTTAAAACAAGCAGCCTTTTTGATTATGGTTTGAAACTAGATCACATTCCTATTAGGTGTGACAATACAAGTGCTATCAACTTAACAAAAATCCTGTTTTGCACTCTAGAACGAAACATATAGAAATAAGGCACCATTTCATTAGGGATCATGTTCAAAAGGTGATTGCATAATTGAATTTGTTGACTCTAATAACCAACTTGTCGATATATTTACCAAACCACTCCCAAAAGATAGGTTTTTCCAATTAAGAAATGAGTTAGGTGTTCTTGATGTTTCAAATGTGATGTAATTCCCGTATATGATTCATTTCTGCCGTTAATCATGCTGTATTTGTGTGTTTGAATGCTTAAATCTGCATAATTCTTGATTAATTACAGCTTAGATTTGCATATTGTATGTTATAAGTGAAATCTGCAATGTTATTCAGGATTTTAGCTAGTTGTTTCGGGCTTTTAATCAGTTGTTTTGCATATTCTGAGGCTGCAGTGGATGTGCAGTAATGTCTGTTTCTATTTTTAGCCGGTTGATCCGTCGATTTAGTCGGTTAAAATCGTTATCTCGCATTAAACCAAGATCGGATTTCTGCTTTAATCACCTGTTTTTCATAAATCAATCGACCGAAATTGCTCGTCATCATGCAAAGTTTAAAATCTGTGCGAATTTGTCGTTATACTCGCATTGATTCATATTCAATTGGTGCATTTAAGTTGATTAAATGAGAATTGAGCATTTAAACATGATAGATAAAGCCGATTCAAAGAATCTTGACTCGCTGTTTTGTCTTGTAGTGTCTTTACTTTACTTTTTAGCTGGTTTCTCTCTCCAAAAACGAATTTCACTCAACTAACTGATTCCTCTGGTCAAAAACCGTGCCTGCTGCATATCTCTGTCCAATATATTCCAACCGAATGCAATTGATTCCTTCTTTGATCGAACAAAGCACTAATTTCTTAATAAATTGAAAATCTGAAATGTTAAATACATATGGGTAGCATTGTTACTTTAGCATTCACTTTACTCGTGCAAAAACTCGCATATACTGCTTTCGTGCATTTTTTTCTATGGCCTCCTCAAGCAACCCAAGGAAGAGATCAAAAAGGTCGGGTCATCCAAAGGTAAGGAACCAGTAAATTCCAAGCAACTCATACTTATAGACATGGGTCTATAGAAGCTTGGTTTGAAGGTGATGAAGAGAGGATTGAGAAGTTTCAATCTCATATCGAGAGGAAGGTCGTAAACTCACCCAAAGTGCTCGGTTCTCAGTGGTCGGAAGATGAAGGACCGACCGATATTATAGCCATGATTCAACATCGGATCTCGCAGAGAATTTCTGGAATTAAATGGGTTCATATACCCAGATTTGGTGAAAGTATTCTACACAAATCTCAAACATGATGGATCTGTTTTAACTTCCGAAGTGAAAGGAACGGAAATGATTATAAACAATTCTGTCTGGAAAAGAATTGGGGGCTTCAAAACTGATGGCATTGTGGTTAGCAGGGGTTTGTGTGGTTCCTTGGAAGATTTTAACAAGGTGCAAACATACAGAGAGTGTTTGAGAAATCCTCAAGGTTCTGTTCGTGGATTCCAAGTTGGTGGACTTACATTGACAGCAAGGGTGCTTACATTTATCATCACATGGATGATCACTCCAAGGGGCAGCAATCATGCTACATTGAATGAAGGTGATCTTCTTCTACTTTTTTGTCTAATGAAATCTGTGAGGATTAACTGGATTCATATCATCAAAGATCACATGATGAAGTCCAAAAGGCTGCCAGATTACCGTCTTCCATATGCTGTGATAATCTCCAAATTCTTTGAGTATTTTGGTGTGGACATTAGAGGTGAACAGAAAATCAGTATAGGGAGATCCCACCAGCTGGACAATAGCTTTCTCTTTAAGTTTGGCTTTACCAAAAGCAATGGAAGTTGGAATGCTGCACAAGATACTGTCAACGCAGGGCAAAATACTGATGAAACGTCTGCTGGTGCTGGAGCTGCAACTGATGAAGCTAGAAATTCTGAAGCCGGTGCGTATGGATACTCCATGGGAGATATTGTACCTTATGTTCCTCCAGGCTGACTCGTGGACCTCCACTTTCATTGTTTGAACAGCAGAGTGTTAAAAGATTTGATGCCATCCAATCTCATCAACAATATCATCACAACTACTGCATTAATAGGTTTGGGCGCCTTGATCAAAGTATTGAAGATTTACATGCCCAACTTGCACAAATAAATATGGGTTCTTATGCTACTCCTGGTGATGATAGTGAAGAAGATAATGATTGATATCTGCTGCTGAAGTTCTGCTTTGCTGTCACTGAATCTGCTGTAGTTGGTTTCAGCATGTTGTCCCTCATGTTGTTGTTATTTTCCGTGTATCTCTTGTGCCTTTTAATTTCTGTTAGTTTGTGTTGCTGTTTGTGTTGTTAATTGGGTTAAATTCCCATGTATCTTGAACAATTTAAAATCTGCTGCATATGCTATGTTATTTCTTCTCTCGTGTGCTATTTGATGATTACAAAGGGGGAGAAATTGTTGAATGCATTTGAAGGCACATGAAGCGCAAGCACAAGTGAAAGGGGAAGAATCTAGTGAAAGGGGGAGAATCTGGAATCTGAATCTGCTGCTGCTGCTCTGTTTTCTGCTGCTATTTTACTGCTATATTGTTTTTACCACACTGTTCTGCAATTTGCTGCTGTATTTTGTTTTGTGCAGGACTACTACATTCTTCAAAGACAATGAATGCATCAAGTGGTTGTCATCATCAAATAGGGGGAGTTTGTTGGACTTGAAGACTTGGTTTCAAGTGGATTTGATGTCTCCAACCACCTTTAATGATGAAGATGTTGATGCTTGAAGAACGAAGATTTTGTCTTAGGATTAGAGAGTCTTAGGTTGTGTGGTATGATGCATTTCAATCTATCTTGATCTTAGTCTTGGAGTTTAAAATGTTTTGAAATGTTTTAAAAAGGTTTTTAAATGATTTCAAAGGTTTAATTGATTTTTAACTGGTTAAAAATCTGATTTCAACTAGTTAAACTGTTCTTCATTTTCAAAGCTTTGTATTTTGAAAATTTCAGCTGATCATGTTGAAATTTAAACCAGCTTAAAATCCTCGGTAGCTTTGTTTCAGAAATTCAGTTCTCGAATAGCTAGTTAAAACGAGATTTCAACCGACTGTTTTCAAGTTTCAAGAAACAGGTGCTCACCGGAAAATTGGTTTTTAATGAAAACAACCGACTAAAACGCTGCTTTCAACCGACTATTTCCTGCAGATATCGCTTTAACAGCTTTCTATATATATCTTGAAACTTAAAGAACTAATTGACTAAACCTTTTCTAAAAGACCCATTGAGCAAGAACGTTCCTAATACACTCTAAAACATATTGCGAATCACTCCAAGACGATCAAGATTCATTTGAGTGCGAATCAAATCAAGAATTGCATGCTCTGTTTTTCTCGTTCTTGCCGGTGCTCTGCTTTCGCTTCTCGCATTGAATTTCCAGGTGAATTCAATCCAATTCTTTGTGTGTTTGTTAGTCTGCGTGTTTGTATCTTAATCAGTGGTGATTAAGAGATCTTGTAATAGGGTTTTACAGGTGTTTAGAAGTCTTGTAGGGTTCAAGACTTGGTGCAGCTTTCTGGTTTCAGTTTTGCATGTAGTGTTCATGTAAAAACTGGTTTTTTAGTGAATTGATTGAATTTGTTTGATTAGGAAACTGGATGTAGCCTTTGTTGAAAGGTGAACTAGTATAAATCTGCTGTGTTGTTCTTCTTCCCTTGAACTCTTTACATTCGGTAATTGAAGTTTAACTTGAAATTGAATTGGGTATATGATCAATTGATAAAGAGCATTTCAAGAACCTATAAAACTGGTTTAAAACTTCATTCCGCAACTGGTTTTTCATAATTGGGCATTGGGTTTCGAAAATCTTTGAAAGTTTAATTCACCCCCCCTCTTAAACTCAGCCATTTATTCCAACATTAGAGCCATCATGATCCTCCTTTACTCGATACACCCATTTGTTGTGAAGTGCCTTTTTCCCAATAGGTAACTCTACAAGTTCCCATGTCTAATTGGATACTAAAGACATCATCTCATCTTTCATAGCAAGCTCCCACTTACTAGCATCTGAAGTCTAACATGCATCCTCATAATTTTTAGGCTCCCCTTCATCAGTTAATAATATATAATTCAAATATTTCCTGTTACTTATGAGGTCGAGAAGATCTTCTCAAAATAGGAGTTGGTGTTAAATGCTCTGGTGTGCCAAGTTGTTGATCATTGTTATTTTCAATTGATTCCTCTGGCTGAGGAATATCAACTATCGGAGTTTTTGGGACATCATCAACCTCTACATACACTGGATCATTTTTTTCTAAGTTTCTAGTGTATGTGTTGTCCCTATCTTTGTACATCACTCTTTCATTGAAGATCACATCTCTACTACGGATAATCTTTCTATTTTTATTATCCCATAGGCGGTAGCCAAACTCATCCTCACCATAACCGAGGAAGGTGCACTTCTTTGACTTAGGATCAAGTTTATTCCTACTTTGATCACTAATATGCACATATGCTACACAACCAAATACTTTAAGATGTGAGGGTTTTATCTCTTTTCCACTTCATACCACTTCTAGTATTTTTTGCTCCAATGGTACTGATGGACCTCGATTGATTAAGTAAGTTGTTGTGTTGACTGCTTCTGCCCAGAACTGCTTTGGTAAGCCTAACTACAAACACAAGCTTCTGGCTCTTTTAGTCAATGTTTGATTCATATGCTCAGCTACACCATTGTGTTGAGGCATACCCAGCACAATCCTCACCATTCTGATCTCATGCTCATAACAAAACTTCTTAAATTTATTGTCTTCATATTCACCACCATTGTCAGATTGAAACTTTTTAATCTTCAATCCTATTTCATTTTCTACCATGACTTTCTGAATCTTGAAAGCCTCAAATACTTATGACTTGTGTTTCAGAAAGTAAACTCATACTTTCCTAGAGTGATCATCTATAAAAGTCACAAAGCAATGTCTTCCACCAATGGATGGAACTGTTGTTGAACTCCAAACATCAAAGTGAACCAGCTCAAGTTTCTCCTTCTTTAGGATTCTTCCACTTGTCTGAAAGCTAACTTGTTTATGCTTTCCAAGTATACAATCTTCGCACATGTCAATTTCTATTGATTTAAGACCTAGTAGTTTATCATTTAAGTGCATGATCTTCATCCCTTTCTCACTCATATGGCCTAACCTTTGGTACCATAGATTGGGATTTTCATTTGTTGCAACTGCAATCAAATGACATGCTCCTATAGTTTTGTAAAGAGTATCAATCTTTTTACCACAAGCAATTGTCAATTACACCCTTTGAAATTTTCCAATGGTCTCCATGGAAGACTGTCATGTAGCCATCATCGGCCAACTGACGTACTGAGATTAAGTTCTTTGTCAAGTCAGAAATATGTCTAACATTTTTTAATTCCCATACAGACCCATTAAACTTAATAATCACTGTACCTTTTCCAACAATCTCACAAGATTGTTAATTATCAAGGTAAAATTTTCCTAGATTACCTCGGACATAATTTTCAAAGAATTCTTTTTGGGAAGTGGCATGAAAGGATGCTCCAGAGTCTAACACCCAAGACTCTTCCTTGTTCTCTAAAGAACATATCAACGCATCATCCTCTCGAGGTAGAAAGCTTAACATTAATTCTGGAAAGGACAAATTTCTTTCTATGAGGTATTAGCTTCAAAAGCACCAAATCTCTCTATGTCAAATTTACGTTCTTCCCATTTAAGGTCAGCTTGAACCTTCATACACTTATGTGCCCTTTGTAACTGTTTTTTTTATTTGTTTCAAAGAGACCATTCTTTAGGTTGATATGTGATGAAATAGTGCAAATACGTCTTCAGGCAATGCCAAATTACTTTAGTTTGACCATCTGATTGTGGATGGTAAGCTATCATGTTGAGAGTGGTGTCATGCAATTTGAAAATTTCTTTTCAAAATTGACTCATGAAAATAAGGTCTCTATCACTGACAATAGAGACCGGAACACCATGTAACATCACTATTTCTTTTACAAACACCTCAACCAAAGTTTTTGTAGTATAACAATGTTTCAACGAAATAAAATGACTATATTTGAAAAGTCCATCTCCTATGACAAATATAACTTCATATCCTTTAGATCTTGGCAGTCTCATGATAATATCCATAGAAATGTAGGGATGACAAAGCCGAGTGTGTCGGCTCACCAACCCACTACAAAAAACGCAAAACAAACTAAGCATTTGAATTTGTTGACCCGTTTAAACCTGCCTTGCATAACATGCAAAAACAAAAATTTTATTCATTTAATTATTCTAATTTCTATTTGCAATGCAACCTTAGTTTAATTAGTTTTTCTATTTTTTAACATATGAATACTTGCTTGCTAAATAAAAATTCATTTAAACAAAATGGATTGATTAGTGCATATTCTTATTTTCAAATTATCTGTTCATGGTGTTTTTTAGTAGTTTTAGGATATTTTTAGATAATACTCCCTCCGTTTCAAATTATAAGGCGTACTTGACAAATTCTCACATACCAAGAAAAGCATTTAATTTGTTCAGTTTTTTATAAATCTTCCATCTTTACCCTTATTAATTGCTATTAATTAAATTAATTGAAATTGAATCAGAAGTTTTATAAAATAAATTAATTTTTTAATAAAACAGTACATTAATTGTGATTGATTGAGATTGGAATTTCAAAAGTTTTGAATTTATCTAAGAATTATTTTTAAATAATTTAAAATTAGAATTACTAATTTTTTTAATTAAATATTTTAATTAAAATTTTTAATTTAAACCAATCTGCAAATGATTGTACTAAATTTTCAATCAAAATCTTTAGTTCCCACCAAATTGTAAAAGACTATGCTCAAAATTTTCAATTTCCACCAAAATGCAAATAGAAATACTGAATTAAAATAACATAACTGCATGAACTTCAATCTATATTACAACTTCAAAATGTCAGTTGATATAGATTTGAATATTACTCCACCCCATTCAGATAATGAAGATGAATCTTCAACAACTTCAGAATAACCTTTAAGACTCATCTCTATTTTGATGTTTAAAATATAAAAATGTTAAAAAAAATAATAAAAAGAATAAATTTAGATATGATATTTGATTACTTACCTTGAAAGATAAGCAGTCTGTCTATTGAATGAATGAACAGAGAAGAACAAAGATGAACGTGAAAAGTTAAAAATTAAATTAGTACTCCTGAATATGAAGATGATATTAGTAAATGATAAGGAAATATGAAGAGTCAGACTAATAAAATATAATTAATTCTTAGTTCCTGATTTTAATTTCTCTTTCTACTATTTAATATTAACACAGATAACCCTGTAATTAATAGGGGTATATAAGGAAAAAAAAGAAAAAAAAGTTATTGAAATTCTAGTACGCCTTATATTTTGAAACAACTTTTTACTCCAAAGTACGCTTTATAATTTGAAACGGAGGGAGTATCATTTAGTACTAGTGGTTTATTACTAGTGGACTTGAATGAATTTTTCAATATTTAAGAAATATTAAATATAGAATTAAATATATTATAAATTTAAATAAAAATATATATCAATATTTTGTAATACAAAAATTTCATTAGTTATAGAGTTGACCCATAAACCTTCACACCTAGTATTATTATATAGGACGAACGAACAGAATTGATCCACAAAACTTTTACCAAACGAGATAGACTGACTCATATTTTGTGGGCCATAAAATACAGCACGCATTGCCTTCTCTATAAAAATGGCATCCCATACTCTTTGCGGAATGGGTAGGGGTTGCTAGAGCCCTCTAGGAGATGCAAGCAGATATTTGTGCCGCTGTGATGTGTGACAACAATGCATATACTTCTACACTAATCTTTTCATGCCTTGCCAATACAAATTAGCTGCCAGCTGCCAATATGTTCTGTAATACCCAGAATGTTCTCCTTGAGGGGTTCAATGCTGTTCTTCCAACAACTTTGGAATCCAACTAGATTTTTCTAAAATCACCAACATAGTAAAATCTAGCCACATCAATTTTCTCCCTTTTTTAGCTTTGCAATTACTTCCTTAAACTTAATATCTCTCTGTCCTTCATTTATGACACTATGACTATCGAACCACATTAGGAAATATCTCAACACTCCTTTAACATTCTTGGGACGAGGCCAACAATTTTTTCAAATTATATTTTCTGAAAGTTAAAATTAATATTTTAAAAACTTATTATGAAATGAGTATTTTTCTTCTTCTAATAAATACCTTTTGTGAACGTATGACGTCAAAATAAAATAGCAAAAGTAGATGGGGTATTTAAAAGATATGGGAGTGCAGATAGCATATATGGATTTACAGGAAGCGAAAGCCTTATAACTGAATCCAGAGCTTCATAAAGCTATGCAAGCGGTTAAAAATAATAAACAAAGTGTGTGTACTCCACATCCTCATAGTATAAAAAAAATTAATAAATATCTTAATTTTAATATTTTATGAAAATTTATAATATTTTTATGTTTATTTTTTTTAATTAAGTTCAATGTGATAAATATTTAGAACTCAATTAAATTGAGAACTAACTTTGATGTAAAAAACTATTACAAACAATGCATTTAAATTTAAAGCAATGTAACAGGCAACTATAAAAGAATAGCATAAATGGAAATTGCATAAAAGTAGATTATTCAAACCATAAAGTGATTTGAAAAGTATATGTAAATAAGTATAAATTTAGACATAAATACAATGAAGGAAAAACAATTTAAATGTAAAGTGAAACAAACATTGTAAAGGGTAAGGATATCAATGCAAATGAAAGAGAAACAAATAAAATAGCCCATAAAAGATTGATTATTTTTTCATTAACCATGACCGCTGGTGAAGTTTCCAGTGTTTTTATAACATAAATTTTCACATAGAATACAATTCTGAGCTCGATTTTCGCTCTGTGTTTCATTGATGATGTGACTTTTTTATTGAGCACTTTAATGATTTTTTAGTTTAGTTAATTTTATTGATAGAACCTTTATATAATCTCTTTTATTGATTTTATTTTTTAAAATGTCTCCTTTATTTTTTATCCTTCGATTTTTCATTTTTATCTATAACACCAACTTTGTTATAACCTATTAGGGTGGGTTTGGTGAAGAAAACTTTGTAATACACAAATGTTTAAAATCTTTTTAAAACATTTAATTTGTTGATTGATATTAAATTATAGAATTTAGTATCAATTAAGTAATTTATTATAGTTATTATAAAATGCTTTAATTGATACTAATTAATTTGTTATTTGAGAAAATTTTAAAATTTAGTCCAATATAAGTAATAATAAAAGAACTATTACATCCATTATAATTGCAATAGGAGAGAGGATCTTAATGTTGTATCTTGTCTGCTGTCACTAGTTGGAAGAGTCAAAGCATGCCAAATCGCTATTAATATTTCTGTTTTTGTCAACATCTCACGACAAAAATCGGTTTAAGATATTTTATACAAAAGGACATAAACTAGTTTATGTGAAATATCCTTCTAAGATATTTTATTTTATTTTTAAATACGTACTACTACTTGTAGAAATAGTTTTCTTTTTCAAAATCATTTATAAACTAAGTCAGATTTTTTTAAATTACTTTTTTATCATGAAATAGAAGATCAATTAATCCATTAATATTATTATTATTATTATTATTATTTATTATTGTTGTTAGTAGTAGCGTTGAATTTAATTGAAAAGGTTATGTTTTAAAAATCGAAATTATAGTTCAATCTGCAAAAATATTGATTCAATGCTTTTAAATTGCACGTGAAAGTAACATCAAATATATATTTTTTAAAAGATTAAAATATATTTTTAGTATAGATAAAAACATATTTGCTCCAAAAATTTTAATCACTAATTTTAATGTGCAATATTCATGTTAAGATAAATAAACTATGTCGCATCTTAATGATTTCTTTCTCTGGAAATGATACATGCACGCATTATATTAGAACACTAATAATATATGGTCACTTTGAATGATTATTAAATTATTATTTTTTGTTCGTTCAATACATAAGTAGTTAATTGGTGTTATATAATTCTAGATATCAAAAGTGATAGTTTTCACATTAAAGACATTAAAAAGAAATAAAATTTTAGAGGAAAAAAAAGATCAAAACTCACTCATGAGTATTAAAAATATATTTAAGTCTTTTTTAAATGAGTAAATTATAAATTTTATAAATAAAAATAGTAATTGAATTTTTATACCTATGCGTGTTATATTTTATAATTCCCTTTTAAAAGAAAATTAGTCACTAGATTAGTTTTAAATTCTTTTTCATGAAATATAAGTTTTTAAATATACTTTTACCACTAAAATCATATGAAATATATTAGTAAATAAGAAATTAAACCAAATAAGGGTTTAATTTGTTTAAACAATTTATTTCTATTAAAAATAATGTAGGGAGATTGTACACATGAGCAGAAAGAGATTTAAATTAATGAAAACAATTGTTAATGCAGTTCTTCTTTCCCATGACGATCAATGTGCACTTTAGGTCCCGACAAGTTGCAGGCAAATAAAGGAAAATGGGGTAAGAAGAATTGTATTTTTGTGACTACTGAGTTTGGTTTTTAGGGTTCTTATTATTAGCAAAGACATGCAGTGCAACTCCAAAGATAGTGGGAGAGGTGAGAAAAATGTTTGAAAATTTCTGTCGAAAACATCAAACATGATGTTGACTTCCTTCAATCCTCGCAGACATTACTCATGTTTGCTCTACTCACCATTGTTAATCTTATCTATATTACTTTATTTTGAAAAGGATGTTATTATATAAAAGAACACTTTTCAAGAGTGATATTTTCAGACACTTTCCTTCAGATCACATGAATTAAATGACAATTGAGAAAGCAGAGATAACAAAATAATTTACACTTAAATAAATGTGAAATAAGTATTTTCATTAGATACATGGTTAATAGACATAAATATTTTAATTATTTATTATTTAATGGGCACATATAAATATTATAATATTAATGTGTAAATAAGTACTAGTTCATATTAGTGATTTTTATTTTATTAAACGATCATAATAAAATTATTAATAAGAAAAACACTATATATCAGTAAAAAATTGTATATAATCTTATTTTATTAATTCATGTCTTTTATTTAAACTAATAAAATTTATATTGGTTTTTAAGGAGATTAATTCTATTTAAATTTATACTTATAAATGGAATTTATTTTTTAAAAAAAGATTAATTTTATTTATACTAATATTTTATTATGTAATTTTATTTTGGTCGTGTTTTAAAATTAAATTTTTATATGATATATTTGGAAAATTAATTTTATTTAAATTTTTAAATAATAGAAATAAAAATTATTCATGTGTATCAGAAAAACGGGCAAATACTTTTCAAATAAATACTCGATAAGTAATAGAGGTAATATTTTTAGACGGAATAATATAAAAAGTGAAGGATTTCAACATTGATTAATAACTTAAGAGAAAGTGAATTTTAATATTATTTGTAGAGTACAACTAATAAAAAATGTTATAGTTTTTTTAAATAGACTCCGTTTTAGGTGTTTCTCCCTCTAAATAACATTTTATTTTACAAATCATATAATAGTACTAAATATATATTTCATAAAATTTCATGCCAGCTTAACAAATTTTAAAAAACTAAATCTATTTATCAAAGTTAAGTTGATACTAAAATTTCACAATTCAATATACGTCTAACATTCCATTTTTATTCTTAAATTTTATCATAGATTGAGCCTCACTAAATTCTTACAATTCATTTTGTTTTTCAAATCCATGAACTAAATTTGTAGTTTATGAAGAAGTTAATTATAGTTTTTTCTCTTATTTTTTCCTTTTGAAAGGAACTTATGAAAAAACTCCTTTAAATATATTCTAAATTTTGTTTTATTTTCTTTATTTATATTGGTTTTGGTAGGTATTATTGTTAAGAATATTCAATCAATTAAAAAATAAACTAAAATTAATTTAAAAAATAGATTAAAACTAAAAAAATTAGATTAATTTGAACTTTTTTAAAATAAAACTGTAGAAATCAATTTATTTGATATTTTGAAATTAACCTAAATTAATTAAAATTAACTATTCAAATATTATTACATTATTTTTTATTTATTATAGTATACAATTAGACTTTGATATTTTAGAGAGAAGAGATTGATGAAAAAACCATACTAACAAAATCACTCTAAATTTCCAGTATAATAATAAATTATTTTAAGGTTTTATTTAGATTGAAGAATGAATATGAGAGAATGGAAAAGAAGAGAAAAAAATAGAAAAAACTGAAATTATTTGGATTAAGAAAAAGAGAATAAAAAATAAAGAGAAATGTGAAGAAAATTTATAAATTGATTATTGAATAAAGTTTTTTATATTAATATATTTAAAAAATAATTTGATTCAAAAATTTCTTTAAAAAACATATTAAAGTTAAATTAATAAATTTTAAATTAAAATAAAAAAATTATTATCAAAACTTAATAAATAAAAGAATTATAATATAGAATGATAGTATATTAAAATATATTATTTTATGAAATATCAAAATTAAATTAATTAATTTAATTTTACTTATTATTTTAAAATCTTTATTTGAAAAATATATATTATATTTTTATTAAAAATATTAATAGTTTTATATTTAATATCTAATATTATAATACATTAATAATATAATATAAATATTATTATTTAATAAGCTAATATTCTAATACATAAACATTCTTCATAATCAATTAGTAATATAATATTTCATTACTATTAAAGTATATAATCGATTATGCTGGATATACATTTCTTCGTAATAGTACATAAAGTTTTTCAACATATATTTCTTTTTGTTTTTTTTTATTTTTCATTCTTTCTTCGTCAATCAGTATACGTAAATAGTACTTCAATCAGAACAAACTTAGGTTAAGTGACTGTAGCAAAAAGATGCAACAGTATGTGGTACAAGATCAAAGGATCGTAGAAGTGAGATATTTTATATACATATATATATATATATATATATATACATATATATATATATATATACATATATACATATCTATATATATACATACATATATATATATATAAATATATATAGATATGTATATATGTATATATAAATATACTTGTTATGATGTATTTATCAGTTTGGACGTAAATATGAAATTAGTAATGAAATTCAATGTTTTGCTTATAAAAAGTTAATGTCATATCATGTCGATATACTTTTTATAATTTGTTTCTTTGTTGATGATGAAGATATCTTTTCTGGGTTTGATATGACACTTTTGCTGGTTTGTTCTTATGTTTGTAGTTGGTGCAGAATATCTCACGCTGTATATTCTCTATATACTTCTATTGTTTTGTTGTTTTTGATGTTGATGAAGATATTGGGACTCAAGTGTCATTTGTATATTTCCTATTTTAAATTAAATAAATACTTCATTGTATTTTGGAACAGGCAAAGGATAAAATTATCAAACCAATTCGAAATGGGACAAGAAGGTCGTTAGTGATTCACTGAAAAAAATATTTAAAAACTCAATATTATGTGATTATTGATGCAATTTCAAAAAATTTATTTATTTATTTTAATGATTCTTAGTTATATTCATTATATTTATTTAGTTCCTTTTATTTCTTAACCGATATTTTTTATATGTTGTTGATCTTAATTTATTATTAGAATGTGATTCGGAATCTACCCAACACAATTTTTATACCAAGTAGAAGATGTTAATTTATTATTAAAAGGTGATTCAGAATCTATCGAATACAATTTTTATATTAAGTAGAAGGTGAATAAATAATAAATTTAAAGAAAACAAGTATTATTGTATTACTATGAGAAAGTACTATGCACTTTCTAAAGGTAAAATTTTTAATATTTTTTATGGACATAAAATAGAAAAACTCTTTTAGTGTTGTTTTTCAAATATATAATATTCACATAAAGAAATTTTTTTTTTTTTTAAGTCTCCTTATTACAACACAAGATATTTAATCCTCTAATATATTCATGTATGTGTCAAATTGTAGTACCAAATAAGGTGAACATAACAATAGATGGTCTTTCAAAGACATACAAATTACTTTGGATCCTTGCATCACTACAACAACTCCTTCCTCTTATTTACATCACTCCACCCTCCACACAAAATTTGTAACTTCTTATATTTAGGACTCCAATGAAAATTTGGTTCTTCTAGGTTCTTCTTCAACTCTGAAACATATATGACCATATGGTAAATGTACAAATGGTGTTATCATGCATTTTTATTCTTATAAAGTCTATAATCTTGCTAGAAGTATCATTATCCATCAAAATGTTATCACCTTCCAAGTCATCAAACATGGTAAATGAGTTTCTTCGAAGTCTCATGTGAAATGTGCACCCATAACTCAACACCCACCAATCAAACGATCATTGTCTTGATATGACAGTTAACACCATGATCATCATCAAATGAATCTACCCTTTGAATTGTAGCTATCACATGACCTTGTTTTCTTAATATTGACAATGTCACCTTTAATCTGACTACTTAGAGTACTACAAATATATTTAGGATTAGTCTCATCTTTTTCAACTTCTTAACCTTCTTGTCTTTCTTGAAAGTCACCAACATTAAAGACAATGCATCATCAACGCTTCTTCAAGTGTAACATTGTCTTTCCCTATACTTCAAGAACTCACCAAGTTCTTGTAGGATGACAATAAAGAGACTAGCAAAATTATTGTTGCATCTTCATCTTCTATCATGATATTAATGTCTCGACTCCATCAACATTGAATTGAGCTAATCAAGATAAACCCTGACTGACATATCCTCCTTCATACAAAGCCTAAACATCATCCTCTTTAGTAAAAAAATTGTTGCAAATGGACTTTGTCATAGACCTTCTTCAACTTCAACCATAATGATCCTTAAGTTTATAGGGTCTAGGGTTTGCAACCTCATAAAGAACCTCATCCAATAGCAAGAGAAGGATTATTTTACTTTATCTGTTCTAGAACCTTCCACTCTACGTGCGACGTGCTTTCGAAAAGCAATGCTCTCTATAACTGTTAAAATAGGTTTGACCCAACAAGCCGGTCCATATGGCCTATAATTTAGGTCAGACCAGACTTAAAAAATGGTGGTCTAAATAGAAATAAACATGTTTTATCCTAGCTCGTTTGGCCGAGATCAGGCTGACCCGCAAGTTAATGGACTGGTCCATTTTTTGTTTTATATTAATTTTTTTATTTTAATCTTTATTTTATTTTAATTATATGAATATGAGAGATATTAACAAAATTGTTTCAAATAATATTAGATTAAGGAATTGGGTAGAGGTTATTTGATATGTGTATAAATGTGAAAGACAAACAATAAATATGTCATTGAAACAAAAAAGATATATAAAGAAAAAATTATTCAATATTTTTATTTTCATATATAGAAATTTATACAATATTAAGAACATAATCAATTACCTTATCATTTCAGTAATGTCTTATTGAACAAAATTATAAGCTTTAAGTATATAACAAAATTATATCATTTTCTTTTATTTTAAGAATTATGTATCAAGTAAAATTAAACAGAATCGTGTGATGATCCCTAAATTCCAAAGCACAATAAAATTGAAGGTTTATACTCTTTCATCTTTCTAGTGCAGTAGTACTGATCATGGTCTCTTTTTTTCTTATTTGATTATCTCTTTTTAACTGCTCAAAATATAATAAAAATAATGAAAAAAAATTAAAAATTGCATTACTCTGATGATTTTAAATTTATTTGAAAATATTAAAAATTACAATGTTACAATTGTATGTTCAAAAGTAATATTTATTAAAGTTTTAAAATGATCTCAACCAATATTTTAAAGAAAACAAACAAATCATATGCATAATAAGAAAAAAAAAATACATGAATGTACTAATTTTGTTAGGATTTTATCGTAAAGGAAATGAACAATAATAAAAATCCAATTTAAAACTCAGATGTTGAATAGGAGCAACCTGAGATAAAACTAAACCAGCTTCTTTAATCTTTGATAATAGTATGGTTTGTTAAGCGAAAAATAAAATTGTATTTAAAATCGTGCTTTTAAATACAATTTACTCTTACAAAATTGTATTTACAAACACAATTTACCTATTCTCATCATTTTAAATTTTTATTTATATTTATAAATCTCATTAGTTCAACATTTTTTTTTTAATTTTCTAACATCAAACTGGTTGAATTATTAGTAGAAAGTAAGAAACAATTTATTATTTTTTTACTATTTTTTAATCTCATTGCAATTTATATACATTGGTTCACAATAACTTGTTATTTTTTGCCAATGTTCTAACAAAACATCCCAATAGTGTAGATAGATGGAAAGCTTTGTTTCTTAGAACATAACATTGGAATAAAAAACAGGATGAGTTTAATAAAGAGTTTACTGGTTATAAGAACAAACACTCCAATTAGATATTATTGCTCAATTTAAAAAGTTAACTTTAAATATACAATCATAATTTAACCATTAATTACAAAATTTACCTTTTATATAAAATTATGAAAATGTAATATTTAATGTAACTTGCAGTATAATTGGATCCATTCAGATATTCAAGTATTATAATAATATATAATTATATTTAAAAATTAAGTTTAGAAAGTATTGGTGTAAATAATATAGTTTTAATATATTTTAAAATGATTTATCGTATTTATTATTGCATTTATTTCTTGGGATGATTGAAGGACACCCGCATTTTCTCTAGAGTCTTCCAACACCACTTTTATAATTTCAACTTTTTTTTAAATATTAAAAAAAATCAAAACTTATTCATATATTTCTTTTAAGTTAGATGTTAGTTTGTACTGAAACATACTTAACACAAAATTTCTTACAAGTATTAACTTACTCTAATATAATATGAAATATAATTGTATTTATTGTTCTCTCATTCTTATATTACTATATAATATTGATGTTATGATGGATTATATATACTATAACGTTATTCCTTAACCTATTTCTCACATCTTAAAATAAAATTTATCAATTTTATGTTGATAATAAGGATATGTGTTTAGATCCTTTAATCTATATATCGAAGCTAAAATTTATACATATGAAAATCATAATTAAAAAGAAAAACTCTATAAAAAAATAACTAACTAAATATTCTAACAAAAACTATTCATTAATAACTAGTGAATGTTTAACATAATATAATTAAAAGTATAATATATTATATTGTCATCTAAGATTTTCTTAAATTACATTTATATTTTTTTTCTTTCTTTTTCACTATTACAATTATCTCTCCTTATTATAAATTATAAGTATAATGTTTTTAAAATTTAATTTAATACATATACATGTTAAAAAATTAGTTAATGGTAAAATAAAAAAAATGTGTAATGTTTTTGAAATAAAAAATGATGTAATATTTTTTTTTAAAAAATGATGTAATATTTTTAAAATAAAACAAATTATGTAAATTTAAAAAAAAAATTAAGTTCTGATGATTTGAGAATATTTTAAGAATACGAATATATTCACACTCTTTTTCTCATGGTTAAAGCGTGAAAGCATATTTAAGTTTTTAAACAAACGAATAGACTTGCCCTTCAATAGAACAATGGACTTAAAACTTTTATATATGTAGACTAACAGGTCTAAGATTTCAGATAATATATAATCTCTAAACTTTACAGAAAAAAAATATCATCATTTTATTAGTAACTATATTTATTTAAAATAGTTTGTTCATAACCTAAAGTTAGCCATTTTAATTATGCTTTTTTTCCTTTTAAATATTATGGATTTCATCCCTGGTTTTATATTTTATTTCAACTGAACACAAAATCCAGAATTTTAAAGAAATAGAAGGACTAAAAGGCTAGTATTTTTTGATAGTGTGCAAGATCTAAAACTAATTTCACAAAGCATCTTGATAGACTTGAGACACCTTTTACCTTGAGAGAATTCTACAATGCTCCAAATAGATTAACATTACTTAGAACAACCAACAAGTCGTGTAGAATAGTCCAAGAAGAGGCTGCAAATAAGTATGCTCCTACCTCAGGCCCCTACTGCATTAACATCTATCACCTCTATTCCTAAGGGTCGAGTCTTATTCATAGGGTACTCTAGATATGTTCACTCTTCTGCAACATTCCATATCAATGTGTCTTTGCATGTGCCCCAAACACCTCGTCTTCATTCGGTGGATTGTCATAAATAACTGACAATGGCTTTCACAAAACCATCAAACCATCCCTCATGCACATGTAGGAGCAACTTCCCTTTTCTCATGAAATGTTCATGGTTGCATTTGAATATTTGAGGATGCATGTACTGACCTATGTAATTGGTTCATCATATTTGCTTGCTCAACTTACCTTCATCAGATTTCTATCTTAGGACTTTACCACACTTCATGCATGTATGAAACCAAACTAGGAATATATGTATATGTGTGTGTATGTAGTATCAATACATAGTTCTTAGGCATACGCTAGCTAGCTCTAAGCTAACATAAGGTTTTAAAATTGTCGGGTTGATTAATTACATGAGGATAATAAACCTTGACAAGTTAGAGATATGGACAGAAGAGAGAAAAGTACCGGCTACTTTATGGTTTGATTAGGACAAATTGGTGGTGGGGAAAAGAATTGCTTGTTCTTTATGCTTGTTGTATGTGTTTGTATAATTGGTGCGCTACAGCATCCACGTATACTTGCAACTTCAAAATTTTCAGCATGTGATTCACCCTCTGGACTATGTACGCGTATTTTAATGTTTAGTCAAAATCAAGTGAAAGGAAGAAGTGCACGCCTAGTGAGGTTTAATGTCTGTCTGTAAAGCTGTACACTAGGTTTTGTTTTTTATATCACTTATAGAATACAGATTTTGATGTAGCCAAATTAACCTTATATACACATACGATGATGATGAGGTTTAAGAATACATATATGCACCACGCGGCCTGGCTTAGGATGGGACCATTACATTACGGTATGAAAATGAGAATATTAATATATGATTATTATTATTATCGGTCCTTTTAATATTGACACTGGCCATATATATATTGTGATCATAATCATTTTCTGTTACTGATGTACTTTGGTAATTGCAACAAGGAAACATAATTGCACTAGCTAGTTGTGCTTGATCTTCAGTCAACCATGCTGCTTTGCTGGGAATTCACTATTACTAATCATGACTGTTCTCAATGAAGTATATAGTGGCCAAACAGCAACTTTCAGCACCATATGTACCATGATTTCCACATTTTAAAAATAAGACTATTCCATTTCTGTTTAAGCTTGTCTCCCCATCAAATGGTTGTTTCTGATTGTAATATTTGCTTTCTTGGTTAGTTATTACAAGGTCAGTTCTCACTGATATCTCATTTTTATATTATTTATTGTGATGGAGGTTTTATATTCCATTTAACTTTCTGAACTTTTTCTTCTTTATAGAGAAAATGAAGGTACCATGATTTCCACATATTTTGGTTTAGTAACCAGGTCAGTTTTCATTGACATCGTATTCTTTTATTAACATGGAAACTTTTTACTTTTTTAAGAGAAAACTAAAAAAATATCATAGAAAGGAAGGGTGGGAGAATAAAATATGTCATTCATCACTTTTAATTATACAGTACTATCGTCTATCTGTTTGTTATCTGTTGAACACTGAAAGAATAATGGCACATAATCTTAAGCAGTCATTGGGAATCTATCTTTGGAAAAAGGGTCAGATTCAGAACAAGAGGACTTACTTTACAGTGAATTTATAAAACAAAAAGAAATGGTCAATTAACAGCACATAATTGGGTTTTATATATCTGTGAAGGTTTTCTTTCTGTATGTTTAAGTCCCAAATCCACAAAATTGACCATAGAACAGACAGGTTAATCAAAAGTTTGGACAAACTTCTAATCTAAAATGGTATTATAAAAATATGCAAACTTCCACCTATCTCATTTATACCTTATTTGCTTCAAATCCCTTCTTTTTTATTATATTGGTTATTACATTTTATATATCTATAATTTCCTTTTTTCTTCTATCTCTCTTTTTCTACCATCCAAATCCGTCTCACAACGACAATGAGGATCAGGTAGATGATTCGTGGATGACAAATACGTGTTACAGGTATGAGAGTATATAGGTACGTGATTCGTGTAGGTATATAATTTATTACTTTTAACATTATTATTTCAAAACTTTATCTTAAAGAGAACCCGAATGCGATCCAGTAGTATTTTGTTTGTAAAAATGAGAAGACTCTTGCAAAAGCCTATTGGAGAAATTTTGTCATGTGAATTCTCTTGTGCGATAGTCGTATCATAAGCATAGTTCTTTTGAAAAATTGAAACTCACTTTTGGCCAAACGAATTACTCCTCTGAGATAAATTATAATAATAATAATATATAATCATAAAGAATAATAGTAGTGAAGCTGCTAAGGTGTTCAGTTCTACTGCACCTGGGAAAGTATGCAGCAAGTACAAGAGGAAGAGAGAGAAGTGTAGAATCTTATTTTATTTTTTAACAAATTAATGCTGGAAAACCCACTCTATTAATTCAAACAGTAAACTCCACCAAAATGCAACAGCATTTCAAATGAAAATGCCTATTTCTTCTCTGACAAGGTTTTCTCAACACTCTCACTCACTCTAACACTCTTGTGCAGGCAAGTATAGCTATTCTTTAACTCCCACTAAGTGCATTTTTGTAGCGAATTGAGAACAAATCCTTCTATCATCTGAACCCTTCTTTGAACTACACTGCTGCTGAGACTGTTTGCAATGAGCAATGGCTCCCTCAATTGAATTTTCCAACTCATAATTTGCACTGATGCTCCTCTTGAAAAGTTGCAAATCATAGTACCCAGCTGAGCTGAGAGAAAAAGATGAAGACGAAGAAGAGGACCCGGATGAAGATGTGGACAAAGATGAAGCTTTGGTGGCACAATGTCGATTGCCAACCCCAGAGAAAGACCTCCGGTGGTCACAGAAATCATCTTCAACTTCAAGCATCTCTCTCTTAAGGGTCTTCATCACTGCACAAGTTACCTGGTGCTGCTTGTTATCAAATAAACTCTCAAATGGGCTTCTCCTAGCAACCTTCATGTACTTGTTCTGACACTCTTTGCACTTGAATGGTGTTTTCTCTGCTCCCATGTTGCTTGCAGCACTGGCACATAACTTGTCTGAGCAACCGGATTTGTTGAACAAAGTTTTCAGATAAGCTCTTGAGGCCTTGAGTCTCTGACCAAGCAAGAACTGCTTCATCTGTTTCAGTTTCTTGGGCCAAGACTTCTTGGGAAGCTCACCAATGAGGTTGTTCATGTCAGAAAACCACCCAAGTGGATATTCAGTTGGGATCACATCACTGCTAACTCGGCGTGATTCTGAAGGTGAGATGTTGGATTCAGTGGTGAAGGGAAAAGTTCTGTGTTCCAACGCTGAGTCTGTTTTCACGTACTCAAAGTTGGCATTGGGGTTTTCTATGAGCTTTTGAACCATTTGCAAACGAGGGGGAAGGTGAAGAGGAAGGAGTTTTCCCTTGTAGAAGAGGTCATCTGCTGGAGAAGTTGATGACTCTTTCTCACTCATCTGGAATTCGAACTCTCTATTGGATGGTGGAGAACTAAGGGAGTATGAGAAGAAGTTTGGGGAGGAACACAGTTCCATGTCAATGTAGTCATCATCTACATGAACCAAAGTAACCTGTTTTGTGGCCATTTCATGTGACTCTCTTGTGATGATGATTTTCTCTATTGGTGTCTGTCAGAGTATGGAGATAGATGCCTATGGGAAATTGAGCTTCCGCAAGGAAAGAGGGCAGGGTATTCTATAAAAAGTGGTGATGTTGCCAAAATACAAAAGATATTTTATTCATTTATTTATTTATAAGATTTTAATCTTATCACCTTTGTCTTCACTTTAGTCATCTACCGTTTGAAATAAATACATCTACGTTAACACAGAAACTGTGTTTTGAATTATGTATGCATGCTACTTTTCAAGCATGAAATGTAGGTATTATTTTATCTTTGAATCCCCCCCCCCAAGCAAGCAGTCATTGCCTTACTAATTTATTTATTCCTCCTTTTTTGTGTATCAAGTGTACAAAAAAATATTGGCTCCCAGAACATGCATAACTGTGAATGATCCAGAATATTCGAAAAAGTTTAAAGAGGACGCAAAATTTGTGGTCCTATGTTATGCAGAGGTATAGTTAGTCAGTGAGTGTGTAGCCATGGGTGAAGGGTTTCATTTTTTTATTTCTTCTTAAAGTTGCATAATTATGTATTCACAATGTAATTCTTTTTTTGGCAAAATCATCCCATCATAAATCATTAATAAATATTAAGTAAATTCTACAAAAACCAAATAATTTTACGTCCATAACCTTTTTTTTATTAGATGTCTTTGATCAATGCATTAACTATTTCCTCGTTATTTTTTTAATCTCTTTTTGTCCATTATGTATATACCCCAAGGCACTACCAATGCACCGTAGAAAGAGATGCAGCTATCTGCACCAATATCTGTCAAAGTAGTAACAAAAGAGAGCAATGATGATCCTTGAAAGTACCTTGGTTGCTTTCATTATTCTTTTTCTTTTCCCTTTTCTGCCATTTTTGATTTCTCCTTTGGTGCACAAGTTCAATTACCCTTCCCATGATTGATTTGGTTTATTGAGTACTAACAATAACTTTTAGAGCAGAAATAGCTACGGCAAGTTCTACTTATGCTGCACATGAGCATTCAAATTCAGTCCCTATAATGAATCATCCGTAATTAGTGGTTAACATAATTGGTCCATGCCATGTGTTAGATGAACACTTTCATTCTTCTGTTGTCCTGTTCCATTTGAGTTTGATACGTCAAAGTACAAGACGAGAATCTGCAACTCAAAGGAAGATGTTGACACTGACCTTGTTTTTATTGAAAGTTTCAATGTAACACACTAAACCTTCCAATTCGTTCCATGACAAAGAAAGTATGAATCGCATGATTTATATACTGGATTGAATCTAGTGAGGAAGCAGGTACATGATACATGTACTAGGGAGGTCTCAATGAAATGAATCTAGTATCTACATCCCTGTCTAGCCTACATATCCTTATCTTCTTATACATGATTAAGGGTACTTGGCCGGCACAATACGTGTATGAGAGGCTTTAATGCATAATTGTTAAGTAAGACACCATAGTATGCTACTAGTAAAAAAGGATTTGAACTTTGTAATGGTTAAGTTAAATATTGACTAAAAAGGTAAATGAAACATGGTTTGTCAATTTCTTTGTTCATTAGCCCATAGACTCCCCCAGGCATCTTTTTTTTTTTCTAGAAGGCAAGTGTTCTGCAATTTGCACATTCGATAAGGACCAAAAAATTGTGAAGGGAGTTTGTTTTTCTCATTTACCTTTTTATGCCTAATCTATAACTGACCAATTCTACATTATTCATCCTTCTGGGGGGCCCCATCCATCTTTCTTTCTCAATTGGCTTATGGGCAATAATTCACCTTCATGGTAAGTGATGTGCTCATTTGACCAGGTCAAAATGTAAAATATTTTTAATCTTTCACCTTTGGCTCTTTGCATGTGTTATATTACTGATTTGGTGATTCAAACTTTGAGGTTTGACCTCAAACCAATACAAAAATCAATACATTGGGAAGTGACAAGTAGGATCCTATAGCCTATAGCATAGGACTAACGAAATGAGGAACCATAAGTTCATAATCATAACCCTCTCTCCAAAGCCGAAAGGGCTAGCGTTGGTTTCGAGATTGAGAGAGGAAAAAGCCACTAACAATGCTCGAGGGCAGTTGTTTCTGTCTCCCTTTGTCGAGTTCTCAGTCTCAAGCAGATTCCCCAACCCAAGTTGAGTTTAAGAAAAACTCTCACAAAGAAAGAATGTTGCTTTCATTCTGTTTTCAAGACTTTTTTTTACTCGTCTGATATGATGAGTTGTTCTACAAACAAGGCCCACAAAAACAATAAAAAGTTAAAAGCTTATGACATCATATGATTGTTAGTTTGTTAGTGATGTAGTAATGGAAAGTTTCTTCCACCCCATGTAAGAATTTATCCATTAATAAAGAAAGTTAAGGCTTTTATAAAAGCAAAACACAATTTATACCAAGAAGGTAAATACCAAGTGCAATTTATAGCAAATTTAAGGGAAGGGAAAAGAAAAGCCTGCTGGTTTCAGACTCTTTTCTTTAGTCATCACTAAAGGACTAGAAAAATGTCAGTGCCACATCACGTGCTTCTTATGAAACTACGTTCACATGATCACTTTTCCAGAACGGCCCTTTTATTTTAAAGCTCATTGGCTAATTGTGAGAGAAATAATGGGCCACATAACAAGAATGGCAGTAACCGGATTGAGTGGAGAGTGTCATTGCAGAGATAAAGCTCTTCCCTCCTATCTTCCACCCTTCCAGGTGAGCCCAAATGGATTCAACCTTATCTTTTTCCTTTTACCTTTAATCCTCCAAAAGGTTATTTTACTTTTCATAATTGGCTTTCATGATGACCAGAAATGCATGGAAGTTATTCGTTTGCAGCAATAGTACTGCTACCAGTGATGCCGCTGGAAGGAATGGAAGGAAGGAAAGGAAAGGAAAGAAATTTCAGTACCATTTTACCATAACAAATGTCCCCAACACTTTAAATCAACAATCATTTAAGAGAAAACCGAATCATATCAGTAAAAGAAATACGGTCATGGAAACCAGTCAAATCAATTTAAACCCCATGAAAACCAGTACCAAATGATGTCTATTGTTGAGGTTAATATGTGGTTGCATTATTTAATTATGGATGTACTAGTACATTAGTTCAATGTTTAGTATATAACATAAACTTCAATATATATTTTATTCCATTTGGTTTTATCACCAAACATTTAAATTAACTCACTACGTTGATTAACTGAGGTGAGATTATTCCGACTTACTAGTGGTTTTGACCTTGACTCCTATTTCACGAGTTATCTCCACCAAATAAAAATATCTCAGGTTTTATTATAATTAGAAATTGGAAATTTTTCTTTTGACACCACATAAGACAAAATAATCCTACTTTACAACCCATTTTAATAATATAATAATATATATTAATCTTTTATATTAAAATTTTGAAAGAATATAATTAAAATATTAATTTTTTGAAGTGTCAAGTGAATGTGTTTTCTAGTGAGAGTTTCATCATATCACTTCTCTTAGAAATTTCACTTGAATGGACTAGTGGGCCGAGTAAATAAAAGTAATTGGAGCCGTATACTGTACTGTACATGACCCAAAATCCTCCAAACCATCCAGGACTAGGCACAAAACAACTTGTTACTCTAGTCTGTTATGTTATAAAAACGAATTTTCTCACTGACAAAAATGTTGCACAAAGAGGACTTATCTAGGAAAGTTACATGGTTGAATATATCTATCTACATTTCATCAACGATGAATATGATACAAATACAACTATGGGTGTACCAAATCTGTTTCATGTACATCTGTTGAGTGAACTACTAGTTATCTGAGTAATGGTGTAAGCCAAAATCACAGCCTTCACAGCACGGTGTTGCCTTTTTAATTTCATTATTTTTACAACATCAGTGGTTAATATTTTTTTTTATTCAACTCCTGGTGTGACGATCTTTGTCAAGAGCATCAAACTCCCACTCACTTATCTCTTCTGCTGAGTCATCTTCACTTAATTTATCAAGTTCTATTTCTATTTGTGATCTTCCAGGCATTGATAATGATTTTTTCAATCCATCTTGCTTGTGTTTTTTAGCCGAGGGAGGAGAAGGAGTTCCGGAGGTTATTTGACTTGATGGTGTTTCTGACCTTTCAGTTGGAATCTCAAGTTCCAGTTTTGGCCTCTCGACAGATTCAAATTGGTCTTTTATTTTGTCAATGGCATCAAACAGTTGCGTCACCTTGTCGCTATCTTTTCTGTATCAAAATTGTAAATGTGAAGGGAAGCAACACTTGTATATGTGTATTAATATGGAAAAAGAAAAAGAAAAAAAAAAGACAAGAAGCCAGGGAAGAGAGAGACACAACATACCTGAAAATGCCTTCCTTTTGAATGTGAAACTGCTTGTTCATGGCGTCCACTATATTCAGAGTGGCTAAAAACTAACAAGTAGAATAAGAAATAAGCATTTGTTTAAGAACACAAAATCAGGCACAACAATGTGACTGAATTTCGCCCTTTCATGTCATCTAACAAAGTTATCTTCTAAGAGAGGCCTGACAAATTTTCACTTCACATAATGATATAAATCAACATTGAAAAGAAAAATACCTTGGATTCGATATCCAAGTACTCTTCTTCAAGCTTTTTCCTTGGATTTGCTAATTTCAAACCCTCCTTGTCTACTATTGATGATATTGCTGACCTGATATAAAAATCAACAGTTGGAAGCATGGTTTTTACACTATAGACAATGCAGAGAGGCAGGACACCATACCCTTGTCTGGATCTTAAATTCTCCACTAGTACTCTTATTTGAGTAACAGATGAACCCAATTTTTCCTGACATATAAGCAAGCCGGTGATCAGAAGATTAAGAAAAGGCAGTATAGTAAAGATAGTGATCAATCTAGGATGATTTGTTACCTTGTAAGAATGCAGAAGATGAACCACCAAATTCACAAAATGATAACCATATCTCTCCAGTTCAGCACTTTTATGTGCAACAAAAAAATACATAATAAGAATATTAATAAATAAAAACATGCACTTTAAGACACATAAGAGGAATTACCATGCCGCAAATCGATTTGCATAATAACTCTGAAATTTGTAATATGTCAACATATATTTGATAATATTTGTTTGCCAATGGGATTAAACTACAAGACATACTTGACCTGCTCCTCCTTTCTCTTTGTAAGTGAATTTTGGAAGACCCATGTGCTCTCTAGAAACTTGATCCATGTATCAACAACATTCGCTTCTACTGTATAAGAAGTAATGGCTCGCACCATCTCATCTTCCTAATATCAGAAAACTTCATGACAATGAGACAAATAACAAAATGCACCACATCATATTATTAATTTTAGACTACATTTTACTTTTAATCATGCATTTTTTTTGTATTCAATCTGGTCCCTTATTTTTTAAAATGTTTTAGTTAAGTTTTAAAAATGATTTAAAATAAACTCATCGGAAATGGTCCAACTGAGGTTTACAACTACTTCTTTGTTTGACATCAGAGTAAAAACAGAAGAAAAAACAATGATAAATTGCAAACTATAAAGGCATGTAACTACCTTTTTTGTTGATTTTTGTATTTGAGGGAAGTTATGGGATGAAAAGGAAGCATAAACGAAGGTCCATGAACTTAAATTAGTAGTGATAATTAACAAGGTGGTCTACCTTCTCCATAATTACTAACTTGTGGGTTCAGAAAGTGTCTCAGTGCAAGAAAGGATGAGGGAGTTTCAATTAGTGGAGGTTCAAAACCATCACTAAGTTAATTACACACAAATATAAAAAAATGATTGCTTTGTGACTGTTTTTAACTGGTAATAAACTGATCATAAAAAATAAAATCAAGGATTAAATACATAATTTATAGGCCTCTAAATGAGAATATTTATTTTTGCATGAAGATGTAAGCCAAGGGCATGAAATAAACTTGTACCTTTGTTTTTAGAAGTGCAATAATTTCATTGCTTGCTTCATCAAACTGCTCTTTTTCTTCTTTTGCATTGTGGAGGCGTATACGTGCATATGTCAACAAGGTGTTGACCTGCAATAATATTTCAGGCTTATGTAAGGAGAAAAGGATGACACCAACAGATCCATGAAGAACACATACACACTGAAGACAGAGGGTAGGAGGCATTGATTGCTGACTAATACAATCATGCATACACATACACAGTAAACTTGATATCGTTATCACGTGGAAGCAAAAAAATAAAAAGGAAGTCCTGAGTCAAGTACTCCATGGGAGTCTGAAAAAATAAAGACCTTTTTCAGTTTGTCTTCAAGCTCGTCTTTCTGCTTCTCAAGTTCTTCAATCTCATCGGCTAATTCCTGGAAAATGGCCATTGCATATCCATTTCAAAAATAAGTATGTTTCAGAAGTAAGTGGACTCCTTCAAATGAACTATTTATTTCTTCGGAGACATCATCATTCAAACTCCTACTGCTAAAAATTGTCCTAAAATAGAAAAATTGCACACTGTTTCAACAGCTAATTATGTAGAATAACAGAGAAATGACTCACGGGAGAATAAGATACATTTTAGTATGACTCTCTTAATTTGTATTTCAAACATTATGAAATAAATTTATTCCAAAAATAACAAATTTGTGCTTAGCAATTTTTATAGAAACAACAATTCATATAATTGTGTGATTTTCTAATTAAGTGTTATGGGTGTGATTTAGTTTAATTTTTCACTAAATAGTCTCTTGAACCAAACATAAAAAATCTAATGTGATTCAGTTTTGTTCAATTTTAATTTAATATAAAAACGAAACCAAGAAAATGTTTAATAATTTGGTTTGGATTCTTTTTTGCACTTTTTTTGTTACACATAATGAAGATATCACTATTGAGGAAGATAAAGACCTCATTCTAGCTTCGGAGTTGCGTTTGCAAAAGTAATGAAAAAAGAGTCTTCAAATTTTAGTTTTTGCACCTACAATTAATCTCGACCGTTCTGTTTCTCAACCCTTGCAGAATGATGTTGAACAAACATCTTCTCCTTCTGATCAGAATTCTAGTTCAAATAACTCAAATTGCAATGACTTTCGTGGTTGTTGTTGCAGACACGATAATATGGTCGTGGTCGTTGTCATGGAGGTCATAACTCCATTCAATGTCAAGTTTGCTTTAAAATTGTTCATACAAACTTTACATGCAATCATCGATTTAATCGACATTATCAACCCCAAGCTCCTGCTAGTATGCAACCTTCTATATTGTTCCAATTCACAAGACCAACCTGGAATCAATATATTTCACCACAAAGGACCCAACCCTCACAACACCAGAATCAGTTTTCTACATATTGAGCTTCTTCTCAACAATTTGGTAAACCACAACAACTGCAAGTTGATCAAGGATCTGAAGATGGAATACCTTATTTTATCTTGTATTTTGATAGTGAAACGCAATGTATTGATTGTTTATAGCTCTCATGATAGAATGAGTGTGAATCATGCATTTAGCTTAGAATAAGAATCATACTCATCTTAAAACCTTGATTTTTGCTTGAAGATTTTTCAAAAATATTTTAAAAAGGTTTTTAGACATATTAATCAATTATTACTTAACAAAATTAGTTATCTTATAATTGATTTTAGAACACACATGCTCAGTTAAATAATTGCTTGAGTTGTTCTTGTTGTGTTTCCGAACATTATAATTGATTATCCTCAAACATCCATTAAATTATCTCATATTTGTTTTTTATAAATTATTTTGTGTTCTCTTGATTAAAAACAGTTACTTTTGATATTACTCATTAAATTCTTTCAGAAAACACTCCACGAAGTTAAAAAATACTCTAATTGCATATCTTTTGATAATATCTTCAATAAAGGCATTTTGATGAAGTTGTTTATTTACTCTTTGATTTTCATCTTTGGATATTCATCACTACAAGTGATATCATTCCAAACCTTTGTGAATACTTTGGTACATCTTGTGTAGGTTTTCTGCGTTATAGGTCGTATTTCTTAAGGGTTGTTCAAGAGATGTTTCTATTCCTTCGTAAAGGCTATGGAAAGATCAATAATAGAAATAAGGAATTATCATGTTACCTAGAAGTTCTTGTGGTATTTCTGCTAGGCCATCTTCCGGGGTTTTTGATTGTCATGATATAGAGATGATGGACTGGTTTATGGTCTTTTTAGGATGTTTTCAAGTATAAATATGAAGCTCCTATTCTGTGAGGTATTTCTTCTTTCCTGTTTGGACTCCTCTTAAGTATGGGACAAGGCTTCCATTTATCAAGACCTGTTTCCGCATATTCTTCTTCTCATATTCAATAATTTGGTCAGTTAAAGTTGTATCCTTTGGGTGAAAAATAAGAATACGTAATGATTCAAGAAAAAAATTGATTTCATTAATATTCAGCCCCTAAAGGGTTTTTTTTTTAAAGAAACTTCGATGTTCCGAGAAGGTAACACTCATGCTAACATGGAACTCTTTGTTTTGAGATTCGAACATTTATAACTTTTTTGAGTGGGTGAATAACAATGAAAATGCCTTTTTCCACTCTTAGATCTAGTTTTGATCGAGAGACAGTAGGTGTATGAAAAAAAAAACTACAGCCAAACACTTTTAAATGCATATTAGCATGCAATAGAAATGATGAAAATAAGATTTTAAAAGTTTTCAAAGGTCTGCAATAATTTAACACGGTTAGCATTTTGATTATGAGATAGGTTATTGCTAGGAAAACATCTCTCCATAAATACTTTTCTTAGATATGATAGCATGAACTACTTCAAGATGTTTATTTTTCCTTTTCGACGGTGCCACTTTGCTGAGTAGTGTTTTGGCATGCCGATTGATGTTGAATACCTTTATTTTGAAGGAATTCCTTGAGATCCTTAGAGAAATATTCAATGCCATTGTCATCTCCCAACATGGATATTTTTGTGTCAAATCATGTTTCTATCATATGCGAAAAACTTTAAAAGTATTATAAACATCAAATTTTTCATGCATAAGATGGATCCAACACATCTGAGTGCGATCACTAATGAATGTTATCAACCTTTTTCCAAATTGGATTGCAATGGAACCTGTACTTACCATGGATTTAATGAAAAGGTTTAGATGCATGATAAGGTTAAGAGGAGTAAGAAGTTCTATGACTTTTAGCAAGAACACAACTTTCACATTTAAAATAAGAACAATCAACATTTCTAAATAAATTTGGAAACAAATATCAAAGATATTAAAAATTAGGGTGCCCTAGTCTATTATCTCAAAGCATTATTTAGTACCCTATAGCGGAAAAAATAATACTACCAAGACCTTTAGTTACTTTATTCTTGAAAGTATCCTCAAAATAGTAGAGACCATTCATTACTTTAGCATTGCCAGTCATCTTCCCCAAAGTTTGGTCTAAAAAAAATGTAATGAATGTTAAAGAATTTCACACTGCAATTAGAATCCTTGCAAACTTTACTGCCAGAAAGAAGGTTACCGGAAAGTCTGGGTACATCTAACACATCTTTGAAGTCAATTTGTTCAAATAATTTAATACTCCTTTCTCCTACAATTGTTGAGAAGCTACCATTTGTAATTCTAATCTTTTTATTTCTAGAGCAAGGGTAATAAGTTTAAAATAAAGACGAAAGGTTGGTCATATAATCAAAAGCACCTAAATCAAAGATCCATGGTACAACCATATTTGAGGTAAGAGAGTTTGTGCTAGAGAACCACTAGGAATACTAGACAATGAACTAGATTTTAACAACCTTACGAGTTCCTCGAGTTTTTCCTAACACAGACATTTTTTTCCTTGTGTTTTTAGTTGTAGGGATTCAATTAGGACATTATTTACTTCACTTTAAATGTGTTGGTCTCCCATGAATTTTCCAATAGTTGATGGAATTTGACTTCCACTTGTAAGTGTTGAAGAGATCAAGGTCTTGAACACTTGCTTCAAGGAGTGAAAGTATCTTGTCACACTGTCACCTCCCTCCCAAATTTCTCTGGCTTGTAAGGTGAGTTTATAGATTTAAGATTTATTCCCAAGATTCTAATACATTCCAGATACAGTTTCCCACAATTCTTTGTTGTGGAATAGCACATATAATTGCTACTAATGTCCTCTATACCGTCATAAAAGGTGTTCAGATAAAAACCTAGTTGTCATTTATTACCTATACAACTTAGTATTTGAAATCCCTAGAAGATCATCAAGAAGCTGAGGTCCTAGTATGGTGGTAAGCCAAGAAGTCAGGTTCAAGTTGAATAAAGTGGATCATGACTAATGATCGCCTCTAGGCCAACATACATGAATTTACAAACAAACATATTCAGTGGGAATTTAGGAAAAAAATATTCTATTGTCACACATTAAGGGGTCAATGAGTCTATTGAAAAAAGGAATAAAAACAGAATTAGTCTTCCAGTCAAGCTCTTTGTTTCACGTGAATAGGTTGTTTCTTAGTACTTGAGGTTTTTCCCTAAAACCCTAGGGAGGATCTTCCTATAAATATGAGAAGCCTCTAAACTAGGGTGGATACTTGAATGGTTTGACTTGAAGTTAATTAGACTTTGAACCAGAACATCTTCCTCCGTAGAGTTCACCAACCTTGTAATCACGACTACAGATAGTTAGTGTTAGGCATGGGTTGTTCATCAGTGAGGCATCCCAACTTTTCTCTGCCACGAATATACATTTGAACAAATTGGGAGAATCGAAGATAGTTCAACCCAATAAGTCAAAAGGAGGTGATTTGAACAGAATGAGAATCACCAAAAGTGACCCTCTACTCCAGTTTTGGAGGCTCTGAAATTTGATCACTGCTTATGGATGAGGAATTGTCA
This sequence comes from Lablab purpureus, assembly GCA_030347555.1. Lineage (NCBI taxonomy): Eukaryota > Viridiplantae > Streptophyta > Magnoliopsida > Fabales > Fabaceae > Lablab > Lablab purpureus. Next base: position 10,397,638 of record CM059260.1, read on the forward strand.
GCCATGGACATGGCTACAAATCACAGGTGCAAAGATCGTCCTTTGACGCCAAGATGAAAATATGAAATATTATTGATGATTATGTAGGGTTTCATCCTTTTTATAGAGGAGAATTACATTGGATGAAAGAAGGAAACTAAATTCTAGAAAGGAAGGAAAACGAAAATAATTAATTACCTAAAAATAAGCTGAACAAAAACAATAATAGAGCAATCATGGGAAACAAAGAACTACACAATCAAACTTATTAACAGAAATATTTCAGAGGATCAAATGGAGATTTAATCTTGTTCTGACAGAGTGTCAACAACAGGTTTGTTTAGGTAAACTTCTCCATAAGCACACTTGTAGGAGAGAAAATAAAAAGGAAAAATTAAGTAAGTTTTTCTATTAACTAAAATTAGTTTATCCGTAAACTAATTGTAGAAGTTCTCTCATTAGTTTTACTAAAAGTTGACTTTAACGCATGTATAAGCTAATTTTAACTTATGGAGAAGTTTATTTCATTTTTTCTTCTTATTTTCCTCTTCTAGTGTTTATGAAAAAGTCTACCCAAACAGATATTATATTTACAACAGTAAGATAAAACTATCACTTGCTATTGACGAGAATTTACCTTCTCAACTTGGCTAACCTCGTGAGATTTAGTTACCCGAAAATGAAGTGCTTCTTCTTTTTGAGATCTGGTTGAGAACAAAGTATGAAACAAAATTTGAGAAAAGAAATCAGTTAAGGCCAACATTTTTATCTGTTTGGTATTCACTTTCCACTTGCCCAGCAGCAAATAGCATACGTGAGTATCATCGTGTTATACATATACAAAAGCCATATGCATGAAAAAGAGCTGAAAGTATGTCAGTACAATTACATGATACTCAACAAAGGTGCAAGAGTATGTGCAAGCATGAAATATATAAGAAAGACTGTTTTTTTCATAATAACTGTTTCTGGGACCTGTTTTCTGATATGCGAGTCTCAGCTTTTGTGGTAGAATTTGCAAGAGACTCTAATAAAAGTTTCAATTTGTCAACCTGCAAGTGATTCAATCATACATCATCAACAGCGAAAAAGTGTCACACCAAATGTAGGAAACTAAGCATCACTGCACTGGAAATAAAAAGACTGCTTACTTGCAGAAGCTGTTGAGTATTAATGATGAACAATACAAGACATAATGCAGAAAACATTAATGTATTCTGATATGGCCCATATTACAAAGTTGATGATAAAGCTTGTCTATAAGAGGAGGAAGGTGAGGTACAATGCCAATGCACCCAATTAGAACTAAGAAATAGTCACATCATTAAGAGTAGGGTGTGACTCAAGTGAGTTTTCTCAATTATTAAAGGGTTTAGGATATTATTGTAGGAGAGAACTCTCACAGTACTCAACGGGTATTGTTCTAAATTTATTTCCGTATTGTATAGACTGAATACTGATAGTCTCTGGTTGCTTATATGAGCCATTGAGACGACTCACTATAATATGAGAATAACTATCATGTTTTGATCTTACAATTCTCAGCTTATTAAGATCCTGTATTACGAGCATTCTTGAATTAGACAAGCCCGACAGAAGAATTGACATGTGTACAAATGTTAACAAGTAAACTCAAACAAGTAAATAAGCCTGGATGTGAGAATTAAAAAGCACTGCACCAATGTTTTGACTCTTTAACCCCTCTTTTCAATCTTTGACTAGTTATCTCACAGTGAGATTGATACCAAGTATATTGAGTCGTGATTACAAGATTCAGACCCCTAACATTGTAGATGAAGTTTGCCTAGGGTCAAAGTTCAATATTACCGCAACCAACCACTATTAGATTTCAAAGCCCCTTGTATAATATATGGAATGAACAATTTTGCATAAACAAAATCAAATTAGAATGTTTTATACATTCTTTTCAATGAAGCTTCGAGAAACAAAAACTAGCAGAGATATGATGCTCCAGGAGTGAAAGAGATTAACTAAACAAAAACTACAGAAAATCACTGTGCAAGACCTTTTCAACATGAAGTTGTGGAGAATCACCATAGCTAAAGTATTTTTTTTTCAGTAATAGTTCCTCCAACTTAGAACACATTTGAATAACTTTTACCATATTGTCATCAACGGCCTGAAATTTAACCAAAATGCTTAACTGTCACTAATGTATAAATATACAAATAAATGCACAATCTTGAATCTTTTAAAAGTTGCCTAAAATATCCTCATAAACCATATATGAAGCTAATGCATAGTTCAATCTAAAGGAACCAAAAGGGAAATTAAGTGTAAAAAAGCATCCATGCAATTAAACAGCAACTTCAGATCATTTGAACCTATTGAACTAATTTTTGTACATAACCGTTTACTCCTTAACTTAGCTATAACATTACATAAGCCAAAAAACATAAGCAAATATGCAGAATGAATTTGTAAAAGCTAACACTATAGACATTGTTGTTATGTGAGATACCTTAGCACTTGTAGTTTTTCATTTACATCCTCAATGGCTCAATATTTCAATCAATATCCAACATCCAGTAAAATAACATATCTGTTCTCACTTATAATTTTCTTTTCATAGAAAAAAAAAAGTCCATGAGAAATTGATTAGGGATTCAGGAGTATCTAACAATTATTTTTGTGTGCGCATGTGATAAAACCTTCTATTTAATACATTACATTTCTTAGTATAACAAGGTTTTTTTCAGTAAATAAAGGATTGTACGGAAGCAACCTGGAGAAAAACTAAACCACAGGTGTAAATTCAAATCAAAGTAGGACAAGACCACTCTGTTAGACATGCATTTGCACACAAAGACTAATAGTTGTTTGGTTTGAAGGTTGACCATACATGTACTTCCTAGGCAAAGAACCTAGAGCAATCTTTGAATACACATTTCTATAAAAGTAATAAGAGAACAATAGAAAAGTTATTATGTTAATGAGATGGTGAAAAATTAAGCTGGAAGGCTAAATTCATGTTAATATATAAACCACAAATATCAGAGATAGAAACTTTTATCCAAGTTATTAAGAAAAAGAAAAACATATCTAAGATATATCTTTGCTGAAACCCAAATATTATTAATTTATTAGGAAAGCTTAGTTTATGATAAATCACACTATATACATGACAACAATAAGAGCGTCCGTGTGCAAGTGGACGGGAATGCATTCACGCCATTGCGCACCCAAGGGTACAAGAAATGGAAGTTCACCTCTATTTCTTCAGCAGTTGTCTCTTTATGTGAATTTACAAAATCTCCATCTTGGTTCACTGCCTTCATATTCTCAATATTTTCCTTCAGATTACATGCTTCAACTTCTATTCTGAGAAAGGAGAATGTATCACATACAAATAGGAGAAAAGACTAATAGTACTCGAGTGATAAAATTGGTGTGAAGCATAATAGATGAGGAAGATTATGCAGCGTCTACGGAGCTGCGTAAAATCTTGTAAAAAACACAGAATTGGTTGAAAGTTTCAGAATCCAATAATTTATTCTAGACATAGAATTCCTATAAATGTATGATTAAATATTAAATATTAAATACCAAAATATATTCAAGGTGCATTGGTTGATTTTCTTGGCTCGGTAAGCACATAAAGGAAAATGAACACTAATTATTATGTACATAAAAGAAACCTTAAATGTGTATTTAAACAGTGCTGAATCTCAGGCACATTGACAAGTGTATTAAAATAAGATGTTCGAATTGACCAAACAAAAACAGAACATATATTTATAAGAAAATGCTTTTGATGACCCAACAAGCAAACGTTAAGAATGGTTGCAAGTATCGGTATGCAATAATTCATACATCAGCAAAGTTCACATGATACATGTTGAAAGGATTAATGACAAAACGAGTCACAGAGGATGGTATGCTCTAGTACCATGTCGAGAAAAGAGAAACCAAGAAGGAATATACTGAATTCCTTGTCTTGTGTACACACACAGAGGAGTATTCTTATTAATAAATAGAAGATACCATAATAAAAAAATAATATTAATATCTAATAATGAAAAATATTTGGTCAGATATTTTTTATCAAATCATATCATATTTCTCTATTTGATGTAATCAAATCATATCTCTAACATAAACTATATATTTAACCGTCTCCCTCAAATTGGAGAATATGTATTATATGAGACAAGTTTGTTATAAATGTCAGCAACTCAATACCTCTTGAGAGACTTAGTAAACATGTTAGTGAGTTGGTTACTAGAACTTATAAAGTAAATAATTACAAAGCTATTAGATATTTCCTCGACATGACTTTCTTTTTGTCAAAGTAACAATTAATTTTGAATATGTTTCATCCTTTCAAATCATACAATACATCCACTATTACGTAAAACAAAACCTCAAGTTCAAACAAGCACCAATAAAGATATGCTTAGCAACGACCTCATAAGATCAGCGTGTACTTTCAGCCCTGAAATTGCACTTTGTACATATTGAAGCAACTCTTCTCGCTTGGCCTGTTAAAAAAGTAAGGCAGATAGGCAAAGGTATATATAGGTACCAAATAAGAGCACATAAATCCAGTAGAATTCTTCTAAAATGTGTAAAAGTTCAATACTTGTACAAAGTCAAAGGTTGTGGCTAGAGCACAGAAACTTCAGGCAACAAAATTAACAAGATCTGTACCTTTATTCTTAAATGAGGAAGAGACATCATTAGGCTCCATGTTTATTTGCAAAAAAAGATACAAATCTTAAAAAGGAAAGAATGTGCAATATTCTATCAAAAGTCGAGTGTTTGAGAACAGTTGACATGTGGCAACAAATAAATTATAAAGAGGAAGTGGCAAGGCATAAATTAAAGTATCTAGCTAGAATATATGAAAATGTCATATTTTAGACTATCCTCTCAGGTTACTTTCCTTATTTCCTCATTATCTCTAAGGATTAGTTACCACATTTCCTATAAGGGGAAGTACTTTAGGCTTTATGAACGCAAGCAACACATCAATACATTGTAATACATCTCCATTAATACCAATTAGTGTTGCATTCCCTTTCTCACTCTTCCTCCATATACCTAAAACTCCATAATTTCAATACATAATAAGTTGAGCTTCACATCAATTAATAGATATCATGATCAGGATAGAATCAAGAAAAGCTCTTCTAGTCACATTTGATATGACGTATCAATGATAATGAGTGATCATCCATCAAAAGTGACAATTTGTACCCACTTATATATATAATTTAATTATATCCCTACACATCTATTTATGTTAAGAACTGGACATCTCGAACGTAGAACTAAATATTTATCGGTGGTTAGATAGCAGTCCCAAAAACAGTGGCACAATAGGTCCAACAAACTTTGTTAGAATAGGTTTTGATATCATTTTAAAAGGTGAATTTTAAACTTCACTCAATCTCACAAAACCAGTTTGCAAGATAAGGTTTACACCTACTTCTATATTAAAATTTAGTTATATCTCTAGTTGACGTGAGGTCTCTAACAGTATATATCAACCATAAAAAAATAAATTTACACGAAAATACCAATTCTAACATCATTACCAGAACTTCGTCTTCATATCTAGAAAATGCTTTTGCCAAACCCTGTACACTGGATAACAAGGCAGTATGTTCTTCCTTTCCTCCTTTAATACAGAGTCTGTACAAGTATAACCATGCCAAGACAGAAGCAGTATTGTAAGCAGGCTATTTCTATTATGCCAACCAGCAACTATGTTTAATCAATATTTAGCTTCAGATATATCAGCTTAAGAAAAGAAATTATAGAGACAGAAAGACAAAATTACCCATATATCTCTGAAAGTAGTGAAACTTCTTCCTCATTCGGAGCATCAAGAATCTGAGTCACACAAAAGAGGTAACCTGCGGTTAAGTTCCATAAATCAGCAAATATAAAGCTCAGCCTCTGTATATAGAATATCACTGAAAATAGAAAATTTATAAAGAATTATATCACAAATCACAACAAAATAACTTATTTTCCACAATAAAAAAAAACTAGTAGCTTGAAATTAAGTATATTAGGAATTTCTCATTCAATAGCATCCAATTAAATTAAGTAATATACATTTTTATTTTCATTTGGGAAGTACAAGCAAGCTCTTAATTTCATTGCAAATTCATACAAGTATACACTCCCATGGAACATGGCAATCCTCTAGAGAAAATTGGGCATTTCTGTAATTATCTAAAAGACTAATACTAATCCAAAAACTTGCTATGTAGTTTTTATAGATTCCACTGCTTCAACTCACCATTGACAATGTTATGCCCTCAAGAGCAAGACTGGAAAGAAAGACATCCTGGAAATTTTTCAGTTCGTCCTCAGCATCAGGGTCTACATAGTAAATCTGTCCATAGTTATATACTATGAGCATGAATTACTAAAAGGTAAATAATAAATAACAACAAAAGTAACAAAAACTGTGTTTTTTAGCGAAATGTGGAGGCAAATGCAAAGAAGTGACCTAGCTTAACATAGTGAAGCCAAAATTGTAAAAGCAAAAATTATATAAAATAAAAGAAACAGAAATAATAAAAACAGAAAGGGTTTCACAAACCAAAGTTGGTTGTTGTGTAGATGAATCCTTGGATTCATCTTGAAGAAACTGGTTGTCTGGATCTTTTGCATTGGCGTCAATGAAGGTAGCAGTAAGTCTCTGAACTTCTTTTAGCGCAACCAGCCACCTTCTTAGCAACTGAACTCTCTCTATCCCTCTACACGAAATAGAAACTTCTTCTAACCGTTTTACGGTGTGCCTGAAGCTTTGCATGTTGCGAGTCACCTGTTCATTATAACCATTCACATTTCAGACACACATTTAATTAAAAGGAGAAAACTTAAATACAGTACTTTTGGTGATGTTTTTACTATTCTTCTATTAGAATTGAAGTTTTACTTATATAATTTGCATAATCCTTCAATTGTGCTTCTATTGTACGGATTATTAACATTGTACTTTACCTAAATTTTTTCGTGGGAAAGAGCATTACAGGCATGCACTATGGGTGAAAACTTACAATCAATAAAAATCATCCTTAATTTGCTTTTTGACTTTTATGATAATTATATAATTGTAAAAGTTGATACCATTTGTGATTGAGATGGGTGTGCATTATTCAAGAGATAAAGACCCCAAAAACAATTAAAACTAAAACTCCAAAACATGACCATTTTAAGGCCCACCCCAGAGATTTCTTACACTGCAAGGTACCATAGCCAAAGTGGAAACCTTCTCCCGAACCCAAACCTAAAAACCAAAAGGGCAAAGGAAATTTGAAAGTTTCAGGAAAAGGGGTAGTTACAATGCGGTCCTGAATGATTCTGGCGCCGCCGGCGACGGCGTTGCTTGCATGGAGCACGACGGAGTCGGTGTAGGTGCGAACGGCACGTCGGATATTGCTTTGGCCACCTTCCACCGCCTTGTTCACCGCCGATCTTACCCATGACATTCTTCTTCAGATTTCGCCAACTTTTTCTTCTTCTTTTCTTCTTAACAATATATATTCTCTTGCAATGTTTCCCTGTGTATTGGTGCGTAGAGATACCTGTGATTGAGAAAAATAAAAAAAAAGGGAAAAGAATGCGTTTTCTGTGTGTGTCTCTGTTTTTTTATGATGAGAAAAAAAAAATGGAAGTTTTCTGGTGATAGTTATTGTGTCGCGTGTGAAAAATGATGCAATGGCAAGAGAGAAGAGGGAAGAGAGAGAAGTAGTGAAAGAAAGAAGAAGTCAGCTTTTTGTTTGGGTGGCATGAATTTCGGAAGAAGTACTGTATGTATCCACTTTTGTTGTTCCTTCTCGTTTCTCTGCCTTCGGGTTTATTTATTTATTATATCCTGTAATTGTTGTATTTTATAAAAGTAAATTAAAATAATTATATCAATTAATTTTAATCAAACATATAAAAGGCAGTATTTTTTTCTAGGTGGAATTAAAAAAAGAAAAACAGATACTCGTATATTAAATAACTCTTCAACTACTCAATTTTATATTTATAATTGTATTAATATAAATTAATTAAAGTTAATTAACTAATATTTTATGAAAACTTTTTAATAAAGAATAATTAATTTTTTTGTATTAACTAAAATTATAGTTTGAAAATTAATTACTTAAATTAATACTATAAAATAATAATTTAATTTAAAAAATATAAAATTTATAATTTAAACAGTGTATGAGTAATAGTAAAAAATAAGGAATATTAAAAAATATAATAAGTTATATTAAATTAAATTTATTATTTTTGTTTAATATTATTTTTAAAAAATAATAAAATATAATAATAAGTAAAAGTTGCTTAAAAATAATATTTCATAATTTTAAAAAATTTTGGATGTCAAATAAGAGTATTCTAATAAAAATATTGTTTCAAACAACTTTAAACAATTATTCATAATATATATAAAATTTCATAAGTTTTTCAATTATATTTGTTTATCTTACGGTATATAAAAACTTTCATATATCTTTGTTATGTCGGAACTATAAAACTATAAGTTTTATTTACCAAATCATCTTTACTTTTTCGAGGAGATAATAATTTACATATATAAGAAGGAATAACAAATGAGCATGTCTTGTGAGAATTACTTAAATCTGTCTTGATATTGACAAAGAATTCTCGCATTAATTAAGTATGGATATGAATAATATTTGATTTTAAAAAATGAGGATGGAGATACCCGTTCCCACTTTCAATGTCCTTTCATTCTCATATTCATTCCTATTTTAAAGTACTAAAACAAATTTAGTTTCTTAGTTTATTAAGTAATTTAAAAAATTTATATTAACTTTTCTTTAATTTTTAGTTTTGTAATTTATTTCTAGAGCATATATTTGATAAATTTTTTTACTTTTTTTATAATGATTCAACTTTTATTCAATTATTATTTGATGATACTCTAATGTGAGATTTATATAGTTATAATTTCTTTATTGATATTTGTTAATAGAGAAAAGAAGATGTCTATCATTTTGATTTTGAATAATTTGTTGTGATTTTTATCCTTTTGTAAAAGAATTATTTAATTAATATTTGGAATAGCAAAAGGTGAATATGATTATACTTGTTACCCGATGGGAATAACCCGTATCTGATGGAGATGAGGATGAGACAAAAATTTCATACTCATGGGATATGGGAACAGAGATGGAAATGAAATTTTACTATAGGAATGCGAATGAGAAAGTAAAACTCGTCCCGCCCCGTCCTGTTTTCATGCCTATAGATAAGGTGGTCCATTTTTTTAACTCGACCACATTAATCTCATATTCCCCTAATAAATTATCATCCATCTCATCACATTCAAGAGAAGTTTCTTGTCTTGCAAAAGCCAGTTTTCTTTTCTCGAATGTTTATTATATCTTTGAATTTTTATTTATCAATAATAATTTGTTCAATTTTTCTCACTTCATTAACTAATTGAGCTATATCTCTTAAGGGTTGATTTACCAATTTTTTCCTAATTGAAAATTTTAACCTCGAGGTTGTCATTTTCACTAGCTCGTGATATTCAGGAATTTGAGCATAACACCTCAATCTCAATTGTCTAAAACAATTCAAATAATAATCGATGTTCTTATTTATTATACCTTTTAATTATGCATTAGATAATATAAGGTTTACTCTAGCTTCAGCCCTAAAAAATTGTTCATGAAAAATTTTCTCTAATTCATTCCAACTCATAATCGAATTGGGAGCAAGTGTTGTAAATCATGTGAATACATGTTTTGTTAATGAACTAGGAAAATATTTCATTTTCAAATATTTATTGTTTGTTATATTCACACACTTAACTTGATACCATGTTATATGCTCTATAGTAGATTCTCCCACATCTCCTAAGAACTTTGTAAACTTAGATATTTTATATTCTCAAGACAACTCCACACCTATAACCATTTTTAAGAATGGAGATAAAAATATAATTGATTTCTATCTAAATATATCCCTTGTTGATTCAATAATTGTTTGAACATATTATTATCCTATAATTATTTAGTCATCTTGGATTTACATTATTATGCATATGGTTGTTATGAATACCTCCTCAAACATTATTTCTCATTTGTTAAAGTATTGCATCAACATTTTAACCTCAAGATATAATATATAGATTATGTACCCTATGAATAGTCATTATTGGACTATTCGATGTCACTACTAGTTGAGTCACAATTGGACTCAAAACCATTGACATAACATTATTAGTCATGGCCATTGTAGGTATAATTGACATATACATTGCTGCCCCACTATTTGAATTACTTTCATTTTGATTGCGATTATTATTATTATCGTTATTATTAATTTCATTGTCATTATTATTGTTGTTGTTGTTATTATTATTATTAGGGTTAAATATGATTTTAGTCTTGCAGTTATTTGTCAAAATTGTGTTTCCTCCCTAAGGCAAACTTTGGACTTATGTCGTCTTTATGCTTTATAAAATCATGTAAACGATCTTTGATGATGTGTCAGAATTCTTTTTCATCTCTTTATTTTTCTTTTTTATAGTTTCCTACTTCACTATCATCCATGTCTTAAGCTTTTTCACTCTTTTCCCTTTCATTTTCTCTCATTTTTCTCTCCTTAAAGATGTTTTTATTTTTCATCGAGGATCATTTACACCTGTTTATAAAGTATAAGAACGAAATATGTCCAAAGTTTGCTCCAAGGACGAAACACAATTTTGACAAATAGTTCAGGGACTAAAAACATATTTAACCCTTATTATTATTATTAGGGTTAAATTTGTTTTTAGTCCTAAACTATTTGTCAACATTTTGTTTTGTCTCTAGAGAAAACTTTTGACCTATTTCGTCTTTATACTTTATAAACTTGTATAAATGATCCTCAATAACAAATAAAAATGTCTTTAAAAAGAGAGAAATGAGAGGAAGGAGAAGGAAAAAGAGAGAAACAAGCTTAAGAGACATATGATAATAGAGTAGGAAGTTATAGAGAAGGAAAATAAAGAGATAAAAAAGAATTCTAACACATAATTAAGGATCATTTAAACCAGTTTATAAAGTATAAGGACGAAATAAGTCTAAATTTTACCGCAGGATGAAATACAATTTTGAGAAATAATTTAAGGACTAAGAACATATTTAATCCTTATTATGATTATTATTTGTAGTGTTTGTCATATTTCATTTCTACCACTTCTCAATTGCATACAATTTTAAAGAACACATACAATCATATAATTGCACACAATAATCAATATGGGACTATCCATTACACAATAAAAATAAATATTGATAATGTTGTCTCACTAAATATACCAATTTGTTTTGGATTCAAAAGAGTTCTTAAATAATGACTAACAACATAAGTTTTCAACTCTAAACTTATTATTTTTAGACTTTTATTATTAACATATACAATATTAAAAAAAGTATAAATTTCAATATTAATACATATAGCTATAATTTTAACTTCAATAATCATTATTTAGACATCATGATTCAAATTGTTATTCTTAAATACTAAGTTATGGACTATTATAAGATGATTAATATTAACATAAAAAATGTAAATGATTAAGAAAATAAAGTAAACCTGAAAGCCAAAATCCAAGAGAAAATAAATTTGAAGAAACACATGTAAAACGAGAAGTTCTTTTCATTGCCATTTTGCTCAGAGATGTGTTACAAAGAATATCTAAGTTACAATGTGTAATCTTGTGTTTTAATGTCTACACATATCCCATTTATAATATTTATTAATACAAGTTCTTACGACCATTTGAAAATTAAAATAACTTTCAACAACTTTGTGTTTAGTGTCGTAATAAACATTTGTCCACATAGTCTATGATCTTCTTGAAAACTAACGTAATCACTTCTTAAGACCTATCAATTTGTAATTGTTCTTCTGGGTCTCTTTTGTAGTAAATCCATTTGGAACTAAAAGCCATTCACCATTTCGAGATATTATATTTTCTTGGGTCACAACGAATATGAAACTTTTTTTATGATGAGGTTAGAGCTACTTGGTAAAGATTAAAGATTTGATGAAATCAACCTCTTTGGTGACGAAGCATGAAGCCCTAAAGATTTTGAGAGTCTGTAATTTTTGTTTTTAGTTTGCTGTGCAAGCTTATCTCTTTTAGACAATTAGATGATTATCATATTAACTTGAATTTCTTTATACAAACTATCTTAGAAATTATCTTAATCATCTGCACCTTTTAATAAATTAAAAAATCATGCTAATTTGTTAAAATGCTTTTGTAGTATCAGAATTGACTTCAGCTGTTATTTTAATTGGTTAAAACATCAGTTTAATGTGTTAAAAATTATCAGGATCTTGAATATTTTTAAAATAAGTTTATTAATATGTTGAAATTACTTTTCAGTAGATTAATTGTCTTTGGCTCAGTTTGTGTAAAAAATTTTAGATAAGTTTTAATTTATTAAAAATTTGAACTGATCCATTAATTTTACTGATAGATTAAGTTAGGTTTTTAATCCATTAAAACTATCAGTTTTATTAAAATTTCTCTCATTTAAATAGTTTCAATTAAGAAAATTGAAAGGATCTTTTTACTCACTTTTTGAAAGATGCATTGAGAGATAATATTTATGAGCAAGAAGAACTGTGTGTGAGCAATCCAAGATTGGTATTCTTTGATCATTCAATTGTGATTTGAGGGTTGCGTAAAGATCAACCTTGGAATATGAAATTGTGCAAGTACTGCAATTTGTCCCAAGTGATCTCATTCCTTGTTTTCTTGTTTGAGTGTGTTTCTAGATTAGGGTTATCCAGAGGATTTGCAGTAGGGTTATGTAGTTATTGAAATCAAGTCTTTTAGTGTTCAAGACTTGTGTTCTTGATATTTCTTAAACATTATTAGAGTTGTAATTGCTTGTAAGAATACATTGTGATTAGTGGAAGCTTAATTTGTGATTAGGTAACTAGATGCTTATTATTTTTATCTTAGTTCAACCTATCAAGGTTGAGAACGAAAGTTTAACAAGCTAATTTACATTTTTAACAAACTAATTTTTTTAAAGATCTATTCACTCCTTTTTTAGATCTTATTTTTAAACATCTAACAACTCATTGGCTATCTCAGGATATTTTATTTTTTTCAAGTCACGACAATTGATTCCAGTTATTTTCATTGACGGAGCTTTTCAAGGCAGGAAAGACCCTCTCCCATTTTGAGAATTTATTACATATACGTAACGAAAATTAAATATGAAGACTTTCAATTTTTTATATAACACATGTTATTTAATTTTAATAAATATTAAAATATAATCATAGGAAAAAATTAAAAAATTAAATTAAGATATTTTTATATTCTCCTTCACCTATATGTTGAGTTTGTCATTTGTTTAATATACACACAAATTCTTTCTTTATTTATTGATTATCTATTCTGTTTCTTTCTTTTAAGAAAAAAAAATAATTATTTCTTATTTTACTTGATAGTAGAATATAATTTTAAACTATAATATTTTTTATATATAAATTTTTATTTTTTTTCATGTAATTTTTTTTATTTGTACAGAATGTTAGAATATCTTGTCTATTTTTTAAGTTCTTATAATCTAACTAATTTAAGTATTTTTATCTTTAAAAATATTTATGTTATAAATTTTTTTTAAGAATATGATAAGATCTTAAGTCTTTTGAAACAGAAAAATTATTTTTTGCAATGAATATTACAAAAGCAACATTGTAAAATAAAATATAAAATAAATTTATCATCAACAATATGATTATTTATATAAAACACAAATCACTAAAAATTTTAATTTTAATTAAATTATTAATGAGTTTAATAATTTGAAGATATAAAAGATAATCCTTTAAACATATCTAATTTATTTTATAGTTATAATAGAATATAAAATGAATTTATTATTAGTAATATAATTATTTATATAAAACATAAATTACAGAAAAATTTAATTTTAATTAAATTATTAATAAAATTAATAATTTAAAAATATAGAAGATAATCCTTTAATTTATGTTGTAGTTACAGATATATTAAATTATATACTATTTTTGTTGTATTAGTTATATTGATTATATATATATATATATATTGAATATATTATTTTAATTTCTTTAAAATTATTGCTAAAGTAATCATATAAAACTTCTCAAAATACATAATAACTTCATCAAAATTTTCAAGAAATTAAACATCTTCAAAAACAAAGTTAAAAATATTTTTTAAATAACAATATCATTTAATAAATAAATCTTTTCTTTAAATTTTCTTTTGAAATTAATTCTGATAAACTATTTACTTGATTATATAATTATGGGGTTGAAAAAACTAGGAAATAAATTCGTAACCTATTAGTTTCGAGTTTCTAAAAGTATTTAATAAAATTTAATTGATACACAAGTTTCTAAATGTGAAACAACAACAAAAAATGATTATATAAGTTTATTATATAAATGGAATTTGCATATTTTAGATAAAAATATATTATAATGTGATAAAAATTTAAATTTTTTAAAAATAATTAAATTCTTATTAAAAGTTGCATACGTTATTTGAATAAGTAATTTTATTTAAACGAGTTGATATAACAAATATTAATTTAATTTAATTTATTTCTTTTAAAAATTTGAAATTGTTTAATTCTCAATTTAAACTTATGTTACATTTATTTGTTTTTTAAATTATATTATATGCACTTTTTATATATTATTATATGATGAAACATAAATCACTTTAATTTGTAATGTTAATTTTTTTAATTTAAACTGTATAAAAAATTCTAAAATAACTTAAAGATTATTAAATATAGTGTAATAATTATTTTTATAAAATTAAAATAATAATAATAATAATAAATAAATATATTGTTTAATAATAAGAAAATATTAAAATATAAAAAAGAAATAATAGAAAATTAAATAAATTAGAAATTAGGAATAAGTTAAAATAACTTATAAATCATTTTCACATTTTTATTTAAAACTTTATATTAATAAACTAGTTTGATATATTTTATTTAAAAAATTTGTATTAAGAAAACTAGTTTGAGTTATCTTATCAAACAGTTAAATAACTAATGTAGTAGGTAGTCAAATAAATTAATAATCAACTTATTAATCTTACTAAATATATTTTATATATTAATAATAAAATCATTTATCTTACTTTTGAAATCTTTAAACTCTCTGTAAAATCTAAAATATATTAAAAAATAAAAAGTCTGAATAGCTTCCAAAATATATAATCCAGGGCTTATTTTATATATTTTAGATTAATAATTCTGAAACATACTATAATATAATTTCAGTAACATGGTAGTAGTTTTAGAACAATCTAAAATAATATATTTGGAAGTATTGATTGTGAAGAAGTAAAATTTATTCCATTCTTAGAAAAGTTTTTGAAACCTTCTAGATTGGCAAATATTCCCGTGACTTAAATTCAAAATGCGTTGTTTAACTATATTTGGGGCAAATTCTTTTTCCATGTAGCTTTCACATGCATTTATATACACCAAAAATATCAAAATACCTTAATCTAATCTCTTCATAAACCACTTCATTCATTACACTTTTTATTTACTATACAATCTGAAAGTAAACTTTTTTTTTCTTGACAAATTTTTCGATTATATAATTTAAAAATTTTAAATTTTTTTGAATTGCATAATATGAAAATCATTTAAATTATATTATCTAAAAATTATTTATAAAAAATAAAATGATCTTTTAAATTATATAATTTAAAATAATTGTTAGATTATATAATCTAAAATACAAACAAAAACATAAAAGATGTCTAAATACAAAATGGAGGTCAGGAAAAAAAATTTCCCTTATTTCCAAACCACATAAACTACTTGATTTGGAAACAACCGTGAGCTTTGGAGTGTTCATAGAAAAATCACCGATGATTTTTTTTCTCTAATTTTTATTTTACTAAAATAAATAATTAAAATATTAAAGAAAGATGTTAATAATAAATAAATATACTTAATTTTCTTTTTATTCTCATTTATATTTCTTGATCTAACTAATATATATCACTATTACTTTTTTTTATTTTTCTCATTCCCTCAATCAACTTTCATCTTCTAGTACAAAGTCCAAATAAAACATTAATGTTCTTTTCCTTGACACAGACATTCATTATCATTAAATGCATTGAAATAAATTGAGAAGCTCTGAAATCATTAAATGCTATCATTCTTTGGCAATTTTTTCCAATGAAACTTTTCAAATTTAAAAATAGTATTTCTAAATTATCTAATCTAAAATTAAAAAAAAATGTCCAGATCAGAACTCATTTCAAATAATCTAATTTAAAATTGTCAATCTTATTGTATTATCAAAATTACTTTTTATTGATTTTCTTCTTAAAAAGAGAACTCGGAACTAAACAATTAAGAGAAAAATACTTAAACAATTAAGAAACTTATTTTTTATAAAAGAAAAAAAAAGGGAAAAGTAACTTTGGCAAATAAGTTACATACTCTAATCTAATCTTCCTCTTGACCAAAATGATGTGACAAGAAAAACCCAGATTAATTGTTTTAAGAAGGACACAGAAGATTCATCAGAAAAAGATACAAAATCGAAGCTAAACAAATCATAAGTCAATTGAGTAGTCCAGTCTGAGATTACAATATTGAGGACAACAACTAAGTTTTTCACAATCTACAATTCAAGCCAATGTATAGCCAGTGAAACAAGAGAGTTTTTACAACCTTGATTTTCATGTTTCATAACTGTTCTTGCACTTCACTCCAACAGGGTCCAATTGGTTTTCTAATGTTTTTATCCATAATAGACTAACTAAAGATAAACATCAGTACAAGGTTAAGACTTGAAGCTCCATATCATGTCATGAAACACAAACTCAGTACTTAACCAAAGATAAACATTAATACCAGGTCAAGACTTGAAGCTCTATATCATGGCATGAAATACTTACTAGTACTTACACATCTTATCCACCCATCCCAAAATTTTA
Source organism: Lablab purpureus (assembly GCA_030347555.1). NCBI lineage: Eukaryota > Viridiplantae > Streptophyta > Magnoliopsida > Fabales > Fabaceae > Lablab > Lablab purpureus. The sequence continues at coordinate 10,414,613 of CM059260.1, forward strand.
ACCAGAGAAGCTGCTTTGCTAAGCATCTATGTCATTATTCCCTGATCACCCCCAATGAAAATTGAAAATAAACTAGGTGCAGTACAGCATAACAGCTACTCCAAGTGAATCAGGATTTAATGCAGATCAAAAAGGACAGCAAGGGCATGGTCATCCCCATCAATGAAACAAGTATAGAAGGATACTCTTTGATGGTCATGGATCCGTCACATAGGAGGAATTTCTGGTTTTTCAGTTAACATCTAGGATGTTTCAACTTCCATTCGAATGGATCCTTGTCAAAAGGAACTAAATATCTTAAGCAATGAACTAATCTAAATCTGGCAACGGCGTTTTCCAATAGTTCCATGAGTTGTAGTCCTCCTGCGGTATTTTAGAAGTTAGAAGTCAATTTTATTGGTAGTGAAGTTCAGATTCTATTCTACTAACTCAGTGCTAGGAGCTGATTTGTCACCTGCTCGACCAAAGAAGTTGGTGGAAACATGTCATTCACAAGGGTATGTAATGATGTATATGACTTTGCACCAATTCGGTGACTAATAGCTACCTCACCCTGTTATTTTCATAGGCATTTTAGTTGGTTACAAAGAACTAAAGTAACTATAATTGTTACAAATATGAATCCAGGATGCACACCTTAGGGTTAATAATAAATATTTTGCCCTTCGGGATGCCAATCTTTCTGTAACTAAGTTCATCTGTATCTCTATTTCCAAATCCCGCGTAGAACGGATTATAGTCAGAAGGGAAAAGTTTTTTGATATCCTGCATAACAATAGTTTTAGATCATATGTATTACATTGTTGATAAGAAGATGCCTTCCAAGAACACTGCATGCTATACATCCCAGTTACATGGTCTTGTGTTCTGGCAGTTACCTCTAAACAAGCAATCTTGAATTCATGTGGTGCCCTTCGTATCACTTCCATCAGTAAACACACAAAATAACAAGTCAGACGTAAAAATCCACCTCCAAGGAAAAAAGGACAAGTCATGATAAACATATAATGTGCAAGCAATTCATGATTATAATATTTTAGTTACCTAAACAATAACAATACTAAACAGATTACAATGGTGCAACACAGATCAGTAACATAAATAATTAAACTCCAAGGATTAACAAAAATGAATAGCAGGCTGTCAATAGTTCTCACAAATGCTAAAGCAAAGGAGACTGGGTATGATTAAGAATTATATCATTCATCAATAGATAAGCCCGACCTCAAGGTATATGCAGTTACTTCAGTTTATCAAGATCATGAATCTTAAAACACCTCAGACAATAGTCCACTTTTCAGAAATCTTAAAACAACTCAGACAATAGTCCATTTTTCAGAATTTCATGCTCCAGATCCTTTGTCCTTCTTTGCAATTAACAGATAATACGCTCTCTCTTTGGGTGAGGAAAGAACTAAGAGCTTGTTTGTCGTAAATTTGAGTAGACTTGATTTTGATGTAATTGATTTTGAACCGCTGAACATGATTGGAATGTGTCCAGATAATCTCAATAAATACATCCAAATGCAAGTCACAGTGGAATGAGTTAATTTTGGGTGTTTCCCAAAAAACACTAAAATTACATGATATTGACAGCTGTATACATGACTTCTTAAAACCGAATTATCAAACAAAAAAACACAAGTGCATTGACCTAAAATGAAAGCTTTATCATAACATAGCTAACAACCGACTGCATAAACAAAATTGCAGAATCCATCATCACAACCTATGATTCACCAGTACTTTAATTTGTATGACGTATTCAATACTCTAGAATATTTTATCTATACTCATACTCATTAATGAAGTATCCAATCTACGCAACACTAATATTTTTATGATGACAATAGTTTTAATTTTTTATTGACTTAATTAAGTTTTAAACCCCTCATAAATTTGGTAATTTCAATTGAGTCCTTATTAAAAAATTTCATTATATAAAATTTTTTACATTTTTCAATTGAGTTTTTATCGTTTGATGTTTTTGTCAACTGAAGTGACATGACCATTACCTTGCATCGTCATTACTTATATGTCTACATAGAAAATGAAAAACAACTTAATTAAGTTTTAAGTTTCATTTGAGTATTTTCATTTGAGTCCCTACTAAAAATTTTATTCTATTATACATATTTTTCAATTGAGTCACAACCATTTAATTTTGTCATCAACTTAAGTGACGTGACCATTTGATTTTGCAATTTCAAGCACCACATTACGAATTTAGATACCAATAAAAACAAAGTTCTAGAACCTTACAAAATCAAATGCATAAGATTTTGAGCATTGCAAAACTGGGGTGACATTTGATTTTTCAGTCTCAAAATCTTTATATTTTACTATATTCAAAATCTTATGCGTTTGATTTTGCAAGGCTCCCGAACTTCTTTTTTATTGGTATCCAAATTCGTGATGTTATACTTGAAATTGCAAAATCATTCGATCACGTCATTCTCAATTGACAACAAAATCAAACGAAAACAAAATTTTTTAATAGGGACTCAGTTAAAAATATCCAAATTTATGAGGAACTCAACACTTAATTTAATCGTTTTTTTGATTATCTGTGTGTAGAAACATAACTAATGAAAGATAACAGTTAGTAACCCCAATTAACAGCAAAATCAAAAAGCGGAGATTCAATTGAAAAATATAATTTTTTTTTTCTATTTTTGACAATGTCTAAAATGTGATTTTAATTTGTATATTCACAATTGCAATTATATATTTATTATGTTTTAAGACTTTTTATACATATTTCAATACATATATGTCACATCAATTCCGCTTATTTTCAAAATAAGCAGATTGTACGTCGGTACATGCATACTATCTATGCATCATAGATCACAACTAATCTTAGGTTAGAAGTGCCCCACCTTCTCGGTAAAGTGAGGGAAATAATCCGTCAGGTGAGATAACAACAGGTCCATTTGGTAAGGTTTTTCCATCCTGCACACACACAATGTTTATGTAACTTAAGTATTATTACAGTGACCATGTCATTGTTAAGAATTCAGCAATAATATTGCAGGACAAAAAGAAACAAATATAATAAAAAGAGAGTATAATATGGAAATGTTTACTGACTCTTTTTCGCTCCCTAAAATTCAGACACATGAGCATGTGTAAGAAAATTATAACATAATTTAAAAAAGAAGGGACCAGCCCTCTTGATATGAAGCAAGGTCAGAAATACATCTTTCTGGTTCAGACTAGGTACTTACGTTTAGTGCTTCAATGAAATCTACATGGAAATCAATTTTAAATTCTAAGTATAAAAATCCAAATGCCCAGCAATACATGATCCAACTTCCTAATTATAACGTTATTTAACTTTTTGTGTTTGACAGAGGGGAAAAAGTCATAACCATGAGAAGTGTAAAAATCCTGCTTTATCACAGATCAGATTTTACTGCTTTCTTCTTTTTCTAATGCCAATTCCTTCAAACATAAAAATTTCAGCACCTACGGTTACAACGTTTTTAAATCCCATTGTACCTTAATGCCACCTTTTCCTATGGCAACCTCGAAATGATATCTTAATCGAGTAGCCAAATATGCAGTCAAGAAAAGTAATGTCTAGTGGATTTAAATAAAGACTAATACTCCTCCACAAGTAAGGTAGTTGATGCAACATAATCTTAACATCGAAAAAAAAATCATATGATGATACAAATACTTAAAAATGTACAGGATAATTTTCAAATCAGAAATAAATCATCATTGGTCACAGAAAACCTAGGTTTTTAAATACCTGTTTCAGGTTAAGCAAGAAGTTTCTGGTTAGATATGCCTGGACAATTGCACGGGCACTCAGAAAAAGTAGCTGGTATCCATTTTCCTGACATAAAATCCAGATCAAGAATTTAGAAATTCTTCTTCTTGAGATATAAATCGTGACAGTACAATATAAATCCAGACTGCATTTTACATTAGACAGATAGTAAAATATGTTGATAACCATTAAATTTGTTTGCATTTTCATTCTAATGGAAAGAAATGCAAGCAGAATTCTGGGGCAATTAGAATAAACATATCAATAAGCACTTGTAGGATAAAAAAAATACAAAAGTAAAATGAATCAAACTTTTCTCATAAATGAAAATTAACCTCTACTTTTAGAGGAGTTGGATGAAAGAGTTATTCAAAAGTTGAGATGGATAAGTTGATTTTATTTAACCTATACAAGTTTTATTCAATTCATCTTATTTTCTTCTCCCATAACATAAGGGGTCCTAGTTCTAAATTGCATAATAGTAATAATAAATAAGTAAATAAATACATAAATAAAGGAAAGGGTTAGTCCAAGAGTAAGTCCTGGAGACTTAATTCATTTAATAATTTTCATAGACATAAAATTAAAAAATCCAATGATTGAATCTTGAGGTATTATATTAGAGATCCTTGATACCAAATTTAGATAAACTAAACATTCATAGGTATGTAATCTTAATTCTTAATTTTACGAAATGCCAAGTGAAACAGTAAAAGAAAGTATTATGTATGGTAAACTTGAAAAACGCAGGAAAACAAGAAAATAATTTTATTGATAGCAATCAAACCAATTACATTTTCAGCTTCTTTATTTGTAAAAATCAATCTCTCTAAATTAAGGAAACGAAATATGCAGAAATAAATAAAAAGATTTTAAATATATTTTATCCTAATCAATACGGAGATCCTAAAGATCACTATTTATCGCAAGCACACTGTCAGAGTAGTCACTAGCCTTCATATCGACTTCGCTTGTTGATTGAACAAAAAAGATTTGACCAGGCCTCAGGCTCATTTGTTGAGCAATCTCGAGTCCAAGCTCAAAGGAGGAAGGTTTAGTTCCTTCTAAACCCACACATTTATGGGCCCATATATATTTACATTCACATAAGATCTACAAAACAAACCTCACCAAAGAAAGTGTACTTTAAATCACTGCATATGAAATAAGCATTTCTAGTCCACAGTTCAAAACATCCTTAAAATAGAATATCCAAGAGGCAAATAGAAGTTACCTAGCAACTGAATTTTCTTTTCTTTGTCTCTAATAAGAGTCCCTCATCAGTTGCACAAACTCAAACCAAAATTTGGGAATAATGTACACATCTACGTTAAGAGACACATAATGAACAACTAGCAACAAGAATTTGAAATTTAATTACACATTCCACTGTACCATTATCTTCCTACAGAAATATCCCATGAAGATCTGTTTCCATTTTACCTCAGTAAATTTTTGCCATGATAATCCTACTCCAATTGAAATGAACATATGTTAGATATGTATAAATAAGAAAATATGCATACCTTAATGGCACAGAAAAGCCTTGCCACTCCAGATTGCGTCCAATCTTTGCCAACTAAAGGCATGAACTGCCCCAAAACATCAGACCTAAAAGGAAAGAAAACACAAGCTTTTTTTTTAATGTGGATCTCAATTATAATGCAACTGAATTCTATTCCCTCCATATGCAGACATGTTTTCCTAATCATAAGAGCAAATGCAGTCATGTTTAACATCATTTTGTCATGAATGAACATTGTAGCCCAGGGGTGTACAGGGTTTGGTTTTGTATATAAAACCAAACCAAATTCAATTTAAAAAGAATATGTAGATTGGATTTGAAATCAAGCCACTATATTTTTTCAAAACTAGTTTGGTTTTCTACCAAACCAGATTCAAATTATTTAACCAGTTTATGAACAAAACTGGATTTGGTACAAAACTGGGTTTTCATTCAAAACCAGGTTTTAGAACCAAAACTTATTTTTAAAATGGTCCAAAACTGATTTAGAATTAGTTTTATTTATAACCGGTTTTTAAAACCAGATAACCAAACCATTTCTAAGGAATCCAACTAGGTAGGCTTAAAAACCATGAACATTGTTTGGAATTTTCAATAGTGGTTAGGTTTAACTTAACTTTTTTGTTTGCACAGTCCTAATCTATAATAACAAAGACGACTTGGGTATGGGTAAAAGGTTCCAAAAAAACATTCAAAGTTGTGCAATCTGTAAGACCTCCTATTAAGAAGCAATAGCATAGGAGAAATAGAGTTAGGCCCAATTATTGTGCAGTCACCCCTGTTAATGAGGCTTTGTAAAAAGTGTAACTAACCAGCTACCATTCAGATTTTATCTCCTCTTTAAAGTCATTGTTCCAGAGAAGGATTAACCAATAAGGATAGTTTCTTTCTCTCTCTATCTCCCTTTTTTGTATATGATACAGTTCCTAACACTACCATCACAGGGAGTCAATCTATAAAAAATAAAAAACGAAGACAATTCTGTACAAGGTTTAGTCAAAGGGTTAGCATCAGAAGTTTACATAGGATTTGCACAAGCTTAGGAATGACAGATGGTTCAGACTAGAAGTCATTTAATGCACCATAAGCTTATAGAAAGCCTAAGACGAGGAACAACTACAAATCTGAATTTCATACTTCAAAGCAGATCCTGCCCACTCTTCTCCATTGTCTTTCACTTTGTAACAATCTAACCAGAATCAACAATTACCAAAATTTGCATTACAGACGCACACATGGATTTCATCTATATCTAATTTAATCCAAATAGAGAAAAGAGTTGTAGAGAAAAATAACAATATTTAAGTAGCATCTATGTGAAGTCAAGTTAACAGAGTACTCAGTAGCCTAAAAAGCATTATTAGCATCCTTACTTGGTAATAGTTCCATCAACGTCTGAAATAACAATTCTTGCATTCCACTTCCACAAATAAATATGAGCATCAACCTGTTATGCAATTAAACCTTCTCTATTAAACAAAACCCAACCATTGTATATAACTTATACAGGAACTCAGTCAGTCAATGAATGTCAAAACCTGTTGTGTACCGAGAACCCTTGTCGAGAAACTGAATGTTACCAAATTTTGACCATCTTTGAGATTTAAGGATGCTATCTGCTCATTAGTGGGAACATTTGTTCTTAGAAATTGCTTATGAGGAGACCCCTGGGTACTGGATGTTGGAGTTTGGTCTGCAAAAGATCCAGACTCAGAATCAAGAAACACCTCCTCGTTTGATGTGCTGCTATTGGTATGGTCAAATGTTTTGACCTTTCGAAAAGGAATAGGCCAAAGTCTCCATCTGCGTCCAGCCGAAGATGATCCTAGATCATTATCCCTAGACTTCAATGCATGATCCTGTTCCACAGGAATCGTATCTTTGGGCTCAACCGGTAAATCTAAACCATAAACAGCCATTCCAAGAACAAGAGGAGAAGCCTTATCCCACGTCATGTACCTCTCTTTAAACTTGATAACAAGATTTTGATTTTTAATTATTGATGGAGCAGAACTTGTGAAGTCAATTGTGGATATGCGATGTGCTTCAAACACTTCAGCAGCAGCTACTGAACCCATGCCCAGCTTAAGTTCATGACCACAAAGTGAAATCTCAAATCCTGCAAATTAATAGATAAATGAGAATAAATAAACAGTGCATTAATATTAAATAAATAATTGAAGAATCCAAGTGCAACCCATTTGCAGCACTGGTCTTACCCAAACCCAAATTGCTTTGATCCCCTTTATTTGAAGTTTCTGTTTGAGGTTTCACTACCTCACTTGTGGCCCTGACATCTTCGAGTGCAGAGCTTTGTTGACTTTCGTCTACCTCTTTATTTGGTACAGACTTGACAACACGTTCATCATTCTGTTCTGTTTCAGTAGTAACAGAACGAGAGCCAGGATCAGTTTGAACTTCTCCTGATGCATTTTTCTCAACCTCTTGAATTTCCAATTCTGATTTTGGATATCTATGGCCATTAGAAGAAAAAAAAGAAGTAGGAGGTGATAAATCATCACCGTTTTTAGGCTGCACAATCCTCTCTTGTTCATTTTCATTAACTACAGGAAAACTTGCATTAGATTCCTCTGCTGAATTTTGAATCTTCAATGAAGAACCTCTATCTTGTAAATCAGCATTTCCAGCCTGCTGACCGAAATCTTGTAGCTCCAAACAGCTTTTGAAAACATTCTCCCTATCAATACCTTTTGCAGCCACTTCTGAATCAATTTTCACACGATCTTCTTGATTTTTAATCTCTAAGGTTTCCTGTGTCGGACTAATATGTACCTCCTCTCTATGACAAACTTCATTTGAGAGCTTAAGAGTATTATCGTCACCATTAATGTTACAACATCTAGAATGAACATCAGTTGTTCGAGCATCTAGCTGACTAATATGATCATCAGCCCGAGCATTTTCGCCAAATTCTCCATTGCCTTCATACAAGTCAGTCTCTTCACCTGGTCCCAGATGAAATTGAGGAGTTTTTAACTGTAAATCCTCCTCAGTTTGCTCTGTTTCTGAGATAGGGGCCATTAATATATGACCATCAACACTCACCAAGACCATTTCTGGATGTGCACCCTGTGACTCTGAAAAATTGTCTCCCTCTAGGCTCCCAAATGAATTAGTGTCGTATTCTGACAACTCAACTGAATCTTCTAAAGATGATGGATCATCTGGGAATTCATAAAATCTCCTATCAACATCAGATTCTGCCCTTTGAAGTTTAGGCACACGCACAACTGAGGAATCACTCTCATCTTTCAACCTCAGAACCCCAGAATCCGAGATGCTATGATCAAGTCTATGAACATTACTCAAATAGCAATTCTTTTGGTCAATGGAATCTTGAACAACCTCAATTGAATCAATTACTTTATCATCATCCACCTCCTTCAAAAAATAAGCCTCCCCTGAGTTGTCAAGATACATATGAAAATTGGCCTCAACACCATTTACATTTATCTTAACATACTTCTCCGCACCTTTGAGAACACCCTGAAATTTACCAAACCGAACATACCAAGGTGTACTCCGAAATGTCCCATCTTGTTGCTGAACAACAATCACATCAACAGCCCCACCAAAGGGGTGAAAAGGGGTTGCAACTGAGTACACACCTTGAGATATCAAGCTTCCAACTTTTCCTACCACATTCATTTTTTTTCTTCCTCAGAGGGAGAGAGAGGTGAAAAAAAAAAAACAAAACAGACCTCAAAATGTAACCCCGACGAATTACATAAATTATTCCTCCTACTTTTGTCTCTTTCCACTGGATAGCATTACGGTTCCTGATCAAAAACACCACTGCATGCAAACACAAATATACTTTATTTAAAAAATAACAATTTTAAAAAAAAAAAACACTCAATGACTAATTTAACGCACACAAAAAAGGGACTTTTCCCACCTATTAAGAGAATAACAAAAGGGTGACTGAAAATCCAAAGTTGAAACCAGAAAAAACAATATAAAAAGAGGGTGGTACTTACAGATTCAGAAAACAATCTGTGGACTCAAAAACTGATGGCGATTCCAGATTTTCTTCCCTTCTGTTTTATTTTTATGTAATGATGCTGTGAATCCTCCACCTCCTTGTCCTAGGTCGTTGTGAACGTTTTCGCGGAGGGTTCAAAGTTTGAACTTGTGGAGGATTTGGATACCAGAATGGAATATCCCGTTTTCAGAACCAACCCTTTTCACTCCACGCATTAAATAGTTATTCCCACGACGATAATCCTCAATTACTCCATTTTCGCAGCCATATTACCAGAAATACCTTCGCGGATAGTGCATAAATAACGAATCGTGCACGGGGTTTTTTCGTCAGTTTTGTTGGTTTTCGTGCTTCAGCATGGACGAATCGCAACACCGACCACCCTCCATGGTTTGTTCATCATTCTCTTCACTCTTATTTAAAAAATTTATTTCGTTATTTTTTATATTTTCATTTCACTATTTATTTGAACTTGAATATGATTCCATCAGCATTTAACATATAGAAATTATATAAGACTTATTTAATTTTAACATTATACAGTTTTAATACTGTGTGTAATTAAATTGATAGAATTTAAAATATAAAATTAGAATTAAGAATTATTTTATGGAATACATTTTAAAATAAATAAAACTAAAAGAAAATTATTCCGACGTTGTAAATATATAATTATCAAACATAATTTATTCATAAAATAAAAACGAATCGAATCAAAATATTTGAAGTTTTCTTCTTGGTTAAAATCAATTTGTATTAGTAAAGCCTTTTGATAAATATTTCCACAAGGAAAACATAAGAAGAATATATATTGCATTTCAATTTTTTTTCCATAAACTAAAATAAATGCATCTTAATTTTTAAATAAGTTAAATGAAAAGAGTTTTCATTAAAATTAAATATTTAAGGTAGTTTTGTTATATAAAAATAATTTATTTTACTTTGTTATTTTTCTATGAATATTGAAAAAGTTAATCTACATATTATCATAAAAAGAAGAGTCTTAAAGTCTCCTCTTTACTGTCTTGTCACTTACTTTTCGTTGATTTTAAGAGTGTTTAGAAAATTAAATTAGATAAATTTATTTTAATTCTCTATTTCTCTTTAAGAATATTTCTAATTTTATTTATGTGTTATTTGTTGGGGAATTTTATCAATTTTTAAATTCGCACGCGTTGAACACGTGATGTGTTAGGTGAAGATTCAGGTCAGAGCAGATAGAAAAAACAGGTTTATAAAATTAATTAACGTGGGCGCATGTTCTTCGTTTCTCACTATGCAAATGCCAATTTTCCCATCCACAATAAATTTTTATGATAATTGGGACGATTTCTTCTTTTCTTATGTAAGTTTTCCACTTTGTAAGAACAGATCACTCTAGAAGTATGACATGATATTTTTCATTACAAAAGTACAATATTATTTCATTACAGACCACTGCTGTGCGCTGCCAGTAATTGGGCTGCATAGCTAATTTCTCTTTCTTGCTTTAACTGGACTGAATTCAATGCAATTCACAGTTTGTGCACTTCTCCATCCCATTCAAGATTCAATCCTACCATCAACAGATTCAGCTCAATGCAGTCATTTAAGAAAATTAGAATTAGAATAGCAAGTTAAAATTAGATCATTTAAATTAAATGAAAATCTAACACCCTATTTTATTTATTTATTTACATTCATAAAGACTATAAAATTCAGCTTAAAATTTAAAGAAAGTGAAATTGAAAGTTTCAAGGAGATGCAATGAATCACAAGCTGGGAGTATAGAAATCAAGTTATGATTGTACTTTCAAACACAAAATTATTTATTTATTTATTAAGTAAATGTATTCTTTAGAAAAATTATTGGTTGATAAAGTGTTGTTTTTAATTTAAGTATTCAAGCTAACGTCATGAATTAAAACATGGCTTAAATAAAATAAAATTAAACAATTACAATTACTTTTAAAATGGACTTTAGAAATATAATTTACCCATTTATATATATCTCTTAAACTGCAAATTATCCTTACAAAAACCTAAATCATCATTTACATATTATTTATCGTAACTTCTTAGAAAACGTAATGATATAATGATTGACTTCTTGAAAATTTCATTATGACTAATTTATCATCGTAATTTCTTTTAAATCTAGTTATAACTCAAATATATTATAATAAGTTCCTAAAAATCTCACTTGATTATTATAATTTTGTGGAAAGTTTGTTATACTTAATTTGGTAGGAGAGTCATTAAGAAATTCAATCAAAATACCAATACCGGTAATACTTTAAATTACTTATTTAAAGTCCAAAAAGTAACAAAAATAAAACAAAATAATCTATATAAAAGTATTTTGGATTTTAAAAAACTTATTTAATTCTCACATTTTGACTAGAAATCATATATTCATACAAAAGTATTTTTGGCTAGAATATTTGGCATTCATCATGGGACTAAGTAAAATCACTCTCATTATTACAAGAACTTCAATCCTGTGATGATGAGAAGAATCACGACCACAAATAACAATGGGGAAGAAATTTTTACTGTAACTTAAATCATGCAAATTATTCAAGATCCGTAACAACAAAATGACGAAGCACAACAAGTGTGTGAACGACTAGAAGAGGAGAATGCATGGGATCAGCAATCACAGTTTTCCTTAGAGTGGTGAAGAATCCTGACAACTTACGGAAGAATCGTTTAAAATTCAAGAACAATTGTAACAACAAAACGAAGAGCTACAACAAGCTTTGCGGGTACAAGGAGTATGAAGCAACGAATCAATAAGTCCTTGAAGGAGTATTTAACTTGATATTGTAACTTAACAATATGCATTCCCTAACCAAATGATGATTTGTTCATTGACATCTTTGGGAAGGGCTTGTTATCTGGACTATTTGGTGAGTCTCTCATTTAAAGGCCTGTTATTAACATGAAAGAGGTTCAGTTTCGAGTTGCTTCATACATACAAGCTAAAGAGGTAATTGCGTGGAAATGTGTCGAAGAAAAGAAAGACAGGGGGCTTAACAATAGAGGCACCCGATTCTCAGACTCAACATGGAGATATACTCAAGAAACTCGATCTCGCAACCATGAATGGGTCTATCAATCATATTGGAATCTTCAATCAATATTAGATATTGACTAAACTCCATTGATAGTGACTAAAAGTGTACTTTAACAAGATGTGAATGTGACCAAATTTTTGTTTCTACCAAAACAACTGACTACAAGGAAATAGGACTAGATAAAACAACATGGTGTGAATATCATCACATCCACAGACATGATACAAAAGGTATTAATTTGATAGATTGAAAAGCTTATAAGAGAAGGATCTTTGGCCAAATACAATAAAAAAAGTGGGTGATAACACACCTAAAAAAACAAAAATATGATTTCCCACTTAGGTGTCAAGATGGGGATGAGTATAAAAAACTAATATTGGAAGACTTTAACATGATTATCGAGAGATTTTCCAGCGAAGGCTCCACAAGTTCAAAAAGGAAGATATATACCAGATCAGTAATGAGTTTTTTTTCCTTATTTTTTTGTATAAAATGGTGTCTTATAAGTTTTCTAATGACAGAATAATACTTTTTCCAACAACTAAATGTGTAGAACAAATGATTTCATTTTATCATTGATTCTTAGAGAAGAGAATATATACTTAAGTTTAGATCTCGTTTGCCAATTAGATTAAAAAAATGAAGAAATTCAAAGTGGAGAAAAAGTTGGTGTTAATGTAATTCTCTTAAAAAATATTAGATCAAACACATGATCTTTGTAATGGAATAAAAAGTTAATGATTAGAAGAAATACATTATTTAAGCAACTATCATTATTGAAAAAAATGACAATGTATTTATATAGAGAATGTATTTAATTCTTTCTTATTTAAATTTTCCTTTCCAATATAAAAAAAAAGATAATTTTTTTATTATTATATTTTATGATGACTATAACCAAGAGTTAAAGACCATCATTGAATAAAATTAGATTGTATCTTTCACTTCCTATATTTATATATAATTATATATGGTTATCTCAAAACTAAAAGAAAAAAAATGTTTAAAAATTCTTACATTAAATAATGATGAAATTGAATGCAGTCATTAAAAAAAATAATCTACAAATAAATATAAATATGTGAAAATTTTCGAATAATACAAATATTTGTTTGAACTTTCGTATCAGTTACACTTTTTTTTTATCTAATAGAAATACTAATATATTGAATTTTACATTTCCTCTTTTGATTAACTTTTGTTACTAATATAAAAATATGAAATGCATTATCGTTGACTTGTGTTACTTAAATTGTTTTAATCGAAAAGTATATAACAGGCAAGATTCATCAACTAAGTATTTTAATTTATAAATATATATTTATATTGATATATTGATGAAATGTTATTTTTATATACGGAATTACTTTGTAATTATGAGAATGGTTAAATATATAATTAATTTTGATGAAAGATAGTATATTATATGTAAACTAAGTATTTTAACTTTTAATTAATTATCAATATTCATTATTTCTGTTTATAAAATCTTTACATTTTTTTCTGAGATATTAGTTTGAAACATGGTGAATGACAATAGTATTTTATTTTCATTATTTCTACAAAGTTCAAATTATAATCTTTATTTTTATTTTCACATAACATTCTTAAACATTATATTATCATTTAATATTATAATATATTTATATTAAACGAAGATAGAGATGTAACTATTACAACTAAATATATAATTTTAAAAATATTTCAAAATCTTTAAAATTAAAGATAAATAATCTTTAATCCTATATATATATATAAAATATAAAAGTTATTATTTTATAATATATTTATTTTTTATTTATTTATTTATCACTTTTAACTTCATAATTATATTTTTATAAACTCGAATTTATATCATATATATATATATATATATAGAGAAAAAAATGATAGATAAACATCCATCCCACATTTTTCTTTCTTTTATCTATAATTTTTTTACTCTTTTATCTATAATTTTGTTATATAAATATTGGATACAAGTAAGTAATATATTATAGATGGATAGAAATGTATTACTCCTTTTATTTATTTATTTATATATATATATATATTAAAATAATCCCGTATGTTTCACGGTAATGGTACATGGACATCAAAAAACGTGAACCGTAGTCCTACACATGAATGAGTGTAATTTTTTTTTAAAATTTAGAAAAAAAAAATTAATTTAGAGTGTGCGTAGGGAATGAAAGAGTTGTCTGTTTGTTTTTTTCTTTTGGAAAATTCAAAATAATTGACACTGTCAAAGGAAAGCAATTCGAAGTCTGATGTTTACTTTAGTTAATAATGAACAAGACATTAGTTTTCGTCCACTAAATGCGCCGTATCAGTTTCTCACAACCCCACTGGAAAAACATTGAAAAAATAAATAAAAATTACTTGATGATGTCAGTGAGTGGGAGACTGAGTGAGCAGAGTTTTTTCCTAATTGATAACTAATACAAAAAACTTCGCTGACTTCACTTCGATTATTCCACAATTCCTTCTGACCCAAATGGCCGAAACGACCTTCATCACCGGCGTCTTAGCTGTCCTCCTCCTCCTGGTGTCCCCCTCGACGGCAGAGATCAAAACCGTCACCATAACCTCCGACACCCGACCCGTCATCTTATTTCAGAAATTCGGATTCACCAACCCAGGCAACGCGGCGATAATGGCATCGTCGGTGTCCGTGGTGGCGCCGTCGGAACCAGACATCTCCCGGCTAGGGTTCTTCCTCATAAACGATGAATCACTCCCCCAAGTTATAATAGAATTCCAACAAAACCCTAGCTTTTGCATCCTCGATTCCGACTACATCATGCGCTTGTTCACCTTCCGCAGCCTCTCTCCCCCTCCATCCGCCTCCTTCAACCGCACTTATCCCATCACCATCTCCGGCCAATACAGCTTATTCTTCACTAACTGCGCCTTCGAGAGCTCCGTCACGATGGCCGTACACACCGAGCTCTACAACCACAATACCGACGGTTCCCGCAACTACCTCTCCTCTGGCAACACCCACCTCCCTTCACTCTTCTCCCTTTTCACCATCGCTTACTTTTCCTTGCTGGCCTCATGGCTCTACTTCCGCCACGTCCGCAACCACTCCTTTCACCGGATTCATCTCTTCATGACCTTGCTCCTTCTCGTGAAGGCTCTCAGCCTTCTCTGCGCCGCAGTGGACTACCACTCCGTCAAGGTCACTGGTAGCGCTCATGGCTGGGATATCTTCTTCTGCATCTTTCACTTCGCTGGTGTTGTTTTGCTCTTCACTGTGGTCATTTTGGTGGGGACACGCTGGAGCTTCCTGGACCCCGTCGCGTGGGAGAGGGGAAAGAAGGTTCTCTTCGTTGTTATTCCGTCTCAGGCTCTGGCGCGCGTGGCCTTTGTTGTTGTTCAGAAGACTGGACCCTATACCAAGGATTGGGTTACGTGGAACCAGCTTTTCCTTCTGCTTGACTTCGTCGCTTGTTGCGCCATTGTTTTCTTTGTTGGTTGGTCAATGAGATCGCTCAGGAAAACTACGTCCAAGATCCAAGGCGAGCCTGCTGTGAACTTGGATAGATTTAGCCTTATTAGACGGTTCTACATCGTTGTCATTGGCTACTTGCTTTTCACGCGCTTTGGAATTTTTGCTCTCAAGACTGTTGTTGCATATGAAGACGAGTGGGCTGGTAATCTGGTAGAGGAAAGTGCTACTCTTTTGTTTTGCAATGTCATGTTCTACATGTTTTGGTTGATTGAGAAGAATGAATACTCTGTGATGGGTGAAGAGGAAGGAAAACAAGCAAGATCGTTGACGAGGATTTAGAATCTTGAAGTTGAGCTCTAAAACTAATCGCTGCAAACAATTTGATCACCATACAATATTGGAACAAACTCTGTAAATTTGAGACTGTTGCATTTTGTTTCATCTTCACGCTATATTTATGAAGTTATAAGTTAAATGTAATAAAAGAAAAGGAATGTCCAAATATCAAATTTCATTTGTTATTTATGTATATTTAAATTCTGGAAGAAACGTAGTCTAGTCTTTAGTATTTCCTTCGAAAGGCCCATAAATATTGTTTAGAATGGAAAAGTGGATGTCTACCCACCATTTCCTATGGACAAGTATATAAAATCTAAATAAACTGCATAATATATTAAGTAATTAATTATAAATATATTTTAAATATTAAATAATCAAATATATTTTTCAATTATTTAGATCTAAATATTACTGTAATTTCTTATATTTCATAATTTTCTTTTTATAAATTTATAAAAAAAAAGTAAAAAACTTTTTTTACAAACTTTTATAATAAATTTATAACATAAATTTTAGTAGTGTAATATTCAAAAATACAAAAAAAATCTATAAATAGGTATCAATATCATAAAAAATATTTACTTAATAAATAAGAAATTTCAATGTCCTTAATTTTATCATTTCGTTGTTTGTTCTTTTTTTCTTTCCCTTACACATAGATGTGATAAAAAGAGAAAATTAAATATAATTATAAAAAAAGAAAAGTAAATATAATTTACCAAATCTGTTATTGATGAATATATATAAAAAAACATTATTTATTATACAAAATTGACATATAATATATGTTAAAAAAAATTATAAGATAATTAATACAAATTATACAATCACATATAAATCCAACTCTTAATATTAACAACCTAAAGTATATATACAAGTGTAACTAAGTATATAATAGATTAACAAAAAGCCTAATTATTAAATAAAACAATAATCTAATAACTATCATGAAGAAATACTATTTAAATGTATGCTACTAGTTGCTATTCCATTCATTATTCAACTCCATATATTTATACCGAAAGGTAAATAAATGATTAATAAAAGGGCATTGATAGGCGTACACCCAAAATAGGAGTATCACCTATCAACATCTTCTTATAACATATCAAAGCACAATTTGAATGTGAAAAAAATTTAAAAAATAAAATGAGGGTGTTAAACGAATGTGGCTAAGAGGTTCATATATTTTTTTCTTAATAAAAGTACTTTCAACTTCAATGCATAATTCATGCTTATGTAAGTACTTATCATAATAAGAACCGATGTAGGATGATATACTCTTTAAATGCTGAGATTCTTTAATTTTGATGGAAAAGACAAATACGATTCAATCTATGTTAAATCAATATCAGTTGAAATGTAGATAAAATTACAATCTCACCTGTGTTATATAATAGTGACTTATTTATACTCATGTACTAAAATTACAATCTCACATGTGTTCTTAAAAAATATACTATTACATTAAAAAAAAGTTGTTTTAAAGATATTTCATTTTTTTATTATTTAAAAATTTAATGAAGTATTTTTGCATCACATATGCTATAAATGAATAAGTATTTTTGGTTGTAAAATAGTCAAATTACACAATATGATGAGGATGTGTTCACTTTAGATGTGTTTCTCTTAAATTGTGTAGGATCACACACTTGTACCTTCATTACTTTCATTACTTTCTAGGAAAGATTATACATTCTTTTGGGTTTTTCTATTGAAACAAGATTTAAGAAGTTGTACTATTGTCAACTTAAAGTCTCATACTCTAAATTATGTGTGATGCTATGATGCTATTGAAATATTAATTAATGTCCATATAGCATAAATGATTGCTTATAATTTTCTTTCAATATCATGATTGAATTCTACACTCAGCTTAGAAAAATTAGAAAAGACCTTATAATGTTTTTACACCTACCTAATGTAAGTCCTTCCACAAACCCTAACCTCTTCACTTTCACTAAAGCAATTTAGAAAACTTATCAAACAAACCACCATCATGGAAAATCGAAATAGTTATGACTTTTCTTACAAATGTTGTAATCCTAGAACAATAACCATCCAATATAACTGATTTTTCAATTAACTATTTTACATGATCACTAAAGTCTTAAACTACAGATGTGGTAAAGAAGTCATAAAAACTAATTATTTAACTTTTTATTGTAGTTGTTAATAAAAAATGTTCATGACTGTAACAGCCCAAAACAGTAAAAATTTTAAACTAAGAAAAATAAAGTTTTCCATTCATAAGAACAAGGAGTAAAGGGATAAGAAAAAGGGCATAGAGTGTACAACCAAGGTTATACAGTCATCCCAAATGGAGTACAATCCATCTCAAAATATATCTGGCTACAGGCAGCCATAAAATACAAAATGAAACCATAGAAAAACAAACAAATCATGAAGCCACTACTCCTTCTTAGCTTTGTTGGCAGAAGCTGTATCCTTCTTGTCATCTGCTCCCGTGTTAAACAAGATCATAGCAGAATCATACAAATAGCACAATACAAAATAAAGGGTGAGACACATTTCATATCATTCAATATTTACATGTTGGATTACAAGTTCTACAACATACCACACACATAGAATTAGCCTACCAAAGGCCTTTGCATACACAAGCACACACAACTAGACTGACGACTTCCGAAAGACTTGTATGAAGTTAGACCTTAGGAACTAACACCTGAATTATCACATGGAGTTACATCCCCATCCAGACCCATGGATGTCAGGGTAACAGAACTTAGGCCCTTCCTGAGGGTGATCCTAATTCCGTCTCCATCGATTTCTCACAACTAGGGTTAGTGTCTATCTGACTCTAACCACTAATGAAGTTTGGATTGTTCCCTTCAGATATCCCAAATCATACATACACTAAAGTTATTGCATACAAACATATCATTCCACAACATTCTCTCTATTCATCCTTTGCTCTCATCATTACATTGGCCTCAGTGTCAGGTACTCATCACACTGGTCTTACTGCCAACAATCAACATCACACTCATATGCATCATAGACATCATCTCATACTTAGAATATTTATGTAAAATCATATTAAATCAATCCATTACTCAACATATCTCATAATTTAGAAGAATTTACAGTCAACAAACAGGTGCTGCTCGAAATTGAACAACACCTCCCCTAAAACTGAGTATCCTCTCAATTTTGGGTACCTAATACAATCATCCAACAGTTCATACACATTAAATAAAGTATCAAAACATGCAATAATGTGGGGGAAAACTTCCCTCCCATGCTATTCTCAATTGGTGGCTCAATTCCATATTTTACTCATCTTAGAACTTTCAATTCAATTAACTCAACATAAAGACATTAATCCACAAGTTCATTTCCACACTCACTTATACGATACATTCAACACAACTTACATTATGCAGCACATGGTATCTCATCTACACATCTCAGTCAGTCAAAACAAGAAATACCACTTACAAAGCATCAATTGAACACTTTTCTTTCTAGCTCAAGAAATCATTCAAATTTAAAAGTAACAGCAAACCAATGTCACACCAATTTTGTAAAAGACAAGCCCTATTTTCCAAACCAGTTTCACAAATGCAGGATACTCTACCATTTCAACAACTGAATAGAACCAAAGGTGCTCCCCCCTTACCTGAAAATCCAAGCTTCTCCTAAAGCACCCAAACGCTTTTCCTCTTCAAAGAGCACTTGCAACTAACACAAAAGGGGACATAAATGACGAATAAGATACACCATTACGATCAAGAAACATTGAGGAACACAAAGGAACTCCAAAAAAACCCAAAATGACCAAGAATCGATCTTCAAATCAAAAACCCCCAATTTCGAACCCTAAAAGTGCGCGAAGGAGAAAACTTACTAGAATCAAAAATCTAATCGGCCAATCCTCTTCTATTCTTCGCCACGAGTCCAACGGTGGTCTCCATTCTTCAATCGGCCAAGAATCGGGTGAGAAGCGGAGGAGAGAAGTCAGAGAAGGAAGGGTTTAGAGAGAGAGAGCTTGAGGAGAGAGAAAGTGATTTTAAGAAATGAAGAACGAAAAGTATTTTTATTAGTTTCAAAAGTAGGGAACCCACCCCTCTATGTTCTTCATTACTTTAACCTTACCTCTCTACTTAGCTTTCATTTCTCTAAATCCTTACAATGACTCACTAGAAATCAAATTACTGATAACATTGAATATATTATCAAACATTATAAAAAAAATTAAGCTATTCACCCTAAGAGTACAACTGAATAATCATGGATAATATTGAATTGTTTGTCTAAACCATATATTTACATAGGCTAACATGATGAATATTAATAATTATTCATGACTTACAAAATAATGTACCTACATGGATTAGTACCACATAAGACCTGAATATTTGTTTCATTTAAATTATGTTTTCGTATTTTCAATTACATATATACAATATAATATAATATATATATATATATATATTTAACTTTGAAATATATGAAATTTCAATTAGTCATATCTAAATTTCTTTACATTTAAATATTTTATCATTAAATATTATTTTATAAATTTCTTAAATAAGTTTCTTTCAAATATTATTAGTTAGACTTGTCATTTTAAAATTTCTTTAAGTAATTTTTTCCAAAATATTTTAAACATTTCTACATTTAAATATTTCATTATCAATATTATTTCATAGACTTATCTTCAATAATTATTCCAAATATTTTATTTTTTATCATAAATAATAATAATATAGTTTTAATATATTTTTAAAACATTGTTTTTAATTAACACTAAGTTTATAAATTTGTTAACAATAAAAAATTCAAATTGATAATGATAGTTAATTACAAAGTTTTTTCAATTAGCAAATTATTGAATTATTATTTTTAATATAATAATAATAATAGTAATAATAATAACCGTTGTAAAAAGTGGTAGTTCTAATTGCCATATTTTACGTGTTGGGTGGTCCTTCGCCGTTGTCATTTTTTACATTTTCGAACTGCCCATTCTTTACATAATGAAACCGTCATTTAATACATTGTAATAACTGACGGGTGTAGCGACAATTCAAATAAAACCGCCATTTATTACTTTGTGACGGCTAGAATTATGGCGGTATGGATACCCGTCACACGCGTATTTTGTGGCGATTAGAACTGCCACATCTTACCAAAATATCTGCCACATATTATATGATTTTTTGTAGTGAAATATGAAAAAAATTAAAAAATATAAAATGAGGGTGTTAAACGAGTGTAGCTAAGAGGTCCATATATTTTTTTCTTAATAAAAATACTTTCAACTTCAATGCATAATTCATGCTTATGTAAGTAGTCATCTTAATAAAAACTTATGTGGGGTGATATACTTTTTAAATGCTAAGATTCTTTAATTTTGATGGGGAAGACAAATACGATCCAATTCCTATTACATCAATATGAGTTGAAATGTAGATAAAATTACAATCTCACATGTGTTATATAATATTGACTTATTTATACTCATGTACTATGACATGTTTCTTAAAAAAATATATTATTACATAAAAAAAGTTGTTTTAAAGATATTTAATTCTTTTATTATTTAAAAAATTAATGAAGTATTTTTGCATCACATATGCTATAAATGAATAAGTATTTTTGGTTGTAAAATAGTCAAATTACACAATATGATGAGGATGTGTTCACTTTAAATGTGTTTCTTATAAATTGTGGAGGATCACACACTTGTACTTTTATTATTTTGTAGGCAAGATTATACATTCTTTTGGGTTTTTCTGATGAAACAATATTTAAAAAGTTGTATTGTCAACTTAAAGTCTCATAAAACTCTAAATTAGGTGTGATGCTATGATGCTACTTAAATATTAATTAATGTCCATATAGCATAAATGATTCCTTATAATTTTCTTTCATTATCATGATTGAATTCTACACTAAGCTTAGAAAATTAACAAAAGACTTTATAATTTTTTTACACCCACCTAATGTAAGTTCTTCCACAAACCTTAATCTCTTCACTTTCACTAAAGCAATTTAGAGAACTTATCGAATAAACCACCAATCATAGAAAATTAAAATGGTTATGACTTTTCTTACAAATGTTGTAATCCTAAAATAATAACCATCCAATACAACTTATTTTTCAATCAATTATTTCACATGATCACCAAAATATTAAACTACAGATATGGTAAAGAAGTTATAAAAACTAATTATTAACTTTTGATTTGAGTTGTTAATAAAAAATGTTCATGACGAAAAAAATTTAAACTATTCACCCTAAGCGTACAATTAAATAATCATGGACAATATTGAATTATTTGTCTAAACAAAAAATTTATAGAATAACATGATGAATAATGATTCATGACTATTTAATAGATTACCTACATTGATTAGTACCAATTTGTTTCATTTAAATTATGTTTTCAAATTTTCAATTATATATATATACCTTTAACTTTGAAATATATGGAATTTCAATTAGTCAAATCTAAATTTCTTTATATTTAAATATTTTATCATTAAATATTATTTTATAAATTTCTTAAATAAGTTTCTTTCAAATATTATTAGTTAGACTTGTCATTTTACAAATTTCTTCAAGTAATTTTTTCCAAAATATTTTAAACATTTATACATTTAAATATTTCATTATTGATATTATTTCATAGACTTATCTTCAATAATTATTTCAAATATTTTATTTTTTTATCATAAATAATAATAATATAGTTTTAATATATTTTTAAAACATTGTTTTTAAATAACACTAAGTTTATAAATTTGTTAACAATAAAAAATTCAAATTGATAAAGATAGTTAATTACAAAGTTTTTTCAATTAGCAAATTATTGAATTATTATTTTTAATATAATAATAATAATAAAAAGCAGAGATTGTTTTGTATCCTTTTTATAATTTGGTTAACTTGTATTAAATCCAGGATAAATTGATCTAAATGTCGGAATAAGAATGCGACGCTGCCTAACAATTTATAACTCCGCCCAACTGCGATCGAGCACAACGGCGTTGACAAAGTGCCTCCAAACACACACGACACCGTAACAACATTGGAACTCACATGCATGTTTAATTTTCAACTCTCATGAAGTAGGAGATGAAAACACAGAAAACAATCCTTAACTTGAGTCGCTTCATCACCTCGAAGATGAGCAAAATCACCACCCTTCTCCTCCTCCTTCTGCTGTCTTCTTCCACGGCGGAGATAAAAACCATATCCATAACCTCCGACACCCGAAACCTCATCCTCTTTGAGATATTCCGGTTTACGAACCCGGGCCACTTGTCGATCGTGGTGTCGTCCGTGTCCGTGGTGCCCCCGTCGCCACCACAGGACCCTTCGTCGCAAGGGTTCTTCCTAATAACCCAAGAATCACTCCTCCATGTCTTCACAGGAATCAAACGTAACCATAACTTTTGCTTCCTTGATTCTCCCTACACTGAACGCCTCTTCACCTTCCGTAACCTAGCTCCCCCTCCTGCCGCCTCCTTCAACCGCACCTTCCTCGTCACCGTCTCCAAAGCATACAGCCTCTACTTCGCTAACTGCGCCGCCGGAAGCTCCGTCACCATAACCGTCCACACCGAGTTTTACAACCTAAACCGTAACGGTTCCCCGAATTACCTATCCTCCGGCCAAACCTACCTTCCTTCTGTCTTCTTCTTCTTCTCCATCGCTTATTTCTCTTTCCTAGCCTTCTGGCTCTACCTCTGCCACCTCACCAAGCATTCTCTTCACCGGATTCACCTCTTCATGGCCTTGTTCCTCCTTGTGAAGGCTCTATCCCTTCTCTTCTCCGCAGTGGACAAGTACCGCGTCCGGGTGACTGGCATTTCTCGTGGTTGGGACGTCCTCTTCTTCATCTTTCACTCCATTCGCGTGGTTTTGTTCTTCACCGTGGTCATTTTGGTGGGGACACGCTGGACCTTCCTCCACCCCTTCGCGCGGGGGATGGGGAAGAAGGTGATCTTCGTGGTGATCCCGCTTCAGGTTATGGCTAGTGTGGCTTTCGTTGTTGTTCAGAAGACTGGACCCTATATCAAGGATTGGGTTACTTTGAACCTGGTTTTCTTGCTCCTTGACTTCAGCTATTGCTTTGTGATCTTCTTCCTTGTTGTTTGGTCCCTACGAACGCTCCGAGAAATTACCCCCATAACCAAAGGCAAGGCTGCTATGGACTTGCACGAGTTTAGCGTTATCATGATGAGGTGGTTCTACAAGGTGGTCATTGGTTACTTGTTTCTCACGCGCGTTGTGCTGGTTCCTCTCAGGACCATTCTTGCCTATACAAAGTACGAGTGGGTGAGTTATCTGGTTGAGGAAACTTTTAGTCTTGTGTTTTGCTGTATCCTGTTCTGCGTGTTTAGGCTTCTCGATAACAATGCGATCAATGATGAGAAGGAAGAAGAAGAGTGTGAGATTGATGTCAAAGAATAAGAATGAAATTTCTAACAATTAGACATACATTACATTGACCTGACACTTGTATTTTTTTTTAATTATTTTTTCTTCTTATTGTATTTGAGTAAGGAGTGAAAAAATGGGACCATGATAAACAGACAGTAAAATTTCTCAAACCGTGATTCGACACCTTCTTACAACACACAATTAAGCTCAATTCAAAAGTAAAAAAAAATTGAAAAAATAAATGCAGGTATTGGAACAAGGTAGATTTGGTGTGCGTCTAATATTTTCCGAAAGGAAAACTTTCTCTTGACATCATTTGAGCTTTTGACACACACTTTACAATGCTTACATGGATGGGTAGCTGGCATGGTATGGATATTTTTGTCCATGAAACATAAAATTTGAAAATAAAATTTACTTGTGTGGATTTGTCATCTACTCAAGGTTTAGCCGTGGAAGGGCAAACATGATAAAACTGAAGAAAAAGAAGAACAGCATAACATGAGAGAACTGAAAAGGAAGAAGACCACTGAACCACCACCAAATGTGAGAGAAGATCATCGGAAAAAGAACACAACACCATTTTGTTAGAGAAAAGAATTTTGAAAAAAACCACCATAATCGTGTAAAGTTTCATAAGGGAAAAGGAAGAAGATCACCACACCGTTTGGGGAGAGAAGAGGGGTTTCAGAAGAACCCGTAATCGCACAACAATCGTAATCATTTAGGGTTGTCACAAGAAACAAGGTTTTGTTGAAGGCACTAAGAGAAGAGGAAGAAGAACATCATGACACTAGAGGATATTGTTTTCAAAAGTAGCACCAATAGGATTGAAATTTCATATAAAAGGATTTGAAGAATTGAGATAAGAGAAGAGGTTTACAATAGAGAAACAACTTTTTTGAAACATCATTTTGTTAGGAGAAGAGTCATGTATTTTAAGAGTAAGGTGTTTTCAATATTTAGCTTTGCTTGAAAACTAGATAGGACACACAACTGTCACTTGAAAATGTTCTTTCTCTTGTTGATTGTGTTCGACTTAGATTTTGGGTTGGCTCCATCAACAATGATACATTTTGTTAGAATTTTGCATGATACCTTTTTGCTTAAATATAGCAGACGCTTTGAAAATAGTTCACTGGATGGGTACGTGCCTTAAAGACTCAACAATCTCACCACTGTTAATGACCTATTAACACCTAAATTATAATGTGCCAACTAGAGTTTTATTCATCTTTATGTATATTTTGGTATCAGCAGCAAGACTAATTCAATCTTTGTATGAATTTTTTTTTGGTTTTATACTTTTCACTTTTTTCAAGTTGTTGTCCCACAATAAGCTGCAAGGTGCCCTGCCAAACCTTACTGGGATGAATACTCTCTAAAATAATTGTCAGTAACAAAACGTTTGTCTGTGACAATTTTGAAGTATTATTAATCAACCTTTTAAAATGTATGTTTCTTGTGTGACAAATGAGTTAATTCTTCAAAATCTGTTTTGAAGGGATCTGAGCCACAATAGCTTTGACGAGTCAAGCTTTCTATCGTGGCTTTTGATTATAAAGAATTTAACAACATTATATGTCTTTATTTTGCACTTGTTTCACACTTGAGTTCTCTGCCTTTGTGGTTTCCTTACTTCAATGAAGTTTACTTTTATGATGGTTGGTAGACAAATGGAGAATCTGTACCTTGTTCGAACGATTTTGAATCTTTTATTTAGACTTGCCAATTTACAGAATGTGTGAGTTACTTGTCTTAATGATTAATCTTACAGTCTTTGCTTTGTGAAATAAAAATGTGAAGTTATTACATATTCATCATTTTTAAGTAACATATATAACAATGTTATTGGATCAGGGGGTTATGAAAAGGTCTTGAATGTTTCTTGTTACCTTTAATATTTTGTTATACGAGCTAAATATTTTGTCAATTTAGTTACATAGTCATTATTTTTTGGAATATCTCCTTCGCTAGTTCCTTATTCTAATTCTTCTACATTTCTAACTCTAATAGGATAGTCTTTTACTCATTCATAGCTCTTGCGTGGCATAACCACTCAATGACACTCATCATTTGTATGCACTTGGAGCTTGAAGCTACCATTAACAGAACATTTAAGTCCTTCATTAGCAAAAAAAGTTTATAAGAACATGATATAAACGTGACATTTATTGACAAAAATTTAACTATATACATCTAGCAATAGACTAATAAGTAAATTTCACAGGTTCACTAGGGAACTCTTCCCACTGGACAAGTGGTAGCCACAAAGTAAGCTAAAAAAGAATCAAAGCAGGGAGCACAAGAATTCAAAGCTAAAATTAAACTTCTTTTAAGAGTCCACCACAAAATCTGGTTGGGAATTCTTCTTTGGACAAGAAGAGCAAATGTTGGTTTACGAGTTTGTTTCTAATGGAACTTTGAAGGACGCTCTCACATGTACTTATATTATATATATTCAGTTTCATACTTACAACACATATTATATTAGTATTATTAGTTTGGAATATTTTACTACATTATATCTATTTTTTGATCAGTACTCACTATTCAGTTTCACAAGTGTCATCCAAAAAATATTGATAAAGCACTGAATTATATATGCTTTTGAAAGATAAATTAACTTACTTAAATCCAAGTTCCAATGTTTCATTTCTTATAAAAATTATATTCAAATTAGTAAATGGTTTCTTAATAAGCTATGCCAAATTCATAACTCAGTATTTATTGTACCTAATAAGTAATAACATGCATATGATATATCTTCTATGATATTTACTATAAAGAAGCAGCCAAATTACTGATTCAAATTTTTCAAATGTGTGGGGGGTTGAATATCATCGATTGCTTTCTTTTGCAAAGTTTTAAAATAACTTTAATCTAAATCAACCTTTTAAAACGAATGTGAATAACCATTTACATTTTAACCTTCAAAAATTTTGTTCACAATTCTCAAAATGTATTACAAGTCCACCTACCATGATTAAAATAGGTAACCACATTGGTTACAATCCATGTAAATCATGATTGTGCATAACAGTACACATAGGTAACTATATAATTGAACATTGGTAAGCATGTATTCTTAAACTAAATAGTTTTCTCAACACAAATGTCTAAGCAATTATTTTTACTTTTGTAGTAAATATTGTGTGCCTTGAATGGATTGATTGTTTTCTTCATGAAGAAGTGCATAAGCAATCGAGTAAACATTCTATTGTTTTTTGTGTTTTGTGCATAAACTACCACATAAATAACAAGGGGTAACCACTTATGTTTAACCAACGAATACACTTTTTCAAAATTGTACACGTCAACCCAACTTCACTTACCAATTTGAAGGTAAACAACTTTATAAGAATTAATTCCATGGGTGACCATGTTGACTTCATTCCACTTTTAGAGTTAGTGTGCACAATACACTCATGTAACCACATAATTGAACATGGATAATTAGGTATTTTTAAAATGAGAAGTTTTTTTAACAACACAAATGACTAAGCAATTCTTCTTACCTCTGTAGTAAATCTTTTGTACCTTGAATGGATGATTGTTTTCCTTTCATGAAGAGGTGCATAACCAACCAATTGAGTAAACATTCTATACTTGTTGTGTTTTGTGCATAATTTGCCACATAACTAATCACATCAATAACAAAAGGTAACCACTTATGTTTAATCTGCAAATACAATTTTGGAAATGGTATGTTTGTTTATAACCAATTATGTGTAATTATAATTTATTATATATGTGTTTTCGGAAATGTGCATGATTTGCAGATCGACTATTCAAAGAAATAATTGATTATCCTTCAACTGGAAAATACTTTTTTAGTGTTATCAGTATATGGTTACTCGTAAAATTTTATGTGGTTACTATGGTTGAACTTTTTGTACAAAAATGAAAAAATTGACAACTTCAGTATTGTGATTATTGACTAAGGTTTTGATGAAAGGAAAACAATGCATTCCTTGGATAAAAAGAAAAATTTGTTGTGAGGTGCCTATAATTGGCTTTAAAGTTGTCATGGAAAAACTTTTGAAGTCATACACAAGTGGTTACTCATGTTCATATATGTGGTTACCTATGTACTAGTTTTCACACAGGAAGAATTTATATGGCTTCAAACTAGCATTTTTTGTTATGAGCATTCCAAAGATCAAATGAATTCGTTTCATCATAGGGGATGGAGTTGGGTTTATGTGTGGTCATTTGGAAAGCCTTTTTTGAATGTTACCAATATATGGTTACCCATAATCACTTATGTGGTTAACCTCATTGTACTTTTTGGACAAATATGAGAACATTAGCATCTTTAATATTGACCACGATCATCATGACAGGTAAAAAATGTATTCCTTGAAAATAAAATAGAAGTTTGTTGTGAGTTGCCTGCATTTGGCTTTAAACTTGTCATAGGAAAAACTGGTGAACTCATAAGTAAATGGTTACTCATGTTCATATATGTGGTTACATGTGTATTACAGTTTGCACATGAAGGGTATATATGGCTTGAAAGACATTTTTTGTTGTAAGCATTGTTAAGATCAATTCACTTCATTTCATCATGGGTGATGGAGTTAATGTTTTGGTTGGGGAAAAAGAAAAATTAGTTATGAGGTGCAAGAATTGACTTTAAGCTTGTCAGGAGAAAAAAAATGCTAAACTATGAGTAAATGGTTATGTATGGTTACATATGTGTCAGTTTATATTCAAGAAGAATTTATATCCTCTAAACCAACATTGTTTGTTATGAACACAAATAACTTCATTTCATCTTGGGGTGGAGTTGAGTTTGTGTATGATCATTTGGAAAGTCCTTTTTAAATTTTACTAGTATATAGTTAACCGTACTTAATTATTGTTATAAAAATATTATTGTTAAAGTTAGAATTAAATATTAAAAAGTGAAATTTTAGAAAGTTGACATAAATGTAAATTATATATTAACACTTATTTAAATATTTTATTAAAAATATACTTAATAGTGCATTTATTGTAACATTAATAATTAATCAGAGGTTTGAAATTTATTTATTTTTATTTCCAAATAACTAAAAAAGAAAAGGAAAAAAAAAGGATCATGTAATTTTATTTTCATCTATTTATATCATTCAATGAAAATAACATATTTTTTCCTGTTTACTTTTAGGAAGAAGAAAAAAAACATAAATATAAATTTATTATTGCATTATAAATTATGATACATAAATAGATGCTTTTATATGTTTTATTAGATATTCTTAGAGTTTTTGTCCCTTCTTCATTAAGAGGATGCATTTTACATACAATTTTAATATTTCATTTTACATTCTGACATTGTTTTTAAGAGAAATGTATATATACTTTTTTTATGATTTATTTGTTTTATCACTAACATAAAGTAGGGACAAATGTACATCTAAATTTAAAAATATGAATAAAATTATCGTCAATTCTATCATGCCTTCTCCTATAATTAAAACCAAAGAATATCTTATCAAGTCTTCTCATAAGTTTGAGTTGTAGAAGCTTCAAACTCTAAAATACCCTATACAATTCTTGCATTTTACATTTTTAAAGCACCTTTCCTTTGAAGCCTCAATATGCTCTAAATATGAATTTTCTTATACCCTCCATGAAAAAATGTCTGAAGTTATTTGTGGAAGTAGACAATAATCACTGCAAAACTAGGAACAAGTTGTTGGACAACCATGTTAGAGATGGAATTTAATCTTTATCTAATTAGAGAAGAACTCTTACAATTCAGCTTGCTCCTTGCACACAAATAGAAAATAGTAGCCATGTATTTGGATTTAGTTGTGATGATTGTGAAATTAAGATTGCAGTAATTATCTATTAATTTTGTTTGGAGCCATTTAGAAGTACATAGTCAAATTACAACTTAAATTACTTTTTATAGGATAATGCAACCCTAGAATATGAATAGTTTCTTTATCATGAATTATGAGTAATAAGTCACTAAGAAAATGAAATAATTTTTTTTCTCTTCCTTTACTGAATACGGAGGAGGGGGGTTGATAAAACCAAGAAAGTCAGACAGTAAACTTATCTTGGGAGGTATATGCATGTGAGAGGGGGGGGATTGATGCATTTAAAAACCTGTGATCCCAGCCAATAGTTGCAGCCATTTTTCCATCATGTTGAATTGAGATGCTTGATATGCTTGGTCACTCCAAACTGACTTCTTTCTTCACTATCCAAATACCCTATAGCCAACATGATATAAATAGGAAAAAATATAAAGAAGTTGAAGAAGGCATAGAAAACATTAAATTGCAGATTGAAAAGGCATCATAAAAAAATTAGTAGAAAATAATTCTGAAATACAATTAAGAAAACTATCATTTCCTATTTTCAGACCCTACTTTTTAGTTACTCTGTTAGTCATACTAATTGAGTGCAACATCAAATCTATATTTATATATAATTGAACATGTGTTAATAGTAACTAGGTGATTTACTTACTGAATATATTTTAATCCCTATACATACAAATTGGACACATTTGACTGTGGAAAACAACCTCTAATCAAATGAATGATTTAAAATCCAAGTTGAAGCCAATAGTCACTCATCTAACAAGTAAAATTAGCAACTAACTAAAAGAGAAAGACAGAAGAAAACACAGTTATTTTGGTATTGTTTCAAACAAGGAAGCCAGGGGAGATAGAAAATCATAAAAAAATAAACTGATAATTGAAACACAAACACTAACTTAAGGCCATATCTTTTTCTTTGCATCTAACATTTAATTTCTTGTGTCATTTGCCTTTTGTACCAAACCACAAAATAGGAACCCATCCAAGATTTATTCGATAATCTCAGCCTTAATGGTGAAGTGTACAACAAAAATATGACTAATAAATATTAGATAATTAAAACATATTTTTAATATCTAAAACCCATATGAACTGCACCAATTACGTTTTTTTTTAATTATATGTCAGAGAAAAAAATCTTGATCATTGAATAGAGTAGTCAAGAGAACGCAAGGTTTATAGTAGAAATCGGAACATGACAATCAATATCAAGACAAACTACATAAAGACCTAATTAGGGAAAATAGGTGTAGTGCTTCACTGTTTCTTAAACCGGACCAAACTACACTGTTTCTTAAACCGGACCAAACTAAGCAAGTCATTTTCAATTGCCAAAAAACAAACAGAATGAACACACAAAAACAGTAGAAAAACAAAAATATAAACACTATGTACAGATCCAAAATACACAAAAAAACACAAATACAAACACTATTTATGGATCCAAAATACACACCAACGAAAACCCTAAACAATTTTACCTTTAGGGTTTAAGGTTTAAACAATTTTACCTTTCGTTATACTAGATTATGGCTAGGGATGGCAAAGTGGGTTGGGCTCGGTGGGCCGGCCCGCCAACCCAATAGCATATGGGCGGGGCAGGTTAGCATTTTGAACCCGCCAACCAACCCGTCAGGTCACAGGCAGGGCGGGGCGGGCCAACCTGCTGGCCCGCGAAAAAAAATATATTGTATTTTTAAGATGTCATGTCACTATATACATCTTTAATATATTATTGTAATTACAAAAATTCATTTAAATTGGACACAAACAGAATAGCTACAAAGAAAAAAAAGTGCAATTTAAAACCAAAGATCCAAAAAAAAAAAAAAAAATAGACTTTTAAAAAAAAATGCAAAACAAAAGAAATAATCGGGCTAGCCCGTCCTATGACGGGACGGGTTAGAAATTTTGGCTCGCATCACTGTGGCGGTCTGGGCTGGCCCGACCCATTTTTGGCGGGCTCATGGTGGGGCGAGCCTAAATGGGCCGGGCTGACCCGTTTTGCCACCCCTAATTATGGCTTAGGGCACCACAACCACTCGGTCACCACTAAACCACCACCGAACCACCAACACCGGTACAAGCCACCGCAAGAGAGAACCCAACCAACAACTCAACCAAAGCTAGTACACATCAACCAACCAACCAACACCGATAACCCACCACACGCCATAGTAGGAGATTCACGAAATGCAGAATACAAAACAGATAAAATGAAAAAACCCACTGAAACACCACATCACCTCTAAACACCATCGAAACCCTAAACACCACGTCACTGCTACAACCAACAACCAAGCCATGTTGTTGGTACACGGTGCCATCAGAGACCACCAACGAATGGAAGAAAGAAAACCAATGAAAGTGCGCTGACGAGAGACTGAGAGAGCGAAGGAAAGCAGGAGAACAAATGAGAATGAAAGAGCTCGAACCAAAATGAGAAAAAAAAAACTCCTTATAATCACGTGGGCGTCATAATATATAAAAAAATTATTATTTATACCATGTCACTGCCACGTTAGTGGTTGTCAAATGGGAGTGTTGACGTGGCAATGTCAACCAAAATTTTATTATCTGGAGAGCTGATATGTTGACACCGTCACGTCAACATTTTCATTTGACAACAGCTGATGTGGCGGTGATGTGGCAAATATATAAATTTTTTAATAAAATATGGGGTCTATAATAGAATAGGGTTTATATAAGAGATTTTGAAAGTTTTGGTTTCGTGCACGCTGCTCTCTGGTTCTTGCATTGGTTTCATGCACGCGAGGAGTGTTGTTCTTGGGCAGTGGGTTTGGGTTCTGGGAAGTAGCGGTGGTGGTGTTTGGTGGTGACGGTGGTTCTGTCTATGTTGTTTCAATAAAGTTGTACCTGTATTGTAACCTTGTTCAGTTATCTCAAGCTTCTCCAAATCCTTTTCATGATGATGTTATTGAGGTACTGTATCTACTACTGCCATAGTGTTCTGCTTCCTCTTCTCTCAAGTTTAGATTGTGATTGGAGTGCCCAATGCTATTGGTTTTTTCTAAAACCCCTCTTCTCTCCCCAAATGGTGCGATGGTTCATGCTTCGAAGAAACCCTACACCATAGTTATGGTTTTTTTCAAAGCCCTTTTCTCTTGTAAAACCGTCTGTTGCTCTTCTTCCATTCTTCTTCTATCACGTTTGGTACTAGTTCAATGTTCTTCTTCCTCTTCTCTCATGTTAGGTGGTAGTTTATTCTCTCTTCTTCCTCTTCAGTTGGTCTGCCTAAACACACACCAACACATTTTTCTTTTCAAATTTTATGTGAACGGACAAATATGTCCTTACCACATATACCCTTTACCATATTTTCTCTGTCCTCATGTCACGGTTGTCAAAAGCGTGTCAAATCTCATTCAGTGTTAAGAGAACGTTTTTCGTGAAAAAA
This sequence comes from Lablab purpureus, assembly GCA_030347555.1. NCBI lineage: Eukaryota > Viridiplantae > Streptophyta > Magnoliopsida > Fabales > Fabaceae > Lablab > Lablab purpureus. Next base: position 10,448,445 of record CM059260.1, read on the forward strand.
TAGGACCATGATAAACAGATAATAAAATTTTGCCGCCATGTCAGCACTCCCATTTGACAACCGCTAACATGGCGGTGTCAACATATCAGTTCTCAATGTTAAACCTAACACATATGTTAATATCTTCTTTGGGTCACATTCACTTTTAAAAAATACTTCAACTTCACAATCATATTTTATTCATTATTTTTTTAATTTTATTATTATATTAACTTTTTAGAGTTGTCAAAATATACTAACAAAGTTCAAAACATAATTTTTCTCTACATCTATCTTATATAAGAGGAGTGATATCTTAACACTCCAAAAAAATTTCACCCCATCCTATAATCCCATATATTATTATTTTATTTAATCAATCAATTTATATTTTCTATAAAATATATTTTATTATTATTTGGAGATGTTAAATGGTCTAAAAAATAATAATGGTGTTAAAATAGTTTTTTCCTTATATAAACCAAATTTATCTCAAAAAAATTATCTTTTAACATCACTATTCATAACATACATTCACTTAACAACTACTTTTTATAATAAAATATTATATTTAAATGATAAAAGTAAATATAAATAAAATATTATAATAAAATAATAATTTACAAACGTGTCAAGCAGATGTAAGAAAAGACATAGGTGGCAAAGTGGATTTTGGTCTGCGAATCGGCCATCAGCCTGCCATTTTGGCGACCAAAGGCGAGGTGGGACGGGTCAAAGGCGGGTGGAGTAGGCTGGCCTGCCGACCCATGTTTTTTAATTTAAAAATAAAATAAAAAATAATTTAAAAGATTAAATTTTTGTATTATATTATTTGTGGAATACAATCATACAATAATATTGTAACTTAAATCATTAACACTTACAAATTAAGTTTCAATTATTAATTATAATAGAGTAATTTATCTTCTAAAAGTAATTATCATTTTAATTTATCTAATTAGAGACATTAATTCATCAATTAGAAGTCTTAAAAAATATTTATATGGTTAAATATGATTTAAAATTATATATATTAAAATAAAAATTAAAAATATAAAATAAAAAAAGTGACGGACTGGTCTATCGACCCGCCAACCCATCCTTTGACAGACTATACCAAAAAATCCAACACATATAACAGTGACAAGCCGGCTTGTCCTGCCCCATTTTTAGCAGGGTGGACCAAAAGAGGCGAGAATAACCTATTTTACTCCCCTTAAGAAAAGATAGTAAGTATCAAAATATCAGCGCCTTTATGTGACCTTATCAAATGGAGACTATGTGTATTAGTAATAGTCTACTTCATTTACATAATAAATATCAAGTTCTAAAATCACTTCAATACGTTGCTATCATTACGACAATATGAACACTCTCACCTCCTAGAACATTATGCACTTTCACCCATATTTGTAATAGAAGATCTCTAATCATTCGAGACTCTTGTGCAAGTTCCAATGAACACCTTGAATGATTTTTTATTTTTTCATTAATATTTTACTTGTGATTTGTTCTAGAAGTGAGTTGGGAAAGTGATATTGTAACTTGTATCACTTTCCATATATTAAAGAAAAATAATAAACCTATTACATCATTTGACAAATACCAAAATTCTACATAATTATAAAATAATTAAGTAATGTTAAGTTAGTGCATGTTATTTTGATGACGTATATCTATTAGAACTTTATTTTAAATAAATTTCTAAATACTTATCATTCACTTGTTATTTTTAATAAGTCTTCGTGCTGCACCATTCCCCTCTAATCACTATCATCTTTGTTATTGTGTTTATGGGACTTTTCTTTTCCTTGATCTTCCATCCACTCATCTTTTCAATTTTTAACCTACTCTTCCATTCCCTAGTCCTCTTCCATTCATAGTCATGGTAGAAGAAAACATGAAAAATATTTGAGATTTTTTATTTTCAGATTGTAAAATCTAAAAAAAATTAGATTTTTAGATCGTACAATTCATAAGATTTACAGATTACACAATTTGAAAAATAAATTTATCTTTCAAATTATATAATTAAAAAAAAAATTTAAAATATATTTTGATTTTTAGATTATATAATCGAGAAGTTAATTTTAACTTTTAATCTACATATCAAAAGTCAAAGTGTGTTTAACACTAAGATTTTGAATTGTGTACTCTAGAATGTCACCAAATTTCACTACTCAAAATAAACTTGAACACAAAAGGTTGTTTTGAAATTTTGAATATCATGGGGGTGCAGGATGAAGTTATTGGGGTGTAGAAAGAAACACCCCAAAATTGGTTACTCTGGCCACATAGCGCGAGAACTCACCACTGACGACGTCGTTTAGGAACGAGAAATTTTGTTTGTGTCCACATTGCAATCATCGACACTGCGACCGTATTTGCCTTCAACCATACGCCAACAACCCAAAGGAACACTCGTTTACTTCAATCCTCAGGTCATTGCTCCTTTACTTTCCTTTCCCCAATTTTACATTTCCAAATTCTAACAGTCAAACCCTAACCGGTCAAAAATGGGGAAAACCGCTTTCGCTACCGGTGTCGCCGCCTTCCTCCTCCTCCTCCTGGTGTGCCCCTCCACGGCGGAGATCAAAACCCTCACCATAACCTCCGACACCCGCCCCATGATTCTCTTGGAGAAATTCGGGTTCACGCACACCGGCCACGTGTCGATCGCGGTCTCCTCTGTGTCCGTCGTGGCGTCGTCGGGGTCGCAACCGGACCCTTCCCGGTTAGGGTTCTTCCTCCTGAGCGAAGAGTCTCTTCTCCAAGTCCTAATCGAGATCCAGCAAAACCCTAGCTTCTGCGTCCTGGACTCGCACTACATCAAGAGTCTCTTCACCTTCCGCGACCTCTCTCCGCCTCCCGCAGCCTCCGTCAACCGCACCTTCCCCGTCACAATCGCCAACGAATACAGCCTCTTCTTCGCCAATTGCGCGCCGGAAACCTCCGTCTCCATGGCGGTCCACACGGAGCTCTACAACCTCGACCCCGACACCGCCCGGGACTACCTATCCGCCGGCCAGACCCAGCTTCCCTCCCTCTTCTTCCTCTTCTCCGTCGCCTACTTCGCCTTCCTCGCCATCTGGCTGTACCTCTGCCACTCCAACCGCCGCTCCCTCCACCGGATCCACCTCCTCATGGGCGCCCTCCTCCTCATGAAGGCCCTCAACCTTCTCTGCGCCGCCGAGGACAAGCACTACGTCAAAATCACCGGCACCCCCCACGGCTGGGACGTCCTCTTTTACATATTCCAGTTCATCCGCGTCGTCCTCCTTTTCACCGTCATCGTCCTCGTCGGCACTGGCTGGTCCTTCCTCAAACCGTTCCTCCAGGAGCGCGAGAAAAAGGTCCTCATGATCGTTATCCCCCTCCAGCTCCTCGCCAACGTCGCCTCCGTGGTCATCGGAGAAACCGGCCCATTCATCAAGGACTGGGTCACCTGGAACCAGGTCTTCTTGCTCGTCGACATCATCTGCTGCTGCGCCATCATCTTCCCTATCGTCTGGTCGATTAGGTCTCTCAGGGAAACCTCCAAAACCGACGGAAAGGCCGCAAGGAACCTCGCCAAGTTAACCCTCTTCAGACAGTTCTACATCGTTGTCATTGGCTACTTGTACTTCACGCGCATTGTTGTCTTTGCACTTAAAACCATTGCCGCGTACAAGTACCAGTGGGTGAGCAATCTCGCGGAGGAGACTGCTAGCCTCGCCTTTTACGTGGTCATGTTCCACATGTTTAGGCCTGTGGAGAGGAATGAATACTTTGTGCTTGATGAGGAGGAAGAAGAGGCCGCGGAGATTGCCCTCAGGGACGAAGAATTTGAGCTTTGAAACAAACTCATTGACTATATATCAGGTTCTTCAATCACTTTGTTGCTTCTTGATAGTTGCTACATCTACTGTTATAAAGGTTTCGATACTGGAATGTTGTGTCTGTATGTTAAGTTTTTTGTGTTTAAATGTATTGTGCGGAATAGAAGAAAAAGAAAAGTGTGATCTTGTTCTCTCTCAAATGCCACCTTCACTCTTGGAGCTGTACTCTACGCGCTTAGTTGTTACTGGGTTATTTTGATATTGATCATTCTTCTTTTGACTGAATTTTCCGTGTTCCCCTTATGCTTGATTGTACTGTATGGCTAAAACAAACTCTTCACTGTAGTTCAATAAATTTTTACTTTTCACGGATCACAACCTTTCTTGCTGTTCTTTTATTTTTGTTTAGGGTTGACATTTAATTTGTGCTAGCAATTGCTTCTTGATTGATTTATGTTATATAGGATGTCTTGCAGTGTTTTTTTTTGTGTTCCTTCTATGATAAAAGGCATTCCTGTCATAATTTATATTATTGATTGATTTTAAGATTTATTTTACAAGGTATTTGATGTTTTCTTATCAGTGCAACATGGTTGCATTCGTCGATGACTTGGGAGAAAATTGATATTTTGAGCAAGTGAAGGATGCAATTGAAGAGAGTAATACCTGGCTGCGCTTTTCTTTTTCAGAGTAACTTGAAGCAGAGCAAGACTTGATTGATGGGGCAAGTGGGGGGTTTTGTGGTTTAACTATAATGCCTAACTAGTTACGTATTAAATGTATGTATGATTTTTTATTCGCCCTTGGTATTTACTCGTTCTTTTTTTGTGAAAGATGTGCTAGAAAATCTGCTGTGTTTACTGTTTGAAATATAAACTGTGCAGACTCATGAAATAGATACTTAATGAAGAGTTCCCGCTTGAAAGCTCGATTTAGAACTAGTCACTTTATGTTTGTTCGTATCTTAATAAACTTTACTTGTTTAGGAAAAAAAAGCCCGATCTGACGTTGTAAAAGGTAGGCGGTCGTGCTGATCTTTCCATCATACTGTCTATGGTATTCGTAGTTGAATTTTTTTCCCAACCAGCATGCATCCTACTTTTATTTTTTTACCTCAAGAGCACATGGTAACAAATTTTTACGTGAGTAATATGGTTTACTGGGCAGGATTCTGTGAACTGAATTCTGAACGTGTATATATATATATTTTAAATTCTTTTCTTTTCCTCTCTTCTGAAAGAAATTTTGCAAAAGAAAAATAGGAAAACAAAGTCAGAATTTGGTTTTCCTGGAATCCGAATACTTACCTGTTTTTTGGCAACCGGAATTATCATGCAAAGTTCAGAATTTGATTTCTAGCAACTCGAATTCTGAACTAGCACTGAGAAGTGTGTAATCTAGGTAAGAAAAGAAGGAAGCATGCTAGCGTGGAACAAAAAAGAAGGAACCATGCTAGTTGGGTGAAAAAATCATTCGTAGTGTTTCTTCAACAGTATCAGTTGAATGGAGTGTAGTTCTAGTTATGCGTGAGAGGATCTGATGAATGCTCATGCAGAAACAGTATAGTTCTTGAAGTTTGTTGATCGAAAAGTGTATTAATTTTTAGTCACGAGATACAGTTTATGTTTTGGTGCACCAGTTTACTCATACATTGAACTTGATGCACTCATGCTTTTGGTTTTGAAGTCAGCTTATATTATTATCATTGTTTGATGGCCATGACGCCAATGTGTTTTATATTCTATTTTGTCAAATAGTTCTTTGCCAATTTACTACGTAAATGGGATTTTCTAACTGCACTAGGGGTATTGCGTATTTAAGCTAAAATCTCACTTAAAATGAATATTTTTTTAGTCGTGTGTATAATTTAATCCTGATGTTGTCAGTGGTTCTGATAAATATCTTGATGTCTAACTGCTGCTGGTTTATATTTTACCAGGAACAGTTCTCTCACACTTACTGATTGCAGAAGGTGTAAATCATAAAACATGCCAGCTTTTCAAAAGAAGTTAAATGGGTTTTTTAATTTATTCATAATATTTAGAAACTGATGCTTTGAGTGCAAAAGGTGTTTAGTCCAATATTCCGATTGTTGAGTAAATAACCCTTACGTCCTGAATAGTATTTGTTCCAAGTGATTTAGTAGTTTGATATTATGGGTACAGATTTTTGCCATGCATGGATCTGATCTAATTAGTGAAGATACTCAGTTATGGACTTTTTAGAGAAAACGGAAGGAATGGTTTGGCTGTATCTTTGAATAATCTTCTGCAAGAATTTAGGGCCAGAAGATAATATATTGTTACGGTTATGAACAATTTTTTTTCATAAAAACTTTTAGGAAATAAAATGAGAAGGTAGTGAGTTTTTTTCATAAATTAGAGATACTTCGTGCAAAAATTAAGTTGTAGAAGTTTTGTCCTATAATTTTGTTTTAATTTTTTTAAAGTATTTATGGGAAACTTGTCCAAGTTTACTCTTGTTAGTTTCATTTGCCATTTTGTTAAATTAATCGTGACTCTATTTTTTAAATTTAATATAAGGATATGTCTTATGTAAATGAATTACTTTTCGACACGTACATTAAGGATGCAAGAAAATTTTCATCATGACATTGTCCCCTGCAAACCTGAATCACATCACGTGTTTACACCCCTAAACAGGGTTAGTCACCTCCACCATATGCACCACCTTCACAGTATATGCCAACTTTTCCAATTCCATATTTTGGCATTGAGCTCTCAATTCCTAGGTCCCTCTTGAAATGTTTATGATACAACTAGACTATGCATATAATACATGCAACCACATCCAAGATGATGATGAACCTAGAGTTCTCTTGAACATGTCTCAAGAAAAAATACCAAGTAATATACATACACTTTACAACAAATACACCAACCATATGTATAGAAAAAAATTACGAGATTTGAAAAAGATATCATCTCATAATGATGGATCACAAAGATGTATATCAACGAGTAATCAAGCAAGAAGATCACCAACACTCTTCAAATCGAGCTTACAATAAGAGTAATAAATGGTATGTTTTAAGAAATCTTAAAAAATCTTTTATGAAAAATATGAGATATGACTTAATTGGTTGTGTTATGTAGAAATCAATTATTTATTTTAATAACAACTCAAATTTGTAATAATTCATTTTCTAAGTGATAATTGATTATTAACACAAGTAGTGTAAAGACCATTTTAAAAAATTAAAAATTTAGTCAAAGCATAAACAATCAATACATAATTAAATGAAAGGATAATGGACTATTAATTAAAGTGATATTTTAAAATAATTAGTAGTAATCAAATTATAATCAATTATTACCAATAATAATCAATCATGTAATTTATGATAATTGATTGTATATGTAATAATTAATTAATTTGTTCATAAAATGTTTTCAAATAGTTTTTGAAAATCATCAAGCATATTTGGTCATTTTTATTCTTAATCATAGATAAAACCTTTGCTATATAAAATTATCAATTCGGCCTACCTCACAAGGCTAGGCCCTATCCCACATGGGCTAGGGCTAAAAAAGCTCACAGGACTAAAAAGTCAACATAAGAGAAAGTTTACATGGTCAAAATATCCACAAAAGCTTCATAGATCAAGGTCAACCCATAGGTTTAGATCAAATTAAGTTAAATTTACACCATGTTAAGATGGTCGAGATGGGCCCATATCAAATCCAATCAGGTTGGGCGCACATCAGGCCCATGTTGAGTAATTCGAGTTGCACCCATATAAGTCAGGTGTCAATTGAGTTGACCAGACACATAATAGTCGACTCAAACTGGCCTATGTCGATTGAGTCAACTTGACCCACGTCGGTCGAGTCGAGTCGAACCAACATTAAATCATGAACGTTTAGAGCATACAATACAAAGGCTAAGTCTTCATCATCAAAATCTTCAAATATTTACATATAATGAAGTTCATCAACAATTATCACAAAAAACACTCATAACATGAGTTCAAGACCTCCTTTTTTGAATTATTTGAAATGTGTTAAAAAGCTAACTTTCGAAGCTACAACTTTCATGAAGATGTGTGACTCTCATGTTCTTATGGTTGCAACCATTAACTTTTAATTGTTTAAATTAAGTTTTGTTTTTAACCATTAATAATTAATGCTTCTAATTAGTTTCTGTCACCTATAAAAGAAGAAAATAGTTTAACTTTTTTAATTATCCAATTCGTTAATTATCTCTTACACTTTTATATTAGAAGGTTTTTCTTTATTATTATTCATTCCTTTTATTGCTCTCAAACTATTTTGCTTCTCTTAAATTCTTTAATTGATTTTGATCTTGTGCTTTCGCATAACGCATATACCCTAACAAGTGGTATTAGAGCTCTTACTCAACTAAGAATTTATTATGTCAATCATTACCAAGTTTAACATTGAGAAGTTTGATGGAAAAATTAGTTTTTATATCCGCAGAGTCTAAATGAAAGTTGTTCTTACTTAGAACGAATTAAAGAAAGCTTTGGATGGGAAGTCAAAGAAACTGGCTTCTATTACTAATGAGCAATGGGACGAGTTAGATGAGAAAGCCCTTTGAGCAATTCAACTTTGCTTGTCCAAGGAGGTTCTTCGTGAAACTATTGTTGCAAACTTATGGACTAAATTGGAAACTTTATATATGACAAAAAGTCTTACAAATAAGCTTCATCTTAAAGAGCGCTTGTATACTATACATATGCATGTAGGTACTCCTATTCAATCTCTTCATAATGAGTTTAATTTTATAATTATGGATTTGACAAATATTGATATTTTAATTGATGATGAAGATAAAGCTATTTTGTTTATCATTTCCCAACTATCCACCTATAAACATTTCAAAGAAATAATGTTGTATGGTAACAATGATTCATTATCTTCTGAATATATGAAATCACATTTATTATCTAAAGAAAAATTTGATCTTGAAGTTCATTCTAAAGAAAATGGTGAAGGTTTAAGTGTTAGAGACATAACTCTAGAAAAAGGGAGTACTAGTACTAATTTCAAAAGGTTCAAGTCCAAATCGAGGGGATATAAACAAATAAAACTTGTTACTATTGTAAGAAACTGGGGCAGGATATTTCTGATTTTTTTATATTGAAGAAGATAGAAGAAAAAAAGAACTCTCACCAACCTGGCAAGGCTGCTACCATTGAAACTGATTCTGATGGTGATCTACTATCAGTTGCTAGTTTTGAGAAATGGAGAAAAATCAAATGGATTCTTGATTCTGGATGTACTTTTCACATGTTTCCTTATAAGGATAAGGATTTGTTTACCACTATTGATCTAATTGATAGCAGTGTTGTCTTGATGGGCAATGACACCCAATGCAAGGTTGTTGGAATTGGTACAATTCAAATTGAGACTCATGGTGGCATTATATGGACTTTGACCAAGGTTCGTTATGTTCCTGTCTTAAAACAACTTAATTTCTCTTGGCACTCTTGAGTCTCTTGGGTATAAGTACTCAGCTGAAGGTGGAGTTTTAAAGGTATCAAAAGGTGCCCTTACTTTGATGAAAGATAACTGTATTGGTAGTTTATATGTCTTGAAAGGTTTTGTTGTGATAGGTTCATCGGCCATGTTTTCTTTAGTGTCACATTCTAACATCACCAAATTATGGCACATGTGACTTGGTCATATGAGTGTAAAAGGTGTGCACCTTCTACGTAAGCAAGGTTGCCTTAGTAAACATGGCATTAGTAAATTGGACTTTTGCAAGCATTGCATTTACGGGAAGCAAAAAAGAACTAGTTTCTCTACCGCAAATCATCGCACTAAAGACATCCTTGATTATGTTCACTCTGATCTTTAGGGTCCTTCTAAAGTACCCTTTCATGGAGGATGTTGCTATATGATTACTATTATTGATGATTTTTCTTATAAGGTTTGAGTTTACTTTTTAAGGCATAAAAATGAGGCCTTCCCACTTTTAAGAAGTGGAAAACTCTGGTTAAAGTCTAGATTAGAAAAAAAGTTAAGAAACTCAAGACATATAATGACTTAGAGTTTTGTGAAATTTATTTCAATGATTTCTCTGTAGAGAATGGTATTGCTAGTCATAAAACTATTCTAAGAAAACCCTGACAGAATGGTGTTGTTGAATGCATGAATAGGACTCTACTTGAAAGAGGTCATTGGCATTTACGTGAATTTTGGGCTAAGGAAATATCTACTGCATGTTACTTAGTCAATCGTTCTCCACACACATCACTTAATTGCAAAGTTCCAGAAGAAATATGGTCAGGTACTAGTATTAATTATTCAAATTTGAGAATTTTTGGATGTCCAACATATACACATGTAAGTGATGGTAAATTAGTTCTGAGAGCTACTAAGTGCATATTTTTTGGCTATGCATATGAGTCTAAAGGATATCAGTTATGGTGTTTTGATCTTAAGTCACGAAAATTAATCCTTAGTAGAGATGTGACTTTTAATGAGGATGTACTATTATCTTCTAGAAAATATTCCTTTGTGACTTCTTCTACTAGTACAAGTAACATGCAGGGTACTAGTGAGAAGGTGGAGTTGGAATTGAAGTCCAAAGTTCCCAATGTTTCATCTACCTCTAATGAGTCTAGTAGTGTTGTTAATTATGATGATTGTAATGAAATAGTTACTTCTCCTATATAATAGGAGTATTGTATTGCTCGAGATAGACCAAGAAGACAAATTAAAATACCATCTAAATATGATGATAGTAATTTAATTGCTTATGCATTGCCTATCGCAGAAGAGGTAAATGATGGCGTTGGATCGACCAACTATATTGAAGATGTTTGTTGTGTTGATTCTTCAAAGTGGTTAGTAGCTATGAATGAAGAAATTGAAAGTCTTCATACAAATGGTACTTGGGTTTTAACAGAGCTTCCTAAAGGCATGAAGCCATTAAGATGTAAATGAGTTTATAAGTGAAAAAAAGGCATTCCTAGGGTTGAAAATCCTAGATGCAAAGCCCGATTAGTTGTGAAAGGTTTTAACCAAAAATAAGGTATTGACTTTAATGAGATTTTCTCTCCTGTTATTCGTCATACATCTATTCGTGCTTTGCTTGCTTTTGTTGCTTTATATGACTTGTAATTAGAGCAACTTGATGTTAAAACAACTTATTTACATGGAGAGTTAGAAGAAGAAATCTATATGAAGCAACACGAGAGATTTGTTGTTTCTGATAAGGAGCACTTAGTTTTTTGATTGAAGAAATCTTTATATGGTCTTAAGCAAGCTCCTCAACAATGGTATAAAAGATTTGATTCTCTTATGATCAAACAAAATTATTCTAGAAGCCAGTTTGATGAGTGTGTTTATTTTAGAAAATTACCAAATGGTCTTTTATCTACCTGTTAATGTTTGTTGATGATATGTTGATTGCATCTCGTGACAAGTCCTTGATCAAAGAGTTGGAAACTCAACTTAGTAATGAGTTTGATATGAAGAATTTAGGTGCAACTAAGAAAATTCTTGGTTTCGAGATTCAGAGGGATCGTCAAGCAGGAAAAATGTTCCTATCACAAAAGAAATATATTGAAAGAGTACTTGAAATATTTAATATGAATAATTGCAAACTTTTTTCTACTCCACTTTCTGCACATTTCAAGTTATCTTTAGACCTTTTCCCAACTATAGAAGAAGAGAAGAAGAAAATGTCAAACATCCCTTATAGCCTTATGTATGCAATGATGTTCACTGGACTTGATTTAGCATATGTTGATATATCCATAATCATGGCAAGGATCATTAGAATGATGTGAAATGGATTTTTCGGTATCTAAAAGGTACTTGTTATATTGGCTTGGTATTTGACAAAAGCAAAGTTGCAAGTAATAATGTTGTAGGTTTCACTGATTCAGACTATGGTGGTGACCTTGATCGAAGATCTCTCTTTTGTTATATCTTAACTCTTTGTAATAGTGCTATCAGTTGGAAAGCAACACTTCAATCTATTGTTGCGCTATCTACGACTGAAGCAGAATATATTGCAACAACAGAAGGTGTGAAAGAGGCTCTTTGGCTTCATAATTTCATCAATGAACTTGATCTTGCATACAATTCTCTTGTGTTTTGTGATAGCCAAAGTGTTATTCATTTAACAAAAAAGTATTCATTATCACAACAAGACTAAACACATTGATGTAAGATATCACTTTACCCAAGATAGTGTCACTATTGGTAAAGTTGTAATTAAAAAGATTCACACATATGAAAATCCAGCATATATGCTTACTAAGCCTCCTCCAAATGCCAAGTTTCAACATTGCTTAGATTTGGTTGGTCTCTATTGTACTTGAAGACATGGTGATGAACAACTAGCTAAATTTGAGCCAAGGTGGAGATTGTTGAGAGAGTATATGTTACTCTCATTTTCTTATGGTTACAACCATCAACTTTTAATGGTTTAAATTCAATTTTGTTTTTAACCATTAATAATTAATACTTCTAATCAGTTTCTGCCACCTATAAAAAAAAGGCAATAGTTTAGCTTTTGTAATCATCCAATTCGTTAATTATCCCTTACACTTTTATGTCATAAAGTTTTTCTTTATTATTATTCATTCTTTTATTGCTTTCAAACTATTTTCTTTCTCTTAATTTTTTAATTAATTTCGATCTTGTGTTTCCGGATAGTGCATATACCCTAACAAAGACTATGAAAACTAATTGTTCACTAAACAAGTTTTCTACATTATCTATTAATTCAATTCTTCATCTACTCATGTCTAATTTCATATAATTAAAGCAAGATAAGATTATAAACAAGAGACGATCAGAATGAGACTCCCTTAGTACGTAGAAACATACATGATTTATGATTAATCCCCTCCTAAGATGATCAAAACATTGCTGCTCTTCAAGAAACAATTGCAGAATTTTTCTGCAATTTGTTATTTGCCTTCAATCCTTCAATTTGATTAAACTTATGAGTTTGGATGAAATATAAAAGTTAAAACACGAAATTAAGTGACTAACCTTGATGTCCTTGTTTTCAATTTTACTAATAATATCTATCCTTAGTTGAATTTGACAGATATGATCAACACCTAGTCTTTATTTTTCCAAAATTTTCTGCAACAGTCCCAATCCGTCTTATGTGACTACTATACTATGTGGTTGCACCCTTCAATTTATATTGCACTCCTAACCTTAATTCTCATCCTTCAACCAAGGGGTAATTATTATTTAGTAGAGTTATGTGGAAGTTATTATTTAGTGAAAGATTTAAATTCAATATTTCAACTTTCAAATACTGTCTAGATTCGTTGAATCTTTCCATAATTTTATCCTCAAAAACAAATTTTATATTATTTATCTTTAATTTAAATAAAATTTTAATGTTAAGTCTAATTACTTAAATGAATTATCTTTAATTTAAATTTGTGTCATTTCAAGATTCAAAACCATTACCTTCTCTATATTATATTTCCACTAGATTATTAGCTCTTTCTTGTCATATCCTCCACTAAATATTTATCTAAGGGTTAAATCTGTTTTTAGTCCCTGAATTATTTGTCAAAATTGTGTTTCGTCCCTAGGGCAAACTTTGGACTTATTTTGTCCTTATACTTTATAAACTTGTGTAAATGATCCTTGATAACAAATAAAAATATCTTTAAAGAAATACAAATGAGAGAAATGAAAGGAAAAAGAGTAAAAGAAGCTTAGGAGACATGATAATGAAGTAGGTGTTAGACAAATAGCATCTAGAGGGGGGTGAATTGATGTAATTAAGATGTTTACCCTTTTTCGATTAGCCTGAAAAAAATGTTAAACGGAGCAGAAGCAGTAAACAAAATAAAAGGATAAGGGAAGAGAAGAACACAAGGATATATACTGGTTCGGGTATAGCCAACCCTATGTCCAGTGCCCAGTCACCTCAATTAGAGAATGACTCCCAAACACTATCTTTAGAAAAACTATTACAAACAATATTACAATTGAGACTTGTAAAAGAAAATCTAAAGACTGAACACCTCTCTTGAAATCCACAAGAGATGAAAACACCTCCCTTGAGAACTCACAAGGGATGAACCACTACACCAACACTGGTGTTGACAGATAAACAATAAAAAAACTAGAACAGTATTACCTGGAAAGAGAGAATCCAAAACAACATTAATGATCGTTAGCTTCTTTCGCAAGTGATAAAGAATGTTGTAGACCAGAGAGTGTAAACAAATGATTTTGTGCTTGAGTTTTTAGCTCTGTGTCTATCAACTTGTATTTTTCCTCTTTATATAGAGAATGAAATTTGAGAAAACCTTTCACAGTATTAAAAACTATTTATGAAATGTTCACACATTTAAAATCTTTTTATGAAATCTGAAAACGTAAGATCTATATAATAATTGAAAACATTTATGATTTTAAATGCCAATTTGAAATTCAAAATACTTTTCGAAAAACTGTTTGAAAAGATTTGTTTGAAAACAACATAATTGATTGTGTTAAAAACCATCGAATATGTTATATCGATCGATTTGTTAAAAAACAGTTTTACTCTTTGAAAACTATCACGAGTGAAAGAGTGTTGGATCAGTTTGTTGGTTTCGATTTCTCTTATTCCAGAATAATACGACACAACCAACACCAATAGAACTCCAACTTCGATCTAAGCTCCACCGATACTTCAACACTTCAACTCTTCGATCTTTTCAACCTTCAATCTGGTTTGCTTGAGAAAACATCAAAACTCGATCTACCTTCAAAGAGACTTGACTTGATCCTCTTTGGTAACAGTAGGAAACTATGAAGAAGGAAAATAAAGCGATAAAAATGAATTCAAACACATCAGCAAGGATCATTTACATGAGTTTATAAAATACAAGGACGAAATAGATTCAAGGTTTGCTTCAAAGACAAAACACAATTTTAACAAATAGTTCAAAGACTAAAAACATATTTAACCATTTATTAAATTATATGATTCACAATTAATATTCTTAATTAAACATTATTTTCTTTAAATTCCAAAATATTTCTACTTAAATCTAGAAAAATACTTTATTCTCTTTATTTCTCTATTTAAAAGATGCACCATATAATCATCTAATAAATTATGATAATATTCAAAGATTGTTGAAGAAAGAGAAGAGAAGATATCATTTTCCATACTTCAAATCACTTCAGGATTCATAAATTCATAAGTTTTCCACTAGTGATCACCCTGACGTTAAGTTTTTAGTCAACTCTTCCAACTTTCATTTCATCCACCAAGGTAAATCTATGTGTCATCTTCTTACAAAATGTTAAAGCACTTTAGAAAGATATAGAGCCAGGGTTCTATATATATAAGGCACATTCACTACTACACTCTATTTCAATCAATTACTTAATTACTTGGTGTAGAAATTTAATAAGTACATTCAAAAAGTTATATGAGTACAATTATTACTAATTATTAAAATATTTAATCCAATTTTTTTAATTTTTATATTTTTTTCACATAATACCTTTTGTATTAGTTTATTTTGTTTATATAATTAACATTTTTATATAAAAAAGTCTTTGAGGAAGTTTTTACAATTAATAGCATATTTCTATTATTAAGAAACCCTTTTAAATTTTTTAAATAATTATGCATATAATTGAATTATTTTTTTTTCAAATAAAAACATATATAATTGATGATGCACAAATATTTTTTTTAGTTTATTATAGTATATCATTATAATGTTATCAAAATTTATTTATAAGTAGATAGGTGGATTATACACTAAATATTGACATATCCCACTTTTAGTATAATAAGAAGAAAATAAATTTTAATTTCATTAATTTTGTTAGTGGTTTTCATTAGGGTGACAATGGAGTGAGGTGGGATAAGTTTTACTTTTTTACCCTTATTTTTACAGTAAAAATTTATTTTCATTTTTGTTCTCATAAATTTTTATTTCTTCTTTATCTAGACTGGATACGGGTTATCTCATTGGATAATGTGTATGATTGTTATTCCAAATATTAATTAAGTAATTATTTTATAAAAAAATAAAAATTACAACAAAGGAAACATGATATTATAAATTATTCAAAGTCAAAATGATACATATATTCATTTTCCTAATAACAAATATTAATAAAGAAATTATAACTGCATAAATCTTAAATTAAAATATTATCAAATAACAATTGAATTAAAGTCAAATAATTATTAAAAATTAAAAAAAATATCAAATATATATACTAGAAATAAATTACAAAACTAAGAACTAAAGAAAAATTAATATAAATTTTTTAAATTACTTGATAAACTAAATGTAAGTAATATAAATTAGGAATAAATATAGGATATTGAGACGGGTATGAGAGCGGATGAGTATATATATTCCCATCTCCGTCCCCGTATCCAATCAATACAAAGATTTCCCACTAAAATTGGAAGGAGTTCAGGTAATACTAATGAAAATGATTTATTTTGTCATGTCTAATTTTCATAATTGAGCACTTATTTAAATTTTAGTAAGTTTCATGTAGGTTCATTAAAGTTAATATGCAATTATATTTTATAAGAGTGTTCTACCTTTAGCTTTGTGAAATCTAGGCTTAGTTGTTTTTTGTCATTGTGAATTTGACTTGGAGAAATAATACAAAGGGTTGAAGAGAAAAAATGAAGGACATTGTAGAAGATGAAAGTTAGGAAGAAAAATGTGAAGAATTATTGGTAACAATACAAAGTTGAAGACTGATACACTTATAGACGTCAGGGTCTCGCGGTGTGTTGTAGCTAGAAAGGAAATTGAGTTATGTGAACTCATCAATGTACATATATGTTTCCAGCTTGAAGAGATGTTTTTGCCCACGCAAGGAGGTGCTTGTAACCTCTCACAACTTGAAAAACTCATGTAAATTGTTCAAGGATTATTGAAATTGGAAGATAAGATTAAATGTTTGAAATTTTCCTTATCCTCTTGTTCTTGTTCCTTTGTAAGGTAACCTTCTTAAAATTTCTTCATATTATCCGTATTACCTTTGATTCTTTTATCTCTAACACAAATTCACATTGGTTCCCTTCAAGGTTTATTACATATTAATACTAGTTTTCATTTTAATTAACAAAGTAGTAATTACTTTAACCAAGGAAGTTGAATAAAAATTAAAAAAATTAAAAATTTTATATTAAAAGTTTTCTTTTTTTGTTACACTAAAAAGGAAATATATAACTACAGGTGGTTTTATCCAAGAATGATGTAATTCTTTTTTAACTTTACCAAAATTAGTACATTTTAATAAAATTACATAAATGGATAAATGGTGTTTGAAAAATACGTCTTTTATATGTAAATCTTGACTTTTTTTTTTAAAAAAAAAGTCTTGATTTTATCATACGAACTCTAGTTTTTATTTTATTTTCTTTTTAAATTAATTTATTATTTAAAATTTTATTTTAAAATTTTCCAAAAATTTAATTAATAAATTTAAATATTAAAGTATTTCCATATTTTTTAAATATTAATATATTTTTAATAATGTATATAATTTTAATAATTTTTTAAAATCTTAAAATAAAAATATTTTTTGTTTAACAAATTAAAAATTATTAATTTTAATTTATTAATCAATTTATTAGAAAATATTTTAAAATAAAAAATATATATTTACATAAGAACTTAAAAAATTAATTAATCAAATTACTGAAAATAGTATTTTAAAATAAAAGAAAACATAATATATTTATCTAAAAATTGAAACAACACAAAAATTTGAGAAAACGAAAAATAATTTTTTACTTGAATTTATATATCAAATTATTTTAAAATAAAAAATTATTTACGCAAAAATATTGAAAAACATAATAATTTAAAAAATTTATTAACCAAATTATTAAAAGAATTTAAAACAAAAAAAAATCTAAAAACCTAACACATAAAAAATTAGAAAAATTACAGAAAGGAAGAAGTCGTGATTTATGAGTACAACTTCTATAAAAAAAATAAAAAATAGAATATGTATATATATATATATGATAAAAAAGAAATTATATAAAAAAAGTTATATTTCAGGAATACGACTTTATTTTTAAAGTGGTATTTTAAAAACACTACTTACTAATTTTTTAAAATTTTACTTATTTTAATAAATTTTAAAATAATTATACTAATTTCGGAAAAAAGTTCAGTACAGATTATACTAAAACAAAAATTGACCCATATTTATTACTACAACAACATTTTAAATTTCTTATTTATCATTAAAGATCACACATTTGCGTTAATTTTTTTTATAAATTACATGATTATTACAAAATAAAACAATTAAATTTAAAAAATATTTTACATTATATGAGTTATGTACTAAAACTCATTCAAATCTTGAATGAACATTTTTTTAATAAATCTCAACAATTATATATTATTTTGTTTTTTTTAAATGAGACTAATTTAATAATTCATTGAATATGATTTCCAAATAATTTTATTATATTTAATATGTAATATTTTTGTAGCGATAAATATATTAAATTATTATTTATTCTATATGAAATGTATTAATGATAAGTATAAAACTGTCTGTATTAATGATGAATATGACGTTATAAAAAGAGTAGTTTTTATCATGTATATAATTAAATCGTTACTTTTAAACAGTTTATATTCATAATAAATGAAATTTATTAGAAAATAAGTATTATATGAAAGTTACGAATGATATATATAAAACTGTCCATCTAGATGTTAGGTTATAAAAAAATAAGTAGTGTTATGATGTATTATTAGGTGAGTTAGTGTATTACTTTTTTTTATAATTCAAAATTTGAAATTACTATTCACCAATGGTCATCACCATTAATAATTTTATACGTATTCTAATTTCAAATTACTAAATCATTTATACATATATTTTATCCATTTATAAACATATGCTATCTTGATGGTATATAATAAATTTTGAAAAAATTGAATAAAAATAAAATATATGATAAAACCCCAATAATTTAGTATATTTTGAAAAATATATATTATCTTGATGGTATGTCAAAATACTTTCATTTTAAATTTTGATTTGAAAAATAAAAATTTAGTAAAAAATATTTTAAAATAGTAATAATCGGTTAATTTTCACTACTTTTTTTTATCTCTCTCATAAGTATATAATAATAATAAAAGAGTAAAGATATTCGAGGGAAAAATTATTACTAAATTCTCCCTGGTTTTCTTTCCGTTGTAACTACATATAAAATGTATTATCATTAAAAAGCCTAAATTGTAAGTTCGTTAGATTTCTTATTGTTGCACTTGGCAATCTCAACCCGATCATCCCATTCTTTCATTTTTCATAACTACAAATCTAAAACATAAGTCAAAAAGCTTTCAAGTTCCAACGTAGGTCTACTATTTTCCGGCCAAACATGGTCTTAGTTTCATTTATCATCCCGTATTAGAAGTACACTGACTTTGAAAAATTAACATCTTTTACATCATGCAAATAAAAAACTAACTAATATATTCTAGATGGAGACATAATCCTAAACATTAATTCCCTACTCCGGAGTTAACGTCCTTACATTCACAAACCCAACTGAAAAACAAAATTAAGAAAAAAAAAATAACAGAATTTGGCAGTTGAATTGAAAATTGAAACCTTAAATTAACGAAAGAGAGAATAATGTATGGAAGTCAAGGTTTTGTTTGGACAACGTCTACACTAGCGGCGCAAGACAAGAACCTGCGGAAAATCCTAAACAAAGCCGCGTACGAGATTTCCTTCATTTTCCTCCAAACCAAACACTTCCTTCTCCTTGCAAACCCATTACCCTTGTGATGGTGAGACCTTCCCTTCACTCTCTCCCTAACTTTTCCGAAACACTTCTGGGTTTTCTCCGGCACCGTCTCTTTCCTCGAAAATTTGTAGCTTCGTAGGTACATCTGTCTGCACGAGATGCTATCCACCACCCTGGGCTGCCCACACACGTGCGAACCCCTTCTACGCACAAACTCCGCCTCCGATTCCGGCCACTTGTAGAGATTCACGTACGTCGCACGCACCACCACACGTGGGTCACGTGCGTCGCTTACACATTTTGATATGCACACAGAACTCATCTTCTTATTCTTCTTCTTCCTTTTCAATATTTCTCTCTGTGTAAGTACGTAACAGTGACAAATGAAAAGGAAAGGACGAGGGTGAAGTGTGTGTGGGGGAAGAGGGGTCATTGATTTATATAGTGGGTTAATATAATTTGCACTCACTATGTTTTGTGAATCAATCTCATTAATTGAATGTGTGAGACGAGAGTTTTTGGTGTTAGGTTAGGGTTAGATGGCCTAAAGTAAATTCCATTACAATATTATAAGGTTAAGTCAGACGATTTTTGCTTAATGTTCTTTTTCTAAGACAAAAATGAAAGGAAATTCAAATTTTTAAGTTAAAATTACTTTTAATTTTTGAAAAAAAAAACAATATTAGAAGGACTTAAGAAAATTGTTGTTCAAACCTAATTGAAAATTGAATTATGTGATGTTGAGATGTGTATGATGATGATCGATTGTGTTCTTAGGGTGCCAAATTAAAGCAACATGCGTCCCATAATCATGTTTTTCTTTCTTTTCCATTTTTAATTCTTAGTACTTTGTTGCTTCTGTGTCAGCATTTCATGATGTGACATCATTGGTCTACTTGTGTTATAATTAAATTCATTGAGTGTGGTTGTTTTGTTAATTTCTTGTAACGTGGGCTTTGCCAATTGGGATAGAGAATGTGATTTGGTAGAGAATGAAATCTCTATTGAATTGAAACTGATGTCTTCAAAAACAAGAAAGAGAAAATAAGTTTTCATTCTTTATGTTTTTTTAAAAAATTTGTAAATGGTATATGATTTTACAAGAATGAAAGATCCTTTTTTTTACATCTCATACTCTTAAATATACAACTATTCTCAAAATTTTATGTTAGCAACGAGATACTTCCTTTATTTTTAAATAAAGATTTTTTAAAGTTTTGTTATATAAAAATAGTAATTCTTATAATTTTTAATAAATTTTTTTAATAATATCTATAAAATATTAAATATAATTTATTAATTGACTAAAAGGTAAATAAAAATATAAAAAATAATTAGTTAATACAAATAGTTAATTTATTAAAATTTCATAAAAAAATTATTTAATTATTTTTATATTTTTTAAAATAAAAATATAATTAATAAAAAATAATTAATATACAATTTACAAAAGACACATAATAGGAGACTTTTTTTTAAAAAAAATACTTATTTAAAAACAGAAGAAATAATAATAAAAAATTATAATAATTATTTTATTGTTATTAGTAATAATAATACTGATGAAGCAGATTTTTTGCATTTGTTTACAGTGGAGGCAAGGGAAGTCTTGAATAAAAGAGAAGAGCACATAGAATTTATTATATGAATTTTTATTTACACATCTTTATTATATGGGTTATATCTAGAATCTTATAAAAAAAATTATCGTATAACACAAAATTTAAGATTATAAATTTTAAATTATAAGAATAAATTTACTTTTATTTTTATAAGAAAATCACAATATGAAATATTAAAAGTGATGTAAGATAAATGTGGCATAACTTTTTCTACTTTATACGACTTTATGAAAGTGTTAATGACAACATTAATGTTTTATATTTATGAATGTGTTAATGGCTGCATTTATATTGGATGGCAAGTGGTAAACATTAACAGAGAAAGTGATGATCAAATAAAAACCATTTATGACAGCATTTATGTTGGATGACATATAAAAAATAATAATTTTTTTTTGTTTTCTTTTTCATGAAAACTTAAAGTGGAAAAAAAGTCTTGCTAACTAGTATTTCCTTACTCCTTATTTATAAGGTATTTTTTAAAAATTGTTTATCCCATTTTTTTGTCAAATTAACTACTTTTTTCTGGAATCTTGTATTAAGTTTAGGCAGAATATATAATTTCATACTTAATAATAATATCAGTGTAGTTCATTTTCTAATTTCATAAAAAATAAGTACATTTTTCAATTTGTTTTTATTATATTTAATGGATGTTGTGTTTAGATTTTAATATAAACATATTTTTTAAATAATAACACTACTAAAATTTCTTATATTTTATAAGAATTTTCTTATAAGTTTATAGGAAATTTATAAAAAATATAGTAAGAATTTTTTTTACAAACTTTTATAATAAATTTGTAAAGAAATTTTCATGAAATATGTTAAACTTTAGTAGTGCAGCGGTAAATATGATTGTGCTTGTTAAAATTTACTTGTTTTTCTTGTATTTGAATTGAGTTGAGAAGCAGTAATTGAGAGCATATACTATTTTTTAAAAATATTTATTTAAATTTTATGGTCTACAAAAATATAATAAAAATTTAAATATTTTACAAAGAATTTAATTTTAATACGATAATTATTGATATAATTATTCACTTAATTTTGTTAGTCCTGCCATTAAGATCACATATTAGTCCTTTATATATTTTCTCGTTTAGTATCTCTCCTTCGGTGTCTATTTTTTTTAAAAAAGATATTTTATACAAAATGTTATTGTATAATAATATCTTGCCTGTAATATTAAAAATATAATAGCATATAATTAAGAAAAAAATTATAAAATTATTTTCAAAAGTAAAATATTTAAATAAACATAAAGTACAATTGTGTGAGACATTTTTCTTTTAAGTAAGGAATCTATATTATTAATTACAAATAAGCTTCTATATTTTTTTATAAAAAATAAAATTAATAATAGTAGTTACATAAAATATAGGTAATTTGTAGTCTATTGTGTTATTGAAAGATGTAGATAGTTTATAATGCATTGTGTTATTGAAGTATGTAAAGATAGTTATTTTTAACATTTAAATAATTTATTTTTTAATTTTAAATTTTAAAATATGACTAAAATTAAAGTAGAAATATAAAATATGTATATTAAAATGAGAGAATCTCCATTATATATTATAAATAATTTTAAAAATATAATTAATAATAAAATAAAAAGATGAAATTTGTATAAAAAATAGAAAATCTAATTGTATATTGTTATAAATTATAGATTAATTGTTATAGATAATACACTTTAGAAAAATGAAATAATTTTGTAAGAATTATTTAAGAAAAACATATGTGGTAATAATTTTTAAGTGAATAAACTATGTAGTTATATTTTTTAAAGTATAAAGGTTGTGAAGTTACATATTATAATAAGAAAAATATTTTTTAAAAGATAGAATTTTATAATTAAAAATTTATAAAAAGAATGTATCCCTTCATATAATTATATATACATAAAAAAGGAAGTATTTAGCATGTGAATTTAAGATAATTTGTAAATTTATTTTTTCTGTGCGCAATTGTTTGTTGTTTTATAGAGTATATATAGTAGAAAGAGGTGGTAAACAGGAAATAGATTATTAAACTAATAACCTCTCTTTGTCTTGATGTTAGTTTAAAGGGTGAGAAAGATATTAATTAAAATAAGGTGTTTAAGGTATGAGAATGAAGTGAAGAACAAAAAGCATTAGAAGAATTAGGTGGAGAAGATATCATATCGCCCAGCGAGAAGATGTTTAAGACCATTTCAAAGTCATCGTAAAGAAAAACTCAATTCCAAATCAAAGATCAGCTTCTTCTTCTTTCCTCGTTTGTTGATATACAGATGAACCCCAGTTATTACATGCTAAGATCCTTCTACCTAGCATCAACTGGGTTCATTCATCCACTTAGTTAATTACTTTTTTAACCTAATAAATTCATATAATAACTACATTAATATACTTAATTATAGTTAATTTAAACTGGATTTATTAAAGTTTATTATTTAAGTTTTAATCTTATTTCAAAATTTATATTTTTTAAATAACACTATACAATAATTATAATTTTAAGTTATTCTATGTAGAGCTGTCAAAATAGGCTTGGCCCGATGGGCTGACCCGTATTGCCTATGATTCAAGTCAGGCTAGGCTTAAAAAATTGTGGCCTATATAACAATAGGCTTTTTTTAGCCTGACCCATTTGACCCGATGTCCATATGGGCCAAGGCCAGGCTGGCCCGTAGGCTAATGAGCTGACCCGTTAATTTTTTATATTAAAATTTTGTTCTTAATTGGTATATTATCATACCAAAGAAAGAAATCCTAGTGTCTCATAGTCTCTGTTTTCTTCTTCATTTCTTCTCTTCCTTTCTTATAAGCTCTTTCATCTCCTCTACTGCACTACTCCTCTAACATCTCACAAGTCTCTGTTATGTTGTTTAGTAGGTGCTTGACTCTTTTGGAAGTACTTAGTATGTGATCTAAGTTTTTTTTACAAGTTGTTCAAATGTAAACAGTTTTACACACACATTCATGTAAATATATTATATATTTATATTTATATTGTTGATAAAAAAATTATATTATAGATATATTGTAATATTTTTTTCAATTTTTAATTAGGCTAAAAATGGCTCGTTGGCCCGTTGGCCTAACATAGGGCCAGGCCAGGCTAAAAATTGTAGCCCGTTTTAAAATATAGGTCAGGCTAGGCTATTAGATTTTTTGAACTTGGCCCGTAGGGCCAGCTAGGCTGGGTCGGGCCGTCCGTTTTGACAGCTCTAATTCTATGTACCACGAATCAAACATATTCTTGAAAACTTTAAGGAATGGTTATTTATCTCAACTCTTCTTTCATCCTTTATTAATTAGACCTATTTTTAGTGTTGTGATTTAAGGTTTATTAAAAAGTCAAATCAAATATCTAACCTAAGTGATTTTTTTTTTTGAAATTATCAGTTTATCTGAAATTTTTAATTATATTATATATTTTATATATAAATTACATTTGAATCGTGGACTTCTATAATCCCCTTTTCAAATAAGTAACTTTTTTTTTATTTGGAGTTTGTTTTATAGTCATATCAATGGATAAATCGTGAATTTTTAAACCACAAAACATCATTAAATATGCAAATGGGTTGAATATGTTTTTTAATTTTCTTTCGAACATGCTAATGATCATGTTATTAAGTGTCTATGTTCAAAGTATGGATTCAAAACTATGTAAATAACGAGATTATGCACATTGAGGCATGCTTGTTCAATTTTTGTTTCTCTTTATGTTGGTTTGTATGCTTGTTCAATTTAATGCAGTTTCAGTTTTTGTTTACGAATGTGATTTTGATGGTTTGATTTACTACTTCAATGCCAATATGATTTTGCTGGTTTGATTTTGCCAATGTGATTTTGCTGGTAAGATTTTGCCAATTTGAATTTGCTGGTATGATTTTTCCAATGAGATTTTGTTGGTCCAATTTTGCCAATGTGATTTTGCTAGTCAAATTTTGTCGATAACGTATTATATTTCAAAATTTCATTACTAATTATTGTAATGCTATATAATAACAACATTTATGGAGTTTAGATGTGCCATTTTTTATATTAGAATTGCTTTTTAGTTAAAAATATGATGTTAATTATTTACAAGTTTGAATCATTACTTTATACGATGCATTAAATAGTAGGTGTTGCCGTGATTCTTGTAATACTTTGTGGCGGTAATATCTATGGTGATATAGGAAATCGTCACATGTATATATTGTGGTAGTCATTAATAACAATACATACAAAAAATCCTCACCACATACATGATTTTTTGTAGTGATTTGTGTTTAGCAAGGAGTGATTGTGTTTAAAACAATATTCGTTTGTGTTTAGGCAAAAGTGATTGCGGCCCAAACAATTCTTGTTTGTTTAGCTAAGAATGGTTAAGGTGCAAAAAAATACTCAATTGTAATTTGCAATGGTAGTCTACAAAATGAAACTTGACCATGTTAATCCAGAATTGGACGTAGTGTTAGTTAACAAACGAGTGAATATAAAAATATTCATAGTAAATCCTTTTATGCCTTATCTCTTTCTCATTGAATGTTATTAAATTGTTTCTAATCAAAAGATAGAGAGTCTTTTGAAAACAACATTTGTGAAAATCTTTTGATAATGTTAAGTTAAAACTGCATCTGACAATATATCATCATAGGCTCATAGTGTAGAAATATTTAAAAAATTTCAATACACAAGTCTATTCTCCCTTCTTATGTATTTTTCTTGTTTTCATGGTGTTAGTTTTAACGGTTACGTTCAAGAGAGAGGATCAATTGAACTTAGACAAATTTTCTCAAATCTTAAAATGAAAACTTTATTAACTCTTTGAAAAATAGAAACTCAGTGATAAAAGAAAATGCATATAATATGAATTATATAACTTCTAAGACTTGAAGAGTAATAGGGAAACAAAAATATCAACATAAATTTTTTTTTACTAATTACTCTATAACAGGACTTACATCTAGTTGCTCAGCCACACTAGTCAAGCTATACACTATAAATCAAGTTTTATAAACATACAACTTAGCCATGAAAAAAAACTATACAAGAATAAGAATTTTAAACTCTATAAAACTTGATTACACACCTTCTAACACCTTATTAAAAGACTAATCCGAAAATCCTATCCAAGTTACTATACATATATTGAATTATATATAAAAAAAACAGGAACAATATTTCTTGGAGAATAATAATCAAATTTTTTACCCGCATCTTTTTCTCAATACATATTATTAAATTGTTTTTAATTAAAAGAATGAGAGTCTTTTAAAACAAGATTTTTAAAAATTTTATTTTATAAATCTTTTAACAGTACATTTGTTAAATTATATATATCATATTATTGTAAAAATATTTAAATTTTTTTAATATACAATTCAGTTGTCCTTTCTAGTGTATTTTATTTGTTCTCACAATTACAAATTTCAAATTTTTTAAATTTAAATATAAATGTTTTTAATTGATTTTTTTAAAATTATGTTCAGTTTAAAACAGAAAACTATAATTAACTATAATGTTGGGTTAAGAATTTTACTTAAAACTTTATTATACTTTTATTTTAAAATATTCAAACATAAATTGTCATTTTTTTTTAATTCACTTTCAATTAGCACGAAGACTATATAAATAAAATCAAATTTGTATATGTTCTACTACTAATTATCAATAGAAAAAAAAATAAAGCTTGATCAAACTTATGGGTATACATGTCAAAGTGAGTCAATTATACTCACATGAGTTGATTCACTACGAATTGAGTTTAAAATGAGTAAGTTCAACCCGCTTACTTATGATGAGCTAGATATTTTATAACCTGGTTCAATCCACTTTGGTGGGTTAAGTGAGTTGGTTCACTAATCCATATTTATGTTTTAAAATAAAAATACTTCCATTACTTAGAAAAAGTGAGTCATCAGTTCAGGTACAAGATACTCATTACCGTCTGAACAATTAGACATCCAACCCATAATCACAACGATCCAATATATAAAAATTACCTTTTATTTTGTATTTTTCATTTTTCATAAAGAATATTAGAGTCGTGAATTGTAAAATTTAGGATAATTTCTTCTCCTTTTAAA
This sequence comes from Lablab purpureus, assembly GCA_030347555.1. NCBI lineage: Eukaryota > Viridiplantae > Streptophyta > Magnoliopsida > Fabales > Fabaceae > Lablab > Lablab purpureus. Next base: position 10,475,675 of record CM059260.1, read on the forward strand.
CATCTTCATCTTCAAAAACAAAAATAAAAACAAAATATTAAAAAATATAATTTATAATATAAATAGATTGATGAATGAGTCTACCCCCAATTGACTTAAACTTACTTAACTCGTAAATTAAATAAATTAACTTATTTTGTCTCATAATTAGAAGAAAAAAAATTCTCTAACTCAATTTAGGATGATTCTTTTACTACCCCCATACTTTTAAGGGACACCTCCATAAAAATTGTTATTCCAACAATATCTTTTTTTTTCATGTGCTCTTCTTCCTGTGTTGGGTGGTCCTTCATAATACGCTTGGAGACTTCTTACTCTAGTTGTTCTAAGAGTCTCCGCTAATGGAATCCCGTCCAGTAGACTCATTATTTTGCTCATCCACTTTGTTAGTTGTTTGATTGGGAGACTATTCCCTAGGTTCTTAAACTTGGAATGAATGGTGGAGCATAGGTGGCAAACAATTATATAAATAGAGAACAGAGCATAGGTGACAAACTTTGGCAAGGAAGGAATGAAATGAGTCGTATGAGATGAAAATCTCACGTACAATTCTGGAACGGAGATTCTTTGAATCAAATGACAACCGTAACGGATGTCAGCTCAATCTGAAGGAAATTATGCGGAAGCTTTACAGAATTATTATGAGGCTATGCGACTGGAAATTGATCCCTATGATCGAAGTTATATACTTTATAATATAGGCCTTATTCACACAAGTAACGGAGAACATACTAAAGCTTTGCAATATTATTTTCGAGCGCTCTAACGAAATCCATTTGTACTCTAAGCTTAACCCTAAACTCTAAACCAAACGTAATGCGAAAAAAAAAAATTCAATAAAATAGAATAAAAGATATTTTTTATAATTCACCTAACACATGTGGTAGTATCTCTTAAAGATATAAAGATGCTGAAAGAAACTCCCTTCAATTGAACTTGAGTTCGTAGTGAAATAGACTAGCTGATGGATTGAAGACCTTTTTCATATTTTTATTTATGAATATATTTGATAAGATCATGTAGTTGTTGACTTATTTAACTAATTGAATAATATAAAAGTATTTAATAATTATTTTAAAATAAATTATTTTAAAAGTTTCTTATTTATCTTGTTTAGAACTTTTACTAGAAGATAAGGGAAAGATGATATCAAGAAAACACATAGTCAACTTGATTTACTCAATTTAAATAATTTAATTGGTGGAACAACTTATTTTTATCATTCAATGAGTTTTTCACAGAGAACGAATATAATTTGTTTACTATATGAATTGTTCTCACAATAAGTTAGTATTATGCAAAATATTTAATCACTATAGTCCATCAAGTAAGTTTAAATATGTCAATAAGACTTTATATATATATATATATATATATATATAAAAGAACTAAATAGCTTAAATTAAATAAATATAATTATAATTACACAAATAGAATGGTATAATTTATTAATATTTTCCATTTTATTTAAGAAATATAAAAGCTTAATAAATAATTAATATTTTTTAATTTATAAAACAGCTAATATGAAACAAAACCGTCATCTAAAAGAAACTAATACTTTAAAATTGGCTGAGGGAGTGGTTAATAATAGCCTGTAAATGGAAATGAATATACTTTAGTTTCTAAGCTTTAAAATAGCAAAGTTTCGAACGTATTTATTTGATTTCACCTAATGATTCCAAGTCTTCCACGCATGGTTAAAGTTGAAGTGATTAATCATTCATAAACTATAAACATTGTTCTTATCGACAGAAAATTCCTATAGATAATTTTCCATAAAGAATTACTTTTAACATATCAGAAGTATGATATGATGTACCCCATCCTTCTTCTTCATCATCATATCACTGTGAAAATGTGGGGGCACAAATTCGGGTTTTGAAATTACCAAGAGAGATTGGAATTAGATTAAATTAGTTAAATTTAAATGGTAAAGGTAAGTAAAGAAAAATGACAATTATCAATTCTTCTTGTCTTACTAACCTGATCAATATGTTTTAAAAATGAGTTTAAATTATACTTAAAGTCATTTCAATCTGATTTAATTTATTAATTTAAAAAATATAAATTAAACAAATGTATTTATATTCATATTTTTTTTTTAAAATATATTATAAATATATTATTTAAAATTTTATTTTATAATTTAACTATATATTATTTAGATTGATATATTAAGTAAATAAAATAAATTAATTTAATATTATAGAAATGTCTGTCTAAACACATCTTGTAACACATAAATATGAACATCATGTTTTTACATAGAATATAGTGTAGACAAATCTTATATTACCATAACTATAAGGATATCTTAAAGATATATCTTATTTTACCATAGTTATAAACATATTAAAGATATATCTTATACTACTATAACTATAAACATATCTTAAATATATAGAACATTATGTCACATGGAGAAGATTCTAAAAGTTAAATTAAAACATTAATATTACCATTATTAGATGAAAAAATGGATCAGTCTGACTCAATTAGATCCGATTCGTTAATGGTATGTAAAAAATGGGATGGGATGGATTGATCCGTCACTATCATGCAAGTTGGATCTTTTAGTTTGGTTCGTCAAAAGGCAGGTTAGTGAATGAGCGGATTAGCATGTCATTTTTTATTTTAATTCTTTTTCTAAAAAATTAATTTTTATTTTAATATATATAATTTTAAACTACATTTAACCATATAAATATTTTTTAAAATTTTAATTGATGAATTAATGTTTCTAATTGAATAAATTAAAATAATTATTATTTTAAGAAATAAATTATTTTATTATAATTGATATTTAAAATTTAATTTATAAATGTTAATGATTTAAGTTACAATATTAATGTATATTTATATTTTGTAAATAATATAATATACAAAATTAATTATTTAAACTTTTTTATTTTACTTTTAAATTAAAAAAAATAAACTCATTAATTAAAATTTTCAACTCGATCCACAAGACAAAACTCATATTCTCATCCCTAACAATTATATATTGTTGAACATTTTGATCATTAACAACTTTATATAACTATTAAATCAAAATTAACAATAATATAATTTATCTCAATATTTATATATTAAAAATAATATAAGTAAGTGATAATCTTAAAATATGAATGATTTATTATTATATATTTAATACTTATTTATTTGTCGACTAATTTAAATATGTGTCACTGTATTATCTATTTATTCAAGGAGCTTGAAACATATTAATGTGTTAATCCAGGAAAAATGGAGAATAGAAAATCAATGTCTCAATCCAAGAAAAAGACTATAGGTTTGGCTCTCGTAAAAGTTGTTTGGGTCTTTGTAAAATCATTGCTAAATCTTAATAATTTTGGACAAATTTAAATAATTAATAAATTGATAAACTAAAATTTGGGGCCTATAAATAAATCTCTTCCACTGGTGCCTAGGATTTGAGCAGCACGTTTAAGAAATCACTTAGCGCCTTATCATGTCTCCCGCCATCACCACTCTGACACAGCCGTTATCCCTCGCCGTCGCTTCGGCGGCGCGTCCTCCACGGAAGACGGCGACGGTTAAGACTGACAAAAAGCAAAGGCAAACCAGCCTCGGCTTCGGCGGTGCCAAGAAGGAAACAAAGTGGCACTGCGTGGAGGGTTGTGGGGCATGCTGTAAGCTCCAAAAGGGTCCTTCTTTTCCCTCTCCTGAAGAATATTTCGACGACCCTTCTGACGTTCAGGTCCATTTTCTATTTCTACCTTTTTTGTTTTTCAAAAAATCAAATCAAATTAACATGTACTAGGTTAGAGTGGTGTTGAACTCGGTTTCTTTAACATGGTCTCACATTTGAGTATTGTGGACGAAAAAAATGTAAAATTTACACTCAAGTGACTACTTAGGTTCCGCAATAGAGATTAATATTAGTCATCGATAAGAGGGTACACGTTCCACGTCAATAGATTAAGATATTAGTCTTAGTCATCGAAAATAATGGAAGATACAATATGGTTATAAAAAATTAAAATAATTTGTTTACTCATTTATTTTTGTCACATGTGATATACTCTGTGAATTGAGCTATGAACATGTCATTTATTGTATCTAATGATTTATTTGTGTTACTATGATGAATTTCAGCTGTACAAAAGCATGATAGGACCAGATGGATGGTGTATTCATTATGAGAAGAGTACTAGGAAATGTTCCATTTACCCTGGTCTGCTCATTATGCATCTCACTGTTGATGTTTGAATTTCAATTATTTCGTTACTGAGAATGTTAGGTTCAGAATTTAACTTGCCATTCCTTTGTTCTTCTGCAGATCGTCCATATTTTTGCCGTGCGGAGCCAGAGGTGTTTAAATCTTTGTTTGGAGTTAAAGAGAAGAATTTCAACAGGGAGGCATGCAGGTCCACCTTTCTCACTTTTTAATTATGTTTTTCATAAAGAATCAAAATCTAAGATTATAAGCGCAATTATCTCGACCTAATCTTAAATGAATGTTTAAAAGTCATGTAAGTAAAATAATCTCTGCCATTCAAAACTGAATGGTGTTTGAAAATTAACTTGTTTCAAGTGCTCCCTAAATACTTTCCCTCTGTTTAGTTCAAGTGTCTGTCTAGTTCCCAGTGGCTTTAAGCAATATGATGGGGATAGGATCTCATGAATTTTGTGAGATTGGAACAATTCTAAGATTGGAACAAAAGGCTGGCGCCTTCAGATTCTTATTTCTTTCTTCATGCTGGATTAGGTGCAACTTTGTGTCAAGATTTGCTAATATGCTGGAGTTGGTTATATTTATGATGAGGTTCTGTAGTATCTCTAGTTGGAATACACAGTTAATTATATATGCTAAGAAAGAAAAGCAAGTTCTATACATACAATGAAGTTATCATTTCTCAACCTTTGTTTTTGTTTGGTTGGTGACTAAGGGTGGGTTGGAGCTTTCGAAACGATGCTAGTGGCATAGTAGATTCATAATAACATTGCAGTGTGGTGCACGCGAACTTTTAATTATATTAAGATCCCCATCTTCCACTTGAGGTGTGACTTTGGTAGCTGCTTTAACCTGAGGTATAAATCAATCATCACTCCTTACAATGGTGAAGAGTTGTTCATACTCTGTCGAAGCTAATCACACGTACATGCTAAATTTTGCTAAAGCAGAAGTCATATTTCAAATTTTGTTACGCTGCCCCATATTTTCGTCTTGACTTTTGAGCAATATATTCACTGAAAATATTGTACAAAAACAGGCAAAATTTAATAAGCAGAAGATTTCCTTGAAGGCTGAAGCTATTTTTTCTTGAAACAAAGGCACCCAAGGAAGTGTTTCTTATGCAATCTTCTTTCTTTCTTGCAGTTTCTGCAGGGACACAATTAAGGCTATTTATGGTTCCAATTCAAAGGAACTTCATAATTTCAACAGCTCAATAAAGAACTCTTCTAATTAGACTTTATGGGATTTGGATTCTTAATTGCTCAAGGTCATCATCTTGTGTTTAGCTCCATTGATTATTATACTGGTGGGAGTTTTCTTGTTTATAACTTCTGATATATGATTTCTTGAACTGATGCATGTACTATCTGAATCTACAAAGTGGAATCTAGCAACAGCGGAAAAAATAGCTAAAGATAATGGGGACTAATGGGTCATTATTGTATGCTCTTTTTTGGGAATCGTTGATTATTGCCTTATATCTTATTTTGGGCTAACTTACAGACCCTGATTAGTGAAACTTATTCTCATATTGGTTTTCACTGCCTAACATTAAGAGTTCCATAAAATATTGCTGATGGGTGTGTGGTAAAATTGCCCCTTAAACTTTAGTGATAATTCTTTATTACATTAACATGTGAGACACTGCTATTCCTTCCATCCCCCTTGAATGCTCCATATTTAGTAACTGCCATATTAAAAAAAGTAATAACTAAAGTTCTAATAAGAAATTGAGAATCTTTGTACACAACTTCTTTCAGTGAAACTTAGAAGTTGTTCCCTGGAATTTTTAAGATGCCAAAATTTGACTGAACTTGGATCATATACTAAATGAAATATTTGTGACAACAGGCTTTCCCCGGCTTGCATCTTGTCTGGGATGGGATGATTTCTCCTCACAATACATACGTTTAAGCCTTTCAAGCACTGTGCTACGAAACTCTACTGCTATTGAAGCATGGTTACTATATTGGTGTTCATAGACAGACTGGCAAACAAAAATTTTCATGTTCCTCTTAGAGCACTATTTTTAGAAATGCTTACTTTGATTATCATGGTTGAGGTTTCCTGTGCCACTTCATTTACTTCTCTGGTTAAAACAGAAGCAACAACAGCAGGTTCACAATTCAAAGCATCATCTGCGTTTCTGATTGCTAAATTCTAAGAACTTGGAAATATGAGCATAGATGGGTGGTTAGGAAATAAATAGAAGTTTGACCTTATTTGAATGGGCTAATTTGAATATTCTATTGTTTATAGAATAAGCAATCCCTAGGTTTGAAACATCATGGATGTTAAGTTTCTTTATCACATGATAATATATTTATTTATTTAAATATCTGTATGAACAAGAGTAGTACCGATCCAATGATCACTCACTTTCCTGCATGGAGTATCTTGTGTCTCAGTTCAGTAATATGCCAGCCTGAAGAAGAGCATTACACAGTATTTATTTATTTTTCCGTGCATTCAAGGATCAATTATAGTCTAGCAACCAAACTAAGATTGGTGATGGAGAACATGAGGATCCCTTTGACAAGGGTTCGTTCAAAGCATGGCAGCGAACTGGGGTCCTATGGCAGCCATATTTGGCTAATGCCCATGCAGATATCCTAAATTCAATAGTGATGGTAGTAATAGAATTATCTCTTCTTCAAATGTTTTTTTGTCCGAACAGTTGTTTTGTTATTTTTATAGGTTTTTGTTTTTCATTATTGTCATGTTTACTTTTTTTTCCTACTAATTTATGAATTATTGTTATTATTATTATACTTTAATTGTTTAATGAAAATACTGTTTTTCTTTTTCGTGATTTGACTTTTTATGTGGTGTTTTTCTTTTATCATGTTCTGAAAAGCAGACTAGACTGTTCGGTCTAACTAAAAATCAGATAGGAAAGTGAAAAAATCGAATATGGTATAAGAATTAAGCCAAAAAAATTGGTAGAACCAATAAGACTAGCGTTATAAGAATCGACGTGATTTTCTCTTTTTTCTTTAAATGCTAAAATGATATTGTTTTGAAATTCATTTACTTTACTTTTACGTATTATTTTGTGCAACAAACTCTAAACTCATCTTTATCGTATCTCTTCAACCCACACCCATTATTGTAATTTGCCCACACCATAGTGCTATTTGTCACTGACATAGTTTTTCACTTTTTTTTAAGGTTGGAGGAGCTCGCTTCCCCATTTTTAGACTTATTACATACACATAGAGAATTAAATAGGAGTTGTATGAATATTAAAACATAACATTGATTATGGTAAAATAATTGGACAAATATTTAAATTAAGAAATATTATGGTAAAATAATTGGACAAATATTTAAATTAAGATATTTCTTTTCTCATGACACTCCACTTCATCCATTCTCCCTTCAATATACTCACTAAAACAAAAACTCTTATGTTTCTAATCATCATTTGTTTACTCTTTAGTAATTTGTTGTACTCTTTGCACATATATTCTGTTTAATTTCTGAAAAATGTTTAATTTCTAAAAAAAAATAACTCTTTCTTGCTCCATTCGATAGTAAAATATTAATTTTATAATAAAATATTTTTTATATATGAGCTTTTACTATTTTTAATAAAAAAACATTTTTTACATATATAAATAATGTTTGAAATATCTTCTTTTTTTTTAACTTATAATGTAACTCGTTTAAATGTTTTTACTTTTTAAAATATTACTTTAGGTAAAATAGTTTTTTTTTTCAATTTCTTATGAATTTTTGCAATGTGTTTTTATTATTATTATTTTTTTCAATATAGTCCAAATTTTAGTTAAAATCAATCCCTTTATTAAAGTGGTATGGACAACGTTAAAAGAGTGATAACATGACACATAATAGGACACATTTCAAGCTAATCAATTTTCACTCAAGCGAAGCAATTTTCACTCAAGCGAAAGTAAGACAATGTTGGGGCGAAACAATTTTTGTTCAAGTGACAAAATAATTTTGCTAAAGCGAAAATGATACTGGAATATGAGTTATTTTTTGTCTTATTTTTGCTCAAGTGAGTCAAGCTTTTAGAATTTTGATTTAATGGTTTTCATGAAAGTTGTAGTTTTGGATGTTAGCTTTCCAATGCTTTGGAATCAACTAAAAGGAGGTATAGAAATGTAATTATGCTCTTTTTAGTGAGCAAAGGTTAAAACTGTTAGTTAGTTGGAAATGTTGCAGATTTAAATGTTTTTTTATGAGCTGAGAGACTCTTAATGAGGACTATTAATCATGTTGTGAGTTGATAGATGCTTATATGCATGTTTCATTGATTATTAATGTATATGAGATAAATTAGGCCAAGTAGAGTCTGAGATTATTTTCCAAAATCTACTGAGTGATGTAATAGGTCGAGTAGAACCTGAGATTGTTGTCCAAAATCTACTGAGTGTTGTGGTAGATGGTGTGAAGCCTAGGGTAAGATCTTATAGACTATCTGCATGATTAAGATATGATATATGTGTATGCATCGTACCCAGAGGGTACATTATAGTAGTGTGGTGAGCTATACTTGTGCAAATTCAATGTGGTCACAGGTTCCATTAGTAGTCCCGGTCATGTATACTAAGATACCAGATGATAAGGAACTGATGGGGGGTTCACTGGCAGACCTGCCCAGGGCTACACCGAGAGTGGTTGATGAGGGTCAGTGATCTTACTCTGTGGGTAGGGTGGTCTGAGTCCTAGCTGTCTGATCGGTGCGACCGATGCAGTAGGTGATCACAATATGACCCAGAGATGGTAGCTTCTGAGTTTGGGTATAGCAGTCTTAGTCTTCTGGAAGACAGTCATAATATGTGATGTATGTTGTATGGATATATGGACATGTTTGGTATAATATGAGGAGATTTGTGTTAGGTTTAGTTTGTTGTGATATTTTTGTTGATACTTTATTTGTTAAATTATTTATGAATATTATTATTTTTAAATGGATACTTATCCTAGTATGTCTTGGAACCTATAATGATTATGTACACGGAGCAGATGCTTTGATAGGTTATTCGGCGGTAGATTCGGAATGATAGAAGTAGATGATAATTTATCATATTTATCAATTGTATTTCTGTAGTTGAAGAATTCCTTATTAGTGAGAATTCTTTTTTATAACAGACAATACAGTTATACTACATATGTTTTAATGCAGGGTATTACTATACACCCACAAAGACAATGATAGTAACAATTTTTAAAGTCCGTTATAAAGTCCGTCTTTATGAGCATGGTTTGTCCATTTACATAATTTTTTTAAAATTCTCCAATATCAATAAATTCCAAATTTAATTACACTATTATCATAAAAAAATTTTAAGGAAAAATATTATATAGGAGGACAATAAGTTAGAGCCATTTAGTTATTATAAATTGTATTAATCTTACATATTTTTTAATTTGAACATGTCATTTTATTATTTTTGTTATGATAGTTGTTTTGAAATCTCATACTCACTCACAAGTTCAATTTACTTTTAGTAACGATAATGAATTATTTAACATATATATCTCTTCCACACAAACTTTATTTTCATTTAGTGGATATTTAACATAATATTTATAGAGCAATGTATAACAAACAACAAAATTGCTTATAGTTTTGAACAATGGTCTACTATCAGATGTTACTTCTCTCTTGGATGATTTAACTTAATACCACCACCACTTACAACTAAAATACACTTTGATTTACATATTGAAATATAGTATAATAAGAAAGTATATATTTCACAGTAAAAGAGTAAAAATATGTAATATTTATGATTTTTTAAATGCATAAAATCCTTTAAATTCTTATAAATAATTTCAAATATTATGATATCATATTTCATAAATTCTTAAAAATCTAAAAGGTTTGAAATATGAAATCTTAAATAAAAAATATACTTAAACTCTATAAATCTTATATTTTTTTCGTAATCTTTTAAAATCTACTTAACCTTTTCATATATATATAAAAAAATCTTTTGAGATCGAATACACCCTTAATATGGTAGTGGGTGCTAGTGTCTTCCTTTGAGTGATAGCAAGGACTATAGTCTACACACAAACTGTGTATAAAAATAATGGTCATCCAAGACCTATTTATTTGTTTTCCCTTTTTTTTTAAACCAGATCACCGAGCAAACCTAAAATATGAAGTACGACATTTATTTATTTTGCCTGTTACTACTACTAGATTGCTGAGAACATAGCCCTCTGTCATATGTACAAGTGGATACGAACATTGACACCTTTCTTTCCACCTTGATGAATTTCCTATAGGTCGTGATAGTTGCCTATCAAACCAGAAGAAAATAACTTCTCGTCGTTTCGTAAACAAAACTGCGGTGGACATATACTGTGCACGACGAAATTTGTTTACTGTCGTTATTTCATATTACAGTACCAAGGCCCAGCTCATCCCCAATATCATCATCATCTTCAAATAACTGCAAAAGCCGAGCCTGGTCCTGTTCCCTTAATTTCTTTTGCCAAAACTTATATGCACCCACCACTCCAAGAATCAGTATAATTGAAGCCAAAGCACTCAGCAAAACCACAACAGCTATATGTATTCCTTTTCCTTCATCAGCTACAGAACATTAATACAAATTAACTTTGTTAATATATAAAATACACTAAAGGTAAGTAAGTAAATGAGTAATAATGCAAGCATACAAAGTAAATGAAATTTAAGTCCTTTACGTAGGGGAGGGGAGGTTGTGGATATTTCTCTCCATGATTTATGAAATAACTTGTGAAAATATCCTGAAAGATTCGTTCAGAAATGCAAGGAAGTGGAACAAACTAAATTCTGGCATACCTAGTAATGCCACATGTTGACCGGTTAATAAAGATTCGATAATAAAAGTAAAATAGTTGTCATAAAAAAACATTTATTTACAATAAAAAATGCTATGGTTAAATCTAAAAGGTGTTAATCCTACTACTAGATTTGGTATCATTAGCTACTAGTTAGCTCATATAAGTTTTGTAGTCAAATGCTATTCCAACTATTGTTTATCTAACTTCTCATGTAGAATGCATTTAGTGTAATTAATTCTTCAATTCAAATGGTTGGGCATCAAGACGATCTTTCAATTCATCTATACACCAGACAGATGGATATATATTTTCTATCCAATTACAAATTTGCTGACAACACTTTCTGGAATTATCTTTTGTGCAGCTTTTCACAATAGAGGGGTATTTGCATAGTAAACACAAAACACAGAAGATAAACAGAACAATTTAGTTTATTATTATTTTGCTTACAATCTGAATTAAAAGGCTATTGAATTTAAGTCATCTTTAATTTTTTTAATTTAAATACCTAAGTAATCCATGGTGAAGAAATTCAATACAATAGCAATGGAGGTTACTTGCTCTTTGTTGACATAAATGATTAACTGAAGTGTACGCAATAAACACTACAACTAGAGATCAAAAGAATCATTCATACAAATTGAAATAAAATGCATCTCCTACTTTTTTTTTCAAATAACTAGTTGACATATGCTGTCAAATGGCATGGATGTGGTAATAAAGAACCTTTAAAGAAAAAGGTTGCAAGTACTCACCACAAGCAAGTGATAAGCACTCTGAGCACAGGAAAGTAGCATTGAATTCATTTTCCTTCAATCGAATATATTCACCATCAGGTGCAGCAAAGTCAGATGGACAAAACTCCCATTCGTCCAATACATCATCCGATGTAATGCTGTCCTCTTCATAGAATCCACACCGCTTGCATTTTTTACTTGTAAAGTTGATTAAAGGCTGAGAGTACACAGCAAAAATCCAAGTATTAGTCAAAACAGCAACACGTGCAGCTCAAATGTGAAGACACTTGGAATTTAAAGACTAAGCTTTAAGATCCTAACCAAATCAGTTCCTTAAAGTTCAGAAACTAATCCACGAATTGTAAACACTGCATTTGCATTGCTGCATCTAAATTTTCCATTTCCAGACTCAAGTTAAAAAACTGAGTCCCCTTGAACCAGAAGACAAACAGTGTGTAATTGGACTTATGATGTAATCTACCGTTGAAAGTTAATAATTACGTACTTGCTTTAATAAGCATGGGGTCAAAACTTCCCTTGTAGCATGTCATCCCAATTCCATATAGGTGTGTATTTGAATTCACATTAGATCATGTTAAAACCACTTAAAGTGATTATCAGTGAATGTCACAAGTTTCGCCCCACATTAAAGAATTAATTCTAAATCCTAAACTTATTCTGAGCCGATGTAACCTTGGGTAAATAGTGTTGGATAAAAGAATATTTTACTACTAAGTTGCTTTGGAAATAAAAACATACAAGCATCAATCACTTCATTTCGAAATTACTTTACTCCAAATTCGCAAACGCTCATCCAAAGTCAGATAGTCTGAGTAAGCCAGTATACAGACATATGACATCACTTGATTTACTTCTAATGAATTCATTATGGGTATAATACATAAGTAAAATAAAGAGAACTAAGGCATAAAAGCAGTTCATCCAAATCCAAAAAGGAAAACATAAATAAGTAACAAAAAAGAGAATTAAGACATAAAAGTAGCTCAGTGAAATCCAAAAAGGAGAGTAAATAACCTGCCAAGATTCTTGACCATTGAAAGCATACAAGGCATGTGATTTCTTGACACCTGGAAGGACGGTCTTGTTTTCCCCTTTGCATAGGAAATACACAGTTGTAGTGGCTTTCAGCCACTCGTGCGTTTTAAGAACCTCAATTGATCTCAGCGAAACAACTCCACATAACGTGGACCCTGCGCAAAAAAAGAAAACAAAACAGCACAACCATTCATTCATACAGATACATTTCTCGTTGTATTTAAAAAATTCAACATATATATCAATCCGGAAAAGAATTATAGCTGTCAAAATTTCCAGAACTGAATAATCACACGCTTTATGAACAAAAATGTTTGGTCAATGAACTCACTGTCTGTGCAGTTGAGAGATTATGAATTAATGACGAAAAAGAGAAGCAGTTAACTCGGTAGAGAAATTTTACCCGGAAAACAAATGAAGAATATGGAAGAGATGAAAAGGAGAAGAGGAACCCTAGAATTGGGATTCAACATGGCGAGAAGTGGAATGCAAGAAAATGGTTATTCTTGGACGTTTTGGAGTGCGCAAGACTGACCAGGTCGTCCCGTCTGGTCTACGCAACGTGCGCAATACGCACCTGTCAACGCAACCTGAAGAAAACCGGGAAGCTACCACGTCACTGCCGGCGAGCGCTGCCGTTGACTTCGGCCTTGTAGTCATAGTGCGACTAGTGGCTTCTCCTCCACCACTCCTGTAATCCGTGTAGATTCAGTTGAGGGTATTTGGGCAGCAGCACATGTGAAGCACCTTCAGTTTATATTTTTCCTAGCAGAAACATTGTTTGTATTTTTATGTCATTTTTTTTCTTCGATTAATATTTAATTGTTATTATTTTACATTAGTCTGTACACTTTTTCTTATAATAAAAAGGTAAAAAATTAATTATTATAATAATTTTGGGTAAAAAGTTTAATATTATTTTTATTATATGTGGAATTTTTTATTGTTAGTAGTTAATTGAATTTAAAAAAATAGTTTTTTTATTATGTTTTTTAATTTTGAATTTAAATTTAAATCTAAATTTGAATTTGAATTAAAAAAGTAGTTAATTGAATATGAAAAAAAATTATAATTAATTTTAAAATTTAAATAATTTATTTATTTTTAAATATTAATTAAGAGTAAAATTAGAATATAAATAGAAAAAGAAAAATCCTTTCTATATATTATTATAAATATTTTCATGGTGTTCTTAAAATTGCTTTGACATTTAAGAATGATATTTTCATACTTGAGAAATTAGTTGGAAGGTGTGAAGCAAAAATTTAAGAAAGTTTATGAAAGATTATCGTGATATATAAATTTTGAAAAATCACATTTAAAAAAATAAGATATTAACTATAAAATTCAAGAAGACTTCCAATATATATGTTTTAAGAGAATTATGAGTATTGAGATTCTTAATAAAAAGAAGTCATTATAAATATGGTGTTACACTGAAACAAAATGAAATCGATAAATGATTATTAAATGTTTTATTTCAAAAGTCCATTTGACTTCAAGACAGAATATTCAAGTGTATTGTTCCTTTTAGGTTAGAGGTCTCATCTACGTAAAAGAAGATTTCTTAGGATAAATTTATTGCGTATTAGAAAACAATTTTCTACTCGTTTTTTCCATAACAACCTCAAAGCAACCTCTAGAACAACCAATAGAATAAGTATAAGTCTGTCAATGGACGACCCTAGGCACTAGTCGATACAAAACATCTTGAGAGAATACATTGAGTTACATCAGTCTTTTTATCCATGAAGGTATACAACCTTTCAAAAACCTTGAGTTCGACCAATAAAAAGGTTTCACAAGGAAATATATTTACTTAGAAATATTTACCTATCCATGAAGGTACACAATTCTTCAATTTTCAGTTCAATTAAACAAAGACATCATAAAATATATTTAGGGGTGGCAAAGTGAGTTGGGCCCAGTGGACCGACCCGCCAACTCGATAGTATATGGACGGGGCGGGTTAGCATTTTGAATCCACCAACCCGTATCAATCCGGCCCGTCTAACCCGCTAACTCGTCGGGTCACAGGTGGGGCGGGACGGGCCAACCCTCGAAAAAAAATATATTGTACTTTTAAGATGTTATGTCACTATATACATCTTTAATATATTGTTGTAATTACAAAAATTCATTTAAATTGGACACAAACAAAATAGCTGCAAAGAAAAAAAAGTCCAATTTAAAATCAAAGATCCAAAAAAAAAATAAATAAAATAGACTTTTAAAAAAAAATGCAAAACAAAATAAATAAGCGGGTCAACCCGCCGACCCGCCGACCTGCCAACCCGCCTTATGACGGGGCAGGTTAAAAATTTTGGCCCGCATCACTGTGGTGGACCGGGCTGGCTCGGCCCGTTTTTGGCGGGCTCAAGGCAGGGCAGGCCTAAACGGGCGGGACTGGCCCGTTTTGCCACCTTTAAATATATTCGAACATAGACCGATCTGTCCATTCATGAAGGTTCATATCTCCTCAATCTTAAGTCTAACCAGACAAAAAGGCTATAAGTAGGCAAAAAAGTTTAAAAGGTTTAAGAGATTTTCTTACAAAACTTCCTAAACTTCACGGTTAACATCCTTACTTTAAAATAATTATGTTATTTATTTTATAATTATTGAAATAAAAAAACTAACCTTCTTTATAATGCAATCAAAATAACATTACAAAAATATAAATTTGCATGTATTTAAATATATAAATTGTGTATATCATATAAAGAAATACATGTAGTCCTGCCTTTTTCAAGGAGTAGTTGAGTTTATTTTATTGAGTTTAAATCCTATCATCAATAAAATTTTGAAATTTCTGAATATTTTCTTCAATCAAATATTTTTAGTAGATCATTCCAATCATTAAGATAAAGGGAGAGTGAAATTAAGACCCTTTTATATTAAACCTATGTGTGTTTTATTAATTTTTTATTTATTTTGAATCATATATTTTTCTATATTTTTTATATTTTAATTTATCTCCAATAATACAATGATCCTTGCTATTAATTTATTTAGTTTATCTTCAGTTAATATTAATCCTTCTTACCAATTTATTTATATTATTTATTTTTAGCACTAATCTATTTTATCAATTTATATTTATATTATATAATTCATCATATCAATTTATATATATATATTATTTAATTTATTTTTGGTATAGTACTGCTCCTTTTTGTCAATTTATAGTTATATTATTTAATTTATTTTTCGTTCGACACTGGTAATATTTATAATTTATATTTATGTCATTTAAATTATTTATAGTTATGCATTGATCATGTTTTATTTTATTTATGTTGTTTATTTCTAGTACTAGTCTTTTTATCCATTTATATTTTTTTATTAAATTTACTATTATATTGATCTTTATATTTTTATATTCTAATTATGTATTTAATTATTTTAATTTCTTGCTTTAGTTCTTGTTTTATTTTATAATATTTTGATATTATCCTTTTATAATTCAATATATATATATATAAGAAAATAATAGTAATAATAATAATAATAAGGATTAAATATCTTTTTAGTCATTGAGTTATTTGTCAAATTAAAATTGTATTTCATCCTTGAGACAAATTTTAGACATATTTAATTATTATATTTTATAAACTAATGTAAACATCCTTAATGGTGTGTTGGAATTGTTTTTTTTATCTTTTTATTTTTCTTCTCCATAGCTTCATATTTCAATATCATTTATCTCCTAAGTTTGTTTCTCTTTTTTCCTTCTCCTCCATCTCATTTCCCTCTTCTTAAAAATATTGCTTTAATTCTTGTTTTATTTTTTTATTTTATAATATTTTGATATTATCCTTTTATAATTCAATATATATATAAGAAAATAATAGTAATAATAATAATAATAAGGATTAAATATCTTTTTAGTCATTGAACTATTTGTCAAATTAAAATTGTGTTTCATCCTTGAGACAAACTTTAGACATATTTAGTTCTTATATTTTATAAACTAGTATAAACGATCTTTAATGGTGTGTTGGAATTGTTTTTTTATCTCTTTATTTTCCTTCTCCATAGCTTCATATTTCAATATCATTTACCTCCTAAGTTTGTCTATCTTTTTTCCTTCTCCTCCATCTCATTTCCCTCTCCTTAAAAATGTTTTTATCTATTATTGAGGATCATTTACACAAGTTTATAAAATATAAGGACGAAATAAGTCTAAAGTTTATCCTAAGGACAAAACACAATTTTGACAAATAGTTCAAAGACTAAAAACATATACTCTAATAATAATAATAATAAATTCTCAACAAATTTGGATAAAAGAAAGTTACTTCTGTGCTCTATTATCATTCTATATTTTTTAAGTATTCTTTTGATATTTGTATGGATTTTATGTAAGGATTGTTTGTTAAGACAAAAGGTTGACATATCTTAAAAGTCATCAAATTTTGTAATATTTAAAAATGTCAAAAAGCATGTCACTTGTTGAGAATGAATCTTAGGTTCTCTTGTGATAGGTGTCGACGACACATGAGTCTGTGGTTGGGAAGTCACAGTTTGATACAATGCATAATTATGAAAGTCAAAGACCATTGTGAGGTCTAAAGAAGTACTTACCAAGTAGGTGAACATTTGGATAGTCAAAGTAGCGCCCTAGACTAGGATATTTCATAAGGCAAACTTTGGACTATTTAATATCTACTCACCATCGCCAATATTAGGTAGGGAGTATATATCTTTTTGTGAGCTGAAAAATAGTCGATATTCTCGAAAAAAATTATTTTGATTGTACTAAGGAGAAATACCCAGCTGTCTAATCATTTCCCATTTTACTTTTGATGTTCAGAATGGATCATCAGAAGTGAAATATGGATCCATATGTTGGTAAATGTCTTATATGTTAGTAAAGTGAGTTTGAATCTCATATGTGTGGTAAAGTATGTTTGAAATCGTAAATCGTGAAGGGTCTACAAAATCGTAAATCGTGAAGGGTCTACAAAATCGTAAATCGTGAAATCGTAACACGGATCGTAGATTTTACTTTCTACAAATTTTGTTAAAATGACATCCAACTTATCATTGAACTGGAGGTGTAAAGCAAAATTATGAAGAAAAAGAAAGAGTTTTAATTTTATTTTTAGAAGAGGAAAGATAACTTTAACCAATTAAAAATCATTGAAAGGAGTAGGAACATGACTCAATGTTAAAGAAATTAAAACCTATTAAAACAAATTAAAACCTATTAAAAAAAATTAAAACCCATTAAAATGAAATTAAAACACATCCACTACCTGTATTTGTGAAAACTTTAAAATCTTCGATTCTACGTTTTTTTTTTTCGATTTTCCTCTACGATCTTACCGATTACACTGTATTACGATTATAAGTATACTCTAACACGGAATTGAAATAAAAATCGTACGATCTTACGATTTTACGAGTAAAATCTCGATTTTGACTACATTGGTTATGTGTCAAACTTCAGATCCCCATTGTTTGTTATTGCATATTAAGTTTATTAAGATTAATATTTGAGACTTACAAAGACCTTACTCCTTTCAATATTTTATTTTATATATGCATGTGGTATAGGTAAAAGATGAATCTGCTTAGTAAAAGTTGTTCGAGAAAGTTTTGAGAAATATTCTCTTATTTGTTTGACTTTGAATTATTTAGCTTTAATATCATTAGAGGATATTATATATATATATATATATATATATATATAATCCTCTATATATGTTTTTATTAAGTAATTCGAATAATTATAAAGATATTAAATGTTGACATATGTATGAATTTATGATGTTATGTTATATATTATCTATAGAAAATTCCTTATGCACAAGTAAAAAAAATTACTCCTAATTTTTAAATAAATAATAAATATCTTTATAAAAATCGGGATGTCACACATGTCACTTTAAAGAATCCCTCTACATGGCTCCTTTATATTCACCTACTTCATTGCGAACACTAAAAAGTCTTGATCTTTTCTCTCATCACTTCCTTGCAACATTTTATAATGTTCAAAAAAGAAGAAGGAAATACCTTATTACGTCTTTATTTCGTTTTTTCATAAACAACCGCGCGCCTATAATGCTAGATTTTAGTCAACCACTTCCTTAGGTACATGTAGCCATTTTGTTTGTTCTTCATGAGAAGTCTATTCTTGTTTTCTTCACTTTCAATTGCTTTGGTTTTTAAATATTTTTTATCATCTCTAGTTATCTTAAATTTGTGTTTACATTCATCGTTATTACGCTTTTATTTCATTTTGTCATAAAACAATGGCATGCCTATAATGCTAGATTTAGCTAACCATTTCTTTAGGTAAGTGTTGCCATTTTGTTTGCTCTTCATGAGAAGCCTATTCTTGTTTTCTTCACTTTTTCTTACTTTGGTTTTTAAATATTTTTTTATTATCTCTAACTATCCTAAATTTGTGTTTACATTCATGTTGTTAGTGTGAGTTTGTGTTTTTTAGTGGTGTGTGGTTGTCATTTTTTTGTTTTTCTGGAATTTCTCCTCTCATCTTGTTCATTGTGCTATGTTTTGTAACTTGACAAAGATGACATATGATGTATCTTGGACAAAAATAGAGTTGTTGAGAAAGTCCAAGTTATACCATCACAAAAATGGAGGGTCTTTTGTACTCATCAAGTCTTTAGTAAAACTGTGAAAACGATATAAAAATCTTCAAGCCTTTAGTAAAACTGTGAAAAAGATATAAAAATCCAACTTGTGAATCAAATGAACCTATTCTTAAAATTAAGGTTGATGATACAAAGGGTCGGTTTTGTTTTTTTATGAAACAGTCTTCATAAAGTTAAGGTTGCAACTACCTCTAAACTTTTGGTGTATTTTTTCCTAACCAAAACATTATTTGTATTTTTTTTATGTTATTCTATTTTATTCAATTGAAATTTAATTGTTATTATTTTACATGTATATTAATTTGAATTTTAATATATTTTTTAATACATATTTATTTATATAATTTTCTTATAAGATTGTGAGAGAATGTTTTCTAGTATTCAATTATTCTCTCATATAAATCCTGATATATAAATTAAATTCATCACTCATCTATAGAGCTGTCAAAACGAGCGGTCCGACCCAGCCTGGCCTAGCCCTACGGGCCGAGTTCAGAAAATCTGATAGCCTAGTCTGGCTCTATGTTAGGCCAACGGGCCAACGGGCCAACGGGCCATTTTTAGTCTAATTAAAAATTAAAAAAATATTACAATATTTCTTTTGCTTTCTTAGTCTCTCCATAATTTTGTTCAACATTATTTCTTTTGCTATCATCATATGGATCACTAATTGGAGGAGTAACTCCTTAATGTTGTTATAGGAAATAAAAACTCTGCAATCTAAGAGATAAAAAAATATAAAAAATCTATTTAATACTTATAATAATTTTACTTTATATAATTCAACAAATATTAAGAAAATAACACAAACCCATGATGATACCAGGAAAACAAGAGCATATATAAAGTTTTGATTAGAAATGCAAAAAATAATAATATAAATTAACAAAAAATAAGGAAGAACCTAACCTAATGTAAAACAGAGAAGTTATATCAGAAACTGTGGTGGTGAATGTGATACAAGGAAAGAGGAGCAGTGCAGTAGAGGAGATGTGATGTGATCTCAATTCATGAAAAACCTCAACCCATACAAGGAGGAGTCACCACAAGAAAATAAAAAAGGAAAATATGAAATAAAAATTTACAAAGAATTTTGAAGAAAAGGAAGGAAGAAAAACAAGGAGAATGTACAAGAAGCTTGAAGAATAGAATAAAAATATTAATAGCTCTTGTAATTTTCTTGTAAATAAAAATAGAGTTAGTTTAATGTCTTTCTTTGAAATAGAAATAAGAGGCTACTTGTTTGGACACATAGATAGTATAAAAAACAAGAGCCTTGTTTGGGAAGCTTTGAAGCATCTTACAAACATGGCCTAACCTTTTAGAATTCCATCCATGTGCATGCATTTTCGTTTACCCCTTTCTATATAAGGGTGTGAGTCTCATTTGTAACATAACTTTGAAGATTAATTGAGAGCAAGAGTTAATTCTCTTTGAAGTTCAAGAGGTAAGCCTCATTTCTAGAATCTTATCTTGAGTTTTCCATAATTCAAGTGGTGATTGTCCTTTGCACTTATCTTTCTTTATGAAAGTGGCGTGTTCTTCATTCTCTTGTCTTCTCCATGTTTTCTTTTTGATTGTTCTTACTTGTTCTTCATAGCTGCACCATATATCTTCATTTTAATCCAGTTTCCACCGATTAAAATGCTTGTTTTCACTTCCTATGACATGTATCTTGATTCTAATCGGTTGAAACATCTCAAAACTTGTTTTCCTTGAATTCTACCGATTGAAACCCATAACAAAGGGGCTGGTTGCGTTTTTGACATTTCTAAGTCAATTGAACTGATTAATTTCATTGGTTTCATCTTCTATGACTTCCTGTGGGTACTATCTTGAATTTAATCGGTTGAATTGAATTGTTTTGCAATTTCTAAGTGTGAGTTGAATTTGAACCCTAACATTTGGGGAAAAATCTGATTTCATGTTCTTCCATGCAATTTTACATGTTATTTTGATTCCATATGCTTATACACATGTTTGATAGATCCTACATCACTTGTAATGTTTGATAGATACTAAAAAGGAGCAGTGCAGTAGAGGAGATGAAAAAGCTTATGAGAAAGGAAGAGAAGAGAACAGAGACTCTGAGACACTAGAGTTTCTTTCTTTAGTATGACAACATAACAATTAAGAACAAAAATTTAATATAAAAAATAAACGGGTCAGTCCATTAGCCTACGGGCCAGCCTGGCCTTGGCCCATATGGGCATCGGGCCAAATGGGCTAGGCTAAAAAAGGCCTATTTTTATCTAGGCCACAATTTTTTAAGCCTAGCCTGACCTGAATCATAGGCTATACGGGCCAGCCTATCAGACCAGACCTATTTTGACCGCTCTACCCATCTAGTCAACACACTTGAAAGTTTTGTCTTGAGATAAAATAAATATACTTTTAAATATTATACATGCTTAAAAATAGGTTATAAAAGTTATACACATTAATAATATCTTAAAGAAGTTTAGTGGTCCCAATATTTAGTTTGTATTTTCAATGTAATCTCAATATTTTGAAAGTTGTCAATGTAGTTTCTATTTTAGTTGTAATGAAGCAATGTGATCCATTTTGTTAGTTTTATGTTGGTGACATTCAGAGAGTGATGATGAGGCAATGTAAATATCAAACATAGTATGAGATGAAGAAACATTTGGAGTTGTTTTCTAAAGAAAAGTATTTCCATTTCCATACCACTCCTTCCATGCCACCATCTTTGTTGTCACCATTGATTCAACAACCACAACCTCTCAAAATCCCCAACAAACATTCAACCTCAGCTCCTTCGATATCATTCATGATCCTCCTATTGTTGTCTCCCAAAAATTTACCACTCAACCCTCCTTTGGAAATGCAAATCGGGTTAATCATGCTCAACTCTTTTCCATTTCTATGCTCCTTCATCACATCCATCAATAACCTTCTTCCTCCTTTAGCTCTTATCATTGACATGTTTGATCTTCAAGCTTTTCCCATGGCACATGACCTAGACATGATAATGTTTACTTCGCCACCAACATTTGATTCTCTGTGGTTACTATTTATTTTTCTGAACAAACAAATAGTGAAAAGACACATTGAAAGCTACAAAATATTTTTTATTCTTGTTCAAAGACTCACTCGAACTATTTTTATCTCTAGGTAGTACGAGGGTTATCTTGAAGCAGAAAAGGAAATCATAGGTGCTGATGGAATTTGGGTGAATATGTGGCAAGATTTGGAGCCTGCTGCGACAAAGGCACTGAGAGAGAATGAAGTTTTGGGATGATTTACTAAGAGAAGTGTATACGGTTGGATCCTTGGTAAGAAGCATAGATGAGAAACTAGGTGGAAAAAGTGTGCAATTTTGCAATGGTTGAATAGACAATCGACTTAGTTGATTGATTTTGCAAAAAGTAGTTTATATATAGTAGATAAACATAAGATCAAAGTTGAGGAGGTGTGATAATAAAAATTGACAATACAAAATAAATTATAACCACCTTTTAAGTATCATATATTCACTAACTCTTAAAAGGATTTGTATCATAAGTAGCCTAATGAAATAAATCCATACAATGTCAATTAAAATAATCAATAAAATGATAATAAAAAGTATTGAAGTTGCAATGATAATAAAAAGAATAGAAGTTGTGATATATCTCTTCACCAATCTTCTTTTACTTTTGTTCTTTTGTTTAAAGGTTCTTACATGTTCTTTAAATTTTTTTTCATTCCTCTTTGTATTTGAAAATAAAAATATAACTAAAGTATTTATTTGTCTAATTGTTAATAGCATAAAATGTGTTTATTATTGATAAAATAATTTATATAAATATAAGTGTAATAACAATGTATTTGAATTCAGAAATTTATACAATTTTAAAATTTATTATTTAAGTAAAAATTGATATAAAATCATAAATTGAAATGAAATGTAAATAAATTACTAGCTATTATTTTTAGAATGCAATAATGTCATAATTCTTGAAAATGTAAGAAAAAAAACTTTAATTTGAGACGGTCACAAGTAGAACTTCAAACTTCTACTATCATATAGATGGACCATGTGCCTTATACCATAAACATTTTGAATTAGCAAAATTGACCAAACTTTTCGATATTGAGAGGCTTTATAATAATCATATTGTTTTTAGGGAGTAAATTGACCATTAAACACAAATTTCATGACCTAATTTGGTCATTTACAGAATTAGATGTATTAATTTATTTATTTTTGGAGAAATTTAAAAATATTTATAAGAATTTCAAATAAAGTTTCTTTTATAAAAACTAAAATTAATATTAAAAAATCTTAGAGGATGGAAAGTGGGAAGAAAATCTAACCAAAAATATATTTAATTTTTTATTATATATTGTACGGAAAAGGGAAGAGATTAAATTCAATGTTTAGGAATTTAGCTTAGAATCATAAAATTTTCCAACCCACTAACAAGAAAAAGGAAATAGACGAAGCCATAAACAGAAAAACAAGAAAGGAGGAAAACAAAATAAAATCATTTAGGAAGGAGGGCGTTTCTCCTTAACAATTTCAATTATTTCAACAAATAAAAAGGAAAGGAAAAAGAAAAGGCTAACATTTGACTATTGAAAGACCCATAAATGATGTGTGGACGCGCACAAAGCACGAGAATATGTTGATTGCATGCAGTTATTTGATTTCTACATTGGAGAATGTTGCACACACTCTATCTATCGATGCAAAAAATAAAATAAAATAACCTACCTATTTGGAGTTACAAAATTAAAAATAGTAACACATAGACACGTATAAAACCCTCAATCGCAAATTTTCTTCTTTTGTAGAGTTGCTCTCGCAGCTCGGGAGCGGCTATTCCACAATGCCTTCTTTCCCATTCACATGCACTCTCATCCTCCTCGTCCTCCTCGCGGCGGCTGTCTCCGCCCACGAGCGCGTCGACGCCCGAAGGTACTTCGGCTACGTCCCCTCGAACGACGACATCACCTTCACGAACCAGACGTTGCTGGCGGAGGAGTTCCTGCACGCGCACAACTGGGTGAGGAGGCAGTACAACCTTCCCCCGTACGTCTGGGACGAGAAACTGGCGTCCTACGCGCGGGGGTACCTGATGCAGCGCTACCATGATTGCAGGCTCATCCACTCCAACTCTATCTACGGCGAGAACCTCTTCTGGGGGAAGACGCGCACCTGGAACCCCTCCGACGCCACCTACTACTGGTTCCAGGAGAAGCAGTGGTACGATTTCAAAACTCTCACCTGCGCCCCGCCGCCGAAATCCTGCGGCCACTTCACCCAGGTTGTGTGGCGAGACTCCGACCGCGTCGGCTGCGCGCTTCAGAATTGCTTCTTCCCCGACCTTGGCATGCTGATGGCGTGCGAATACGATCCCCCTGGCAACTACGTGAACGAGAACCCTTTGCAAACACATTTGCAACCATAATCACAATCACCACCAACCCTAATCGCCTACTTCTCTTAGTTTTTTATTATATTAATTGAGAGAGGATGCCAACCCGCTTGGTGACCGATTCCATTGTATATATGATCGGCCAAATGACTGATTCAGATGTGGTTTAACCATGCTAATGTAGGTTTCTCCTGAGAGATCAAGATTAGTGTAGCTTTCTCATTTATCTCTTAATTGTCGTCTGGAAGATTGTATATTCATTATTATAGTTAATCTTTTTCTCTTTCTTTAACCCTATCAAACATCACAAACTTCTTCTTTCTTTTGTTTCTCTAATTTCTCTGCTTCTTTGCCTACTCAAACCATCTATTTCTCTTCTGCCTCTAAAAATAATTCAAACGCTTTTCACGTTCATCTCAACCTAAAACCATAAACATATAACAAAAAGATTGCTTTTTTGCTCTTCAGTTAACGGGGCTGCTGCCAAAAACCAATCACAAACTTCTCAGCAACCAAAAATTTCTTATCCATGCAAAAAGCCCATAAAAATTATCTGGGCCTCAGACCCAGCCCACATTATCCTTTATTGTTGTTGAATACAGCGCAACGATCAAGAATTCGAATTTAGCAACCGCCTCGCGAAATAAATGAATGAGGATCCGTGGCCGGGTGGCTCCTGCCCTTCAATTTCTGACACAATCCGCTGTTACCGGCGACGTCCGACGACGGCTCTCCCTCCCCGGCATCGACTTCTCCGCCTATGGCTCCGCCATTCAGCACTGCTCTAATCACCGCCTCCTCCGCCAGGGGAAGCAGCTCCATGCTCGCCTCATCCTTCTCTCCGTCACACCCGATAACTTCCTCGCCTCGAAACTCATCCTCTTCTACTCCAAATCCGACCACGCGCGCGAAGCGCGCAAGGTGTTCGACGCGACTCCCCGCAGAAACACCTTCACATGGAACGCCATGATCCTTGGCTACTCCTTCAACGCAATGTTCCGCGACGCGCTCAATCTATTCGTGTCGTTCACCTCCTCCACAAACGCCAATGCCTCACCCGATAAGTTCACCGTATCCTGCGTTTTGAAGGTGCTTGCGTCGTCGTTTTGTAGCCCCAAATTGCCGAAACAGGTTCACTGTTTCGTTCTTCGTCGCTGGTTGGACTCTGATATTTTTATTCTCAACGCGTTGATCACGTGTTACTGCAGGTGCGACGAGGTTTGGCTTGCACGGAAAGTGTTCGATGGAATGTCCGAGAGAGACACCGTGACGTGGAACGCGATGATTGCTGGCTATTCTCAGAGGAGGTTCTACGATGAGTGTAAGAGGTTGTACGTGGAGATGTTAAATGTTTCCGGGGTCGCTCCCAACGCGGTCACGGTGGTGAGCGTTATGCAGGCATGTGGACAGTCCATGGACCTTGCGTTTGGAATAGAGGTTCACCGTTTCGTGAAGGAGAGTGGAGTTGAGATCGATGTTTCGCTTTCCAATGCTGTGGTCGCTATGTATGCGAAGTGTGGTAGTTTGGATTATGCGCGGGAGTTGTTTGAGGAAATGCGCGATAAGGATGAGGTTACTTATGGGGCAATTATTTCGGGGTACATGGATTACGGGTTTGTGGATGAAGCCATGAGTATTTTTCGAGCGGTGGAGAACCCTGGATTGAATGTGCGGAATGCTGTAATTTCTGGTATGGTTCAGAATGAAGAGTTTGAAGGGTTATTTGATTTGGTACGGGAAATGCTGGGTTCTGGTTTGTTTCCCAATGCTGTCACACTTGCTAGTATTCTTCCTTCGTTTTCGTATTTCTCAAACCTGCGAGGAGGGAAAGAGGTGCATGGTTATGCTATAAGGAGAGGTTATGAGCAAAATATATATGTGGCAACAGCCATTGTTGATGCTTATGCGAAGCTGGGGTATATCGATTGGGCACAAAGGGTTTTTGATCTTTCACATAGTAGGAGCTTGATTATTTGGACGTCGATTATATCTGCTTACGCTGCTCATGGTGATGCTGGTTTGGCACTTGCTCTCTATACTCAAATGCTAGATAAAGGAATTCAACCTGACCCAGTGACGTTAACTTCTGTATTGACAGCTTGTGCTCATTCCGGATTGGTTGAAGAAGCTTGGGATATCTTTAATTCTATGCCTTCACAATGTGGCTTTCAACCCTTGGTAGAGCACTATGCTTGCATGGTTGGTGTTCTTAGTCGAGCTGGAAAACTCTCAGAAGCAACGCAATTCATTTCTGAAATGCCAATTGAACCAAGTGCTAAAGTTTGGGGTGCTCTGCTGCATGGGGCTTCTGTTTATGGTGATGTTGAAATGGGAAAGTTTGCTTGTGATCATTTGTTTGAGATCGAGCCTGAAAATACTGGGAATTACATGATTATGTCCAATTTATTCTCAAATGCTGGGAAATGGGAACAAGCTGGCGAGGTTAGGGAAAGAATGAAAGACATTGGGTTACAGAAGGTCCGTGGTAGTAGCTGGATTGAAACGAATGGTGAGTTACTGAGTTTCATTGCCAAGGATGTGTCCAATGGAAGATCTGATGAAATTTATGCATTGCTGGAAGGGTTGGTTGGTTTGATGAGGGAAGAAGGATATGTTTTACAGGAAGAGTTAGACTACGAGAATGTTTAGTTAATAACTGCATGTGGTAACTTGTACTGAAATGATTATTCACCTCTTCTATAGCCAGAGAAAAAGAGATCACTCAACTTCTAAGAAGCTGAAACTAGATAATACCATTATCAAAATACCAAGCAAAAATACCAAGCTTTACTGCGTGCACTAGGTTAGGAATCGACTCCCCTTTTTATCAAGCTTTACCGTGTATACTAAATTAATGCTTGCTGATTACTGTTTTTCACCCAATATAGTCTAGGCGTAGAACCGTATCACTCCAAGAGTACTTGATCATTTTTCTTTTGGGTGAAGGACTGAGATTTTACCCTTGCTTGCTTTGTGGGCTCAGTAAGATTGCTTCTACTATGATTTGCATCCAGGTAGGTTGTGACTTGTGACACAATTCTGAGATTAAGCGAAAAAGTTTTATTCTGGTTGGGAGTAATAACTTTTGTCCTGGTTCCAGAGATTATGTGTAATGGCAAAGGAGCTTCCCTGTGCCTAAATACTTTGTTTAGGCTAAAGAAAACACATTACTAAAGTGGGTCTTGGGGAAAACTCACAGCTGGGCCCAAGGTGAAGCTGAAGGTGAGAAGCGAAAGGGAAGGTAAAAAGGGAAGTGTTGTGTGATATCATATATGTGAGGTTAACTCACCGGTGTCCCTTCTATCAGTAGTTTGATTTATTGTAGAAAGAAACCTACATTGTGGTCATGTTATGCGAGTTAGGATCCCAAATTTCACGACGATTACTTTTTTTGTTTCTCTTTAAAATTTATTGTATTTAAGTAGATACGGCGTGGATCTATGAGATGGGACCTAATATTTTGTGAAAAGCTGCAACAAAGGGGCAGTTTCTGTTGAAAATGGCCAGAAGATTTTTTTGGAGATCGCCAAATTGGTGAGATGAGACTTGTTAATACATTGAACATTGATTTTGACGCTGCCAGTTGGAATTAACACAGGAAGCATAATTGTTTCATTTGTATAGTCTTGTTTTGTGGGACTTGTCTTCCATCCACCTTTTCCTTTTCACATCTTTACCCCATTCGTGTCTCGGAAATAGTTTTCTTGCTAATAAAGCATCCAAGATCTGTTAAATATCCTTTCCTTTAATCATAGCCTGGCTTGCCAACATTATGCCATGTTTCTCAATAATAGGAAATGGGCTAATGGCTAGGAGGCTTTATATTTTAATATTTTGTCCAAAATGCCCACGATCCTAGAAATACATGCGCCACGAAAGCAATTTGCAAGGTTTCCATTAAGGTAGGTAGACACTCAGAACTTTGAGAAATTAGGAGGCGAAGGATGATATAATGAATGTGCCCAATTCTTCTACAGCGGAAATGCATTATTGTATTCTTTTGTAAATTTGGTTTAGTGACGAGAGGAACGAGCCATGGCATGGGCCATGAAGGACTTCCTCTTCTGCTTGTTTTGTTGACCCTAGCAAAATCGGTCGGGAGAAAACATCTGAAAGAGATAATGAAAAGCACTAGAGTAAGAAACGTGCTTGCTCTGGACATTTAACGTGTGGACAAACGTTGCTACCATTAGGTACACCATATCCTCTAGTGTCACACCATTGTTATTTATTCCACATTCAATAACTAAATCAGGTAATCCACAACCTATTACTACCTGCATTCAGGACTGATGGATTTGAACAAGTTTTAATGTGTTCAAATTGTTTTTAACTGCAAATTTTACATTAATCTAGAATTTAGAAATCAAGATTGTTAATATTTTTCTTTCCATTCATTACATGTCTGAATATGATTGCACCATGCAACAGAATATTAGTAGTTCTGAAGCATTAGTGACGAAGTCAAAGAGTATTATTACTTTAATTTAATATGTAACCCGACAATTATACAATTAAGCTCCTACTAAGTTAGAGAAATCATTGTCAGACTTAAACATAGAGAAAGATGAAGTAAAAGGTTAAGCAGCGACGTATCCAATCATATCTTTCTAAAAATATAACGGACAACCGACCTAGAAGACAGTAGTCTTATGACGGTAGAAGTTAGAAAAGGAAACAGAAAGAAGGACACATTGGTCAATAGTAGGAAGAGTGGAAGACCTAGTTGCCTATTTATTTATTATAGTAATAATCGGTAACTCACCCACGTACATAAAAAGCCACATTCTTCTTCCTCCTTCATAGTCTGAAAAGCAAAAGTCCAAGGCACATGATCCCACAATGGAAGAAACAACATCAACTATCATCATGACTGCACTCTCCACCCTCACCCCTTCCCAATTCTCAGATCTCACGCACTCCATTTTCTCCGCCACCTACCACCACCATCGCCGCCTAGCCTCCCTCCTTTCTTCGCCAGCTCTCTTCTCTCTAACCCTCCACCACCTCCACAACCTCTCCCTTCCCCAGAAGACCCTCCTCATCGCCCGCCACCTCCTCTCCTCCCTCCACCTCCTCACTGCCACCTCCCCGCCGCCGTCCACAGCCACGAGGCAGCGCGACCTCGACGCTGCGCTCCTCCTCCTCCTCCTCTGCGAAACGCACAACCACAATCCACATGCCCTCGAGGCACCCTTTTCCCAATGGAGGGTCAACCTCAGCACCATCTTCTCCGATTCATTGATGACTCTTTCCTTTGCACCCTTTGGGGCATGCATGGGCTCCACGGTTCTGATTCCCTTTGTTGAGACCGTGACGCGGTGCTGGAGACTAGTCGGCGCACTGGACTGCAGCGGAGGAAAAGAATCGGGAGAGGTGGCGGCTTCGGCTGCGGCGGTGGTGGCGCTGCCGTCGTTGGAGGTGAGGGCCGGTGGGAGAGAGTGTGTGATATGCAGAGAGGAGATGAAAATAGGGAGGGACGTGTGCGAGTTGCCATGTCAGCACTTGTTTCATTGGATGTGTATCTTACCGTGGCTGGGGAAGAAGAACACGTGTCCTTGCTGTAGGTTTCGGTTACCGTCCGATGATGTCTTCGGAGAGATCCAACGGCTATGGGAAGTCTTGGTTAAAACGGCCTCAAAAGATTCGTAGCTACGCTATTTCCTTAACCGTCTATCAGCGTTCGATTCACATGAAATGGTTACAGAAACATCACATAACGTCGGTTAATGTTGTACTGTTAATGTTCTTTTTGTAGTTTCTTACTTAAGGGGAGGTGGGGCCCACGGTTTAGTGTTTGTGATCTGGTGATTTTTTTGTGAGGAGTGGTTGGTTATGTTTTGATTTTGATGTATTTGAGTTGAGAGAGGGACTCCTGTGGTAGAGGGCGAGGTTATGATTGTGTGGCCAAATGAATAGATGAATAGATAGGTAAAGTGTCCAAGTGTGAGGTTCTGAATGTAATAATCTTCAATGTATAGACAGTGTAAGACTCGGATAGATATCTGTCCATAGAATCAATAATAATATTGCAATAGTTTCACAATGTGTTCCTCATTCTTTGTTGTTCTTCCAAGTTGATTTAGCATTAATTGCTAATTTCCTCCAAGCCTCATAATTCTTTCAATTATTTTGATGTGCCTATAAACTGATAAACCAAACCAAACCTATTTCCCCTGGCAAACATTCTATCTATAACTATTTCACTATACTCTACAATCATTCTATTTTTTATTTTTTATTCTAATAAAATAGCAAGCCAAGTATGGAAATCCTTCTTGCAATCTGGCTGGTGAATTCTTTCTTGACTATGTTAGATTTTTATTTAGACCCCTCATATTAAATTTATATTCCCCATTCTTCATTTGCTACTTGCGAGACAAAGGAAAAAGTTAAGCACATCTCTTGTGTTGGCCATTACACTTTGGGTTTTCCTTTCTCCACCTTCACGTTTTCAACCTATATTCCCTATAATATTAAAGAATTCTAAAACTGGTTTTACTTTTTTAAGCACGATTTCAACTTACACCTCCATAATATTTTTTATGTTAAAGAATTCTAAAACTGTTTTTACTTTTTCAAGCACGATTTCAACTTACACCTCCATAATATTAAAAAAATTCTAAAATTATTTTTAAGTTTTCAGTATTTTTGAGTGGTACAAAATCACTTTGAATTATAGAGTTTGGTGACATTCTAGATTATATACTTATATTTAAAATTTTGATTTTTGAATTGTATAATCCAAAAGTTACAACTTTTAGATTGCAGAATTCAGAAACAAAAATTGATTATCAAATTGTGTAATCTAAAAGTTAAAAATTTTTATTTTCTTTTTTATCCTGTAGCGCTTTCGTATGCACCTCCTAGGGTTTGTAAAATATCCAAATATTCCTAAACCTATTTTTATATCTTCTTCTCTCTCTTGTGACTCTTTCTTCACCCTCTTTTGTTGCATTTCCTTTCGCTGTCACAGTATTGTTGTTGTCATTATCACTGTTTTTTATATCAATTTAAGGATTGTTTCTACTCGAAAAGGTATAAGAAATTCACATTAGCATTTCATTTCTTTTATTTTTAAATTTGGTTTTATGAGAATATTTTAGATTGCGTGTATGAAAGTTATTCCCAGATTAAATTACACAATTTAGAAGTTATTTAGTTCAAAACATATAACTTTTAAATTGTATAATCTAAAATTAATTTGTATTCAACAAAATGACTTCTTAATTGTGTAATCCATAAGTCACTTATGGATCCAAAAATGATTTTGGTTTGCACAATCTAAAAGTCATGTTTTAAACTAAATGACTTCTGAATTGTGCAGTCTAGATGTCACTTACAATAAAGAAATGACTTTGGCATTATGTAATCCGAAAGTCATATGCTTTGAATTAAATGAAGTTCGCTTTCATATTCTTATTAATGTGAAATCCACGTAGAAGGCTTGAAACTTCAAGAAAGACACTATTAATTACATTTATTAACACAAGATTTTTGTTAATAACAATTACTTGGTGGAAGATATCTTCTCTAAAAAAGACAATACTTTAAGTCTTTCAAGAGCCCAAATAAAATTGTTTTCTTATTCACTTGCTAACAACACAAAAGACGTGAAGAAAGTCAACTTGGTGGACGGGATACATCTCAAGTAAAGTTAGCTTATATATGTTGGTTTTGTATTATTGTCCATCAAGAATATAATGCTAAATGCATTCATTAACTTCATTAAACCAGAGTGTGTCCAAAAAATATCTAAACTTATGATGACTCATTAAACTTATTTCAATGAATATACATGTTAAACTCTATATCATTAATTGTTGTATTTCAATTCTTAGTCCTCTTTGTGATCAAGATGTATACTTTACATCATCGTATACTTATTTTATGTTAATAGTAGTGATAAATTATAATTCTCACAAAAGACAATTAAATCTATTTACCCCACTCATATATCTACTCAAAATTTTGAATAAGTCAAACCCACCTCACATACTATTAAAAACTTGTTTCTCTTGAATATTTTTACAATGATTTATCTATATTTTTATATTATATATATATATATAATTTTTTAAAAGAAGTTTATCAAATTATTTTAATTCAGCCTCTTTTAAAAATAATATCAAAGTAAGAAAATAACATTTTCCCAATACGTCCGCCATACAAACAGCAGAATTCAACAGAAAAAAAAATCGTTATGTACTATCCCTATATACCCGGTGAGGGGTACAAATAGCAAGACCCCAACAAACATTACGAGGCTTCTGTAGCAGCCCATCTAAGCCCATTGACCCCAAATATCAATAGCCTTATAGATCCCATTAATTCCTTGGTTACTTCTCATTTATTTTAGTAGGCTCATAATGCGTTTTTTTTATTTTTTTCAAAAGTCTATTATGAAATAAATGTAAAGTAACCTAAGAATTCATCAAGGACTAGAAAGAAAAACCTAACATTATTTTCCGAACTATAGTGATCATTATACAATATTAGAGAGGTCCAAAATAAAATTAAAAAAAAATCACCTATTTATATTATTTATATTTTGAATTGAATAATTTAGAATAATATTTTTAATTATACAATTCATAACATAATTATATAATTTGACATAGCTTAAACATGATTATTTTATATTATATAATTTAAAATATACTAAGATAATTTTGAATTATATAATTTAAAAGTATCCTATTATAATAAATATATATTCATCTTTTTTTATATAATGTGTTGAGAGAAGAAATAATGGAGATGGAGGAAGAGGAAAACATGTATATATATGTCCAACTTTCAAAAATCCATTACTCACTTTTTGGTTTCTTTCATTTTTTTTACTATATACAATCCAAATTAGTATTAAATCTGTTCCCTACATTTTTTTTACACTTGTTAAAGAAAAAATGTCGTTAATATTTTAAATTTTATAAAGAATATTATGTAATTTCTTATCATACATTTTAATTTAAATTATTTTTTATATTTGGATGTGTTGAGGTAAATATGATAAAGATGTGGCAATAAGTAAAAGACATTTGCCAAAACATGTATGGATTATGTAATGTCCAATCAATAATTGGTTGAGTTAATTATGGTTGATGACCAACCACGTGTTCCACCAAGCTTCTGGGCTCAACCAACATCATCACTATTTATTGCTCAAACTCACCCTCTCTACACTCTCTCTACCCACAATCTCAATTCAAATCTCCCAATAATTACTATTTAGCTTCCATTTAAAATATCAACTTCTTTTTTCCTCTTCTAGGTTAAGTGTTTCTCCAAATTCACATATTTCAAATACTAAAAATTAATTTTGTAAAACCCAACAAAGAAAAAGTATATAACATATATCTACATGTTATAAACTTCAAAATATACATAATATATACATAAAAATAAATAAATTACAAAGTATTAGAAAATCTACGGTTTTCTTTAGCTTACTCTTCTATTATAATTATAATAGAATCATAAACATTTTTCATTGAGCAAATTAACTATGAGACATATTTTATGTTCTTTTGGATTAGACGAATCCTCCTCTATTCAACAGATTATGGAAAAATTATAATTTGGATAATTTTATTCAAAATGGATTTCCAAATTCAAATTATTAATCCTAACAAAATTTATATTTTATATATCATATCATCCAATAAAATATATAATATTCAACACTCAAATTGATTTCAAAAAATTATAAAACATTCACCATAACATTGTCCATAATTCTCACTATAATCAATTTTACATTTTGAACTTATTTCAAAGGTTGAAATTATTTTTACATTTTGTGTGCGTACATGTGTTTTAATAAAAATATAATTTAACTCTCCTAAAATTTGTTTATTTAAAGTTAAAAGACGTTCTAATTCGTTTAAATTTTAGACTTCTTGAAATATGGATAAAAACTAATTTAGAACATTTTGAAAAACTCTTCACTTGGCATTTTAGATGTCTCAAAGTATTTAAATTAAATTGTTTCAGTATCTTTAAATATTTACTAATATAAACAGTTAGTTAAAAATGTTATTTAAAATATACTTATTTAATTTAAAGATGATTTTTAAGTGATTTCAGCTGGTTCGCTTTACAGTTCAACTGAGAGAGCATCGAAATTCTGGAAGTTAGATTTAGCTAGCTGAAAACACATTTTAACTTGTGTAAATCATTAAAGATAAACTTTAAGTGATTTCAACCAACTTAACTCATGATTCAACTGGTTTTTCCAGAAAACATAATTTTTCAACAAATAATAACTCCAGTATTTAAGCTAGTTTATTTTTCAAAACAATTGGTTGAAACCAAGTAGGAGCAATTTTCACAAATCAACAACTCTTGATTTTTTTAGATGATTGAAACGTCTGATTAGTTGGTTAAATTTTTTATACTTGATTTAATCATCAAGTAATGAACATTCTAATAGGCTGAAAAGATATTTTCAATTAGCTAAAAATACTTAAGTTCCTTTAAAACTTTCTAAAACATTTGTAAAACATTTTATAACCCAAATTAATTCCAAGATTAAGTAAAAAGGATATTACCCACAAAACCTAAGACTCAGTAGCACTAAAACTAAGGTCTTAATCTTCACATTCTTCAAGCATCAAAATCTTCATTCATGATCACCAAGAGATATTTGGAGACATCAAATCACATTCAAATCATACCAAGCTAAAGTCTTCAAGTCCAACAAATATAACTTTAAATCTTAAGTTATTATTTTTAAAGCTTTTATCTTAGATAAAATTATCATTAGAGGCATTCTATACTAGATCATGGTGTTGATGAAAGCTTGGTGTTAGATTGTGTTTAAGTGAAATAAAAATAGAGCAGAGGAAGAGAAAAAAAAGGAAGAATAAGAATGAAAAATATTATTGATGAGAAAAAAATTATACAACACATTAGTGTTATATATATAGCAAAAATTTAAAGATATGTGCAATGTGTATTGGGTATTTTTACGGTTTTACGAAGAACCATCCTTAAACTAGAAATATATATTAATCATTCCCAATTTGGAACACAAGTTGTGAAACACAAATGGTAAAAAGTTCTTGATCAATATGTGTGTGACTTGCATAGTTGAAGATAAAAAGGAAAAGCTTTAGTAAACCAACATTGATTTTCTCTCTTATGTTTAGTTTGTTCATACTTGACTGTAAGCAATTTGAATAGCAAATTTATTATCATAGGATAAGAGTGTCAGTCAAGTTTAATGTACTCTCAAATCATGTAATTCATTGAAGCTCACAAGTTGTTGGTGCTAAAACTCTATATTTCACTTTAGAGGAGCTTCTAAAGACAATTGGTTGTTTCTTAGATCATCAAGAAATAAGAGAATAACCCAAATGAATGATATATCTGGTTACAAATATTTTAGTACCAATACACATTGTCCAATATGAGTTACTAAAATCCTTGAGTTGTATTCTATTATCAACAGGAAGAAAAATTCCTTTCCTAGAAGCCTGTTTGAAATAATGAAGAATACGTAGAATGATTTTCTAGTGAGTAGTGTTTGGTGCAAAAAATTTTTGGATAAGATGGTGAGTAGCTTGAGTAATGTTGGGACAAGTTTTGGTGAGGCATATGTCTCCTAAGTTCTATAAAAGGATGGATTAGTAAGGATATCTCCATAAATTGATGAAATCTTTATAGAATGATTAATGGGTGTTGACACAAGTACAAAATATATCATTCTAGTGTCCTTAAGAAGTTCCAATGTATATTTTTGCTGACAAAAATGTATGTCAATTTTGCTTACCTCTAGCCTAAGAAAATATGTCAAATCTTCTAGGTTTTTTATTCTAAATTTTTTATCAAGAAGATCGGTCATGTGTGTTATCTCTCAACAATGTTGTTTATGGTAAGAATGGTGTCATCAATGTGTAGAGGGATCATAGTGCTAGTATTGCCACCCCTAGATTGAGGTAGCTCCTTCTTCCTATGATCTTTCACTATGCAAAGGCAATATTGTTTAGATTTAATTGAACATGTAGATCTCATAATCTTTAAATCGTGTTGGACAACTTTCTTCGCCTTCATCATGATTTCAGAAAGCCCTTTAAAGATCTCTTATGTACATATGTTTGGTTGGTCATCTCATATATGTTACGATACCTATATGTACATTTTTTTTGCAACTCAAAAATTTAGTCAATTCATGGTTGCCTCCACTTAATCCCATTTTCAAGCAACTTTGAGAGTTGTTTGCTATCTAAAAAGTTGTCTTGGGAAGAGTCCCTTCTTTAGTAGGATCTCTCTATTTCAATTATCCATTTTTAGCGATGTTGAATGGGCCATGTGCGTTGACACTTGTCATTTTATCATTGGGTATTGTTTCTTTATTAATAACTCTTTGATTTCATGGAAAACTAAGAAACAATCTATTGTCTCTAGATCATCTATTGCAGCAGAATATAAAGCTCTCGCCTAGACAACTTGCGAGTTCCTCTTATAATGAATCATGCATTATACTGTGACATTGCAAATTATGTGTTTTATGAAATGACTACACACCTAGAAATTGTTTGTCACCTGGTTTAGAAAAAAGTACTTTCTAATTTGATGAAACTTCTTTTGATTTCTTCTTTCACATTAATTCATTGACCCGTTAACTAAACTTCTACCTCTCAAATTATTTTAATCAAATAATTATAAGCTTAAGTTTCATCATATATTTAAACCTCTTAGTTGTGGAGAGATAAAGAAATAAGAAGAACACAACTAATCAAAATAAAAGAGATATAATAGTTATTATATACTGCATACAACAATAGTAGCTTCTTTTGTTATTTTTTGCCTCATTCAAAGTTGCATTCGAATATTAGAATTTGTTGTTTTTTTTTTTGCCTCATTCAAAGTTGCATTCGAATATTAGAATTTGTTGTAGGGTAATTTTTTGTTATTCCTTTTTGTCATTTTTTTTACTTTATATTCTATAGGATGTATATATACCTTTATTCATTGTTCAATGTGTTGTTGGAATTTAGAACTACAAAAATTAGCTTGTTCCCTGGATATTGCTTAACAGATAGAAGTGCAAAGCATTCTAATTTATCATTCTCTTTTATTGTCATGTTTCTTTTCTAAGAATAAAATCAATATTCATCTTGACACTCTTCATTTTATTATAATATAAATATTGAAATAAAAATAATTTTTTATTTATTTTAAACATTAGATGTTAAAAGTGATGTTGCATGCAAAAGAGAATAAGAGGAGAAAACAAAACTATTAAAATGCATTAGCATTTTAAAAAATATTAATTTATATCATTATTTTATTATTTAGAATATTATGATTTTTTATGTAAGTATTTTGAAAGAAGTATTTTGAAATTTTTTTTTCTAATTAATCTAAATAATGAATGAATACTGTTAGTTAATTATCCTTAATGTTCAAAATATAATTATAAGCTTATATTATATTATAAATTTTTTTATAAAATTATAAAATGCTCTTTAAGAAAACTATGAGATTAGAAACGATAATATTTTTTCAATAAAAATAGAGTACTTAGTTTTAAAATTACAATGGTTGAAAATATTATACTATTTTTCATAATAATGATGAATAGGAAGGCTACATGATTATACACTATATTTACATTGAAGGTGTTTTTTTAATTGACAAACAAAATTAGAATAATTAAGACCTACACTAATTTACACCTACACTCCTTACCAGCTTTAATGTGTCAGTTTATATAATATATTAAATGATATGTAATGGAGTTATCCTTTGTTATGCAAGTGTGAGTGGAAAGGAAAAGAAAATAAGAGAAAGAGGTTTGAAACTAAGATTATTTGAATTAAGAGAAATTGTATATATTTGAGTGAATTTAAGGAAAAAGTTTGCACTATATATATGATTGATGTGGTTTAAGAAAAAAATTTAAAATAATTATATTATATAATAAATTATTAATATATTCTTAATTGTATTTGATTGAAAATAAGTATAAAAAAATTGAAATAATATATAATTTTAAAATGATTTGTTCATGAAAAAAAAAATTAAAATAAATTTATTTATTTTAATTAATTAAATACATATATACAAGTATATAAGTAATAAATTGAAAATAAAGTTCAAATTTTTTGTTATAAAAAATAAAAAGTAAAGATGAATTAACCAAATTAATTATTAAATTTTATTTTATAAAAATTCAAATAATGTTAAAAAATAGTTAAAATTTAATATATTTAAATAATTAATTAAAATTATGTAAAAAAATATTCTGTAAAATTTAATAGATAATTTAAAAAATAACTTTAATTTTATGTTGCTAATTATTTTTTATAACTTAATAGTAAATAATTGTGAAAAGATAAATTATTAAAAGAATAAAGATATTATAAAAAAATAAAAATAAAATTGATTATGCCCCTTCTCTAACTATGTATAATTTTAAAAATTATAATAATTTATAACTAAAGTAATTTATATTATGATTTAAGATTTAGGACTTAAGATTTTAATAATATATATATATATATATAACTTTAATTTATTTTTTAATAATATTTTATAAAAAGTAAAATTAAAATCATTAATATGACACTAATATTTAATATTAATTTATTTTTATTTAAAAAAATTAAAACCTATTTAAAATAGAAGTGAATAAAAAATATTAATATATATATATATAATATTTGTCATTATAATGATTTATAACAGTATATTTTTATATGTCATATATTTTAATTTTATTTAATTTATATGTTTTAGTTTGAATCGAAAATATATATATATATATATTAATTTATAATATCTTAAAATTTATTATTGTCGTTCATTAATTGTAATTTATGAATAGTGAGAGAAGAGATATGTGATGGTACATAATAAATTATGCTTTAAGAGATAATCAATTACACATCTCTTCTCTTACTATTCATAAATACAAATTAATAAATTTTAATTTCAATTGATTTAATTGATCATTAACATGAGTATAGAAAGTTAATTATATGAATATTTAAAGATAAAAATGTAATTTTAATCTTAATATGTAACTTTCTCTTCATTCTTCACACATGAAAAGGGTAACTTTTTCCTCTATCTTTTTTTCCACTTGCACATTTCTCTGCAAGTCATCTCTTCCAAACATACAAAGAGTAGCATATCTTTGTCTGCCTTCATTTTTTCTTAAATATTAAACCCATCTCTTCCAAACACAACATTAGTTTTTATAAGTGAATCCGTTTGCATAACTTATATACTGTGCAGATTAAAATACAAGTTGAAATGACTCACTTTATATAATTTATATCATATATTTTTTAATATTTTGTTATTATATATATAAAATATGGTTGAATATTTTTATTTATTATTTTATTAATATGATATTTATAAATACAAATTTAAATTTTATTTCATAAGTTAATTTAATATTCTTTTTCATATTATGTTTATTTATCATTTATAATAGATAATAAATCACTTGTTTTTATGTATTCTTTTGTAATAGTTATATTTTTATTAAATTATTATTTTTATATTATATTTAAAATTGAGACTAAAAAATCATAAAAGAGTTTTTAAATTTTATTTTTTATTTATTTTTTAAATGAATGCGAGTCGATTCGTAAACTTATAACTATTTAGAGACAAACCATCCTATGATTGTTATACAGATTGGTCAATCCCAACCATTAAAAATACTGAGCTTATATTCAATATTAACTATCCACTTTTGATTCTAATTAAAATTTCGCATAAATTAAATTAACTTTTACTAAAACACATCAAGACAAATAGAGTTTATATTCTCTCAGTCAAATACATCAATCTTTTGGTAACTGAGAGCTGAATTTAGGAATTTAATCTTATTTAAATTCTAAGGGAATGTGTATTCATATATTTTATAAAAAATAATAACATTGATAAGTAGCCGTTATATGCATTATTATATGTTTCTTCAAATATTGAAATAAATTGAACATTGACGGGTGGAAGTAGCGTTTAATGAATTGTACTTGAAAATACTTCTATCTTTTTTATTACAATTTACATTTTAAATGTGGACTCATGGAAGTAGCTTATAACGAATTGTAATGGAAGACACTTCTCTTTTTTTATTACAATTTAAATTAGTATAATAGGTCTTTTTAATTTTAATATTTTTAAAATTATCGCAAGGTGGTTGTAAGATTTTTTTATTCAATTGAACTCAATTTTCACTAAAAATAATTAATATAATCCTTCTCTTAGAGTGTAATTAATGGTGTTAAGTAGATAATAACGTGACAATGTACAATGATACCGTGTTCTCACTTTGTATTAATACGTGTTATTGTATATTATATGTATTACTATGCATATGTCACGTATTAGTTTATATTATTATGTCAATATACATTTGTCACGATATAATGGAAATATCACATTAATTATTTTTAGTAAAATTTGAAACTCGATTAAAAATAAAAAAGTTTTCAAAACATATTGCAAAAATCTTGAAAATATTAGAAAAAAAAACCTATTAGACTATTTAAATTTTAAATTTTATTTTATAAAATGATTTAAGTTGATATTTAAACTGTAGAAGTATAAAGATGAAAATGCTTAAAGAAGGAGGGAGTGGTCCTAGAGTGAAATAATGGTGAAAGCTTAAAAGTTGTGTGCATTTATGGTTTGGAATGGATAAGTATAATGAAGTTAGGTGGAAGCATTTTATCTCCATTGCAAAATCAAGTGAAGTAATGCAACAGCTCTGCACATTTCTTTGAGTGCAGAACAAGCCAAATACAAAGCCTCATCATAATACTCATTATGCTTCTTTTGCACATTAACATGGAAACATCAAATTCACTTATTCTCTAACCATTATTGGCCCTACTTCCTTCCCTCTTTAGTTCATCACTTATAACCATTCTTTTAATCGTTTTGTTATTAATATGTAATATCTGTTCATTTTACCAATCATTAATCTTAACAAGAAAATCTAGTTAACTGTTTTTCTTTCTTTCAATCATACTTTCTTTCTCTATATAATGCTCAAACTTATAAAGTCTTGCTTAAAAGATTAGATCAAGTAACACTCCTTCTAATTACTTAGCTTTTTTGCTATTAAATACTGAAGACCAAGCTCTAAGCTTTCTTTTTAGAATGGAATATTCTTCAAACTTTGTAAGAAAAAAAAGTTTATAAATTTGATTGTTTAAATTCATTTAGAACCATATTTGAGATCAAATATTTCAAGCAAACAAATGTATGATGCATAACTAAGCTACCAAAAAAAAAATAATCATATACAAAATCAAACTAAAATAACATTTATTAAATACTTCAAGAAAAATGTGTTTGTTTGTTTTCATATATTTTTAAGATGTTTTCATAAAAAAACATCTCTTTAAAAAAAGATACTTCCATACTAATTAAAATAAAAGTAAAATTGGTCATAAAATAACTTCTCTCATTTCTTTAATAATATAACTTTTTCTTTTCCATACACTTATTTTGGTTGAGATTATGAGTGAGGGGAAAAGAATATGGAAATAATATTGTATATTTGGTGGGAGAAGAAAAGAATGAAGAAACTCACTCTATACTATTTTGTATTTATATTTAAATTTTTTCTTCTTTTTAACCAAACACCTTTATTTTATATTTTATTTATCCTTTATTTTAACTTGTTAACTTATTTTCATCTAACCTACTTCTTTCATTTTTATCAAACAAAGCATGTATGAAAATAAAAATTATATAGACACTAACTTTACTAAAAATAGTTATTTATAATTTTCGTTTTCTTTTTAATTTTAAGATAACATAATTGTTTTAATTATACCCATATTTACATTTTTATTAGAGGAAAGAAGACTGAAAGAAATATAATGGATAACTTATTTAGATTACATTAAAATGGAATAATTAAGAATTTTCTTTAATTTTTGTAAAAAAATAAAACAACTATTAGATATGAATAAAGCACATTTTAAAATATTTTAATATAGTCTTTCAAGTAACATGGAAATTTTCTCACTTTTATATTCCTAAGAATATAGAAATATTAGGAGAAATGAACACCTTTTAAACTTATACAAATTTAAATACTCAATTTTACATGGTCCGACCAATATTTTTAAATGTGATCGAAGCGATGAGAATAGTTATTCATAGAAAACGTCTAGTTATAGTTGACTAGAAATAATAAAATAATATTATTTGATTTTATAAAACAACATATTAAGTATTTAATGCATTTTTAATTAAATATATGGGTATTTTTCCTTTTCTTGTGGCTATGTTACTGCTTCTTTAATTACATTTTTTTTTCTGAAAAATATTAATAATAATTGAGGATATATATTATTAATTAAACTTAGAAATTAAATAAAATAATTTATATGATTATCTATCATGATGAACTACAAGTTGTTTTATGAGTTATGTTTTTTCTTAAACCACCTAAATCCACCATCATTAAGTATGTGTGTTAAGGATAGTTGTAACTTTTTTCATACTTTCACTATATATATATATAACCATTTTCCATAAAATCACTTTTTATTTAAGTATTACTCATATCATAAACCCTAGCTAGGTAACTATTTGAAAAATCTAGTTTATTTAAATAATAAAACCTATCTATAGATAGAGTGGATAATAAATTGAAGTAGTTACAATAAATTATTATATTTTCCTTCATAAATAAACATTGAATAATGATATTAGATACTTTTCAAACGCTCTAGTTTGGAGTTCCCTAACCACTTTTTACTACAATAGTATTATGAAAATTAATACTACTTGCATTTTTTTATATAATTGAGTATAATAAAATATCAAATATAAAAAAAAAGCAAAGAAAGAAAGAAAACTTCTCACGTATCTCTTAATATCTTACTTCTTCTTCCAGAAGTAGAACTGTTTTGAAATTATAGCTTTGTATAAGGATGTGTGCAAGAGCACCGTCACTTCAACCTATGAAACAAGTCACCCAAATAAATACAAAATCTAATATTTATACTTTTTCTTTTGAATTTTCCCTCTGAAAATAATTGCATTCTTTCCAAATTTTACCAAAAGCTATTTTTTCCCACCCACCTTATGAATTTTGTTAAGTTTATTTCTTTACTAACACTTCATATACTGTATTACATTTGTTATTCTAATTCGAGAATTTTACATTTATTATAGGAATAATAATATTCTTAAAATTTTGAGGGAAGGAAAAAAATTAAATAAGATCACGTGATAGTAGTAGAATAGCTGGTAGCCAAAAAAAAGTTTGAAAGAATCAAAGTCACCCATTTCATGCGAATTCAAAATTTAAATTTTTACAACTTTGTTTCAGATAAAACCAATAAATGCTGCAGAATTATCTGTGTCGGCATCACACAAAACACTCTCCTTGTGTGTGCCTGCTGCAGCCTGCAACTGCAGCAACCATATTTTAATAACCATTTTCTATTTTTCTTTCAGAGAATTACTCTTAACTTTTACATCTCTCACTTATTTCTTAATTTGAAGTAAAGTCATTAAAACTAATAATATTTAATAAATTCCCACCATCAGACAGTGTTTTGAAACCAAGAAAACAACCTGTCAAGAAGTTTAAAAGACAGAACACCTCCAGATTCAAACATTTTTATTATTATTAATCAATAAAATACAGTTAATCCGTCACACGTTGTTAATATTTAATATTTTATGACTTCAACGTAGCCTTTGGGCAATTGCAACATGTATTAAAACATTAACTAATACCTTAATTTCTTCACGCAAGCCTCTGATTTAGGCGCTATAATTTAGTTTTGATCGGTGGATAGTCCCAATCAAAGTAAAAGAAAGTGGGTAATT
The DNA here is from genome assembly GCA_030347555.1 of Lablab purpureus. Taxonomy (NCBI): domain Eukaryota; kingdom Viridiplantae; phylum Streptophyta; class Magnoliopsida; order Fabales; family Fabaceae; genus Lablab; species Lablab purpureus. Next base: position 10,520,322 of record CM059260.1, read on the forward strand.
GACTTTCACTCAGAAAGAAAAGGATAAAAAGATACATTCTTTTTATAGATTAACAAAAAATATATATTAAAAGGACTTTTACTTGAAAATGGTAAGTGTTTACTTCACATGAGCATAATTTTAGCTGTTGAATTATTCAAATTTGTAACTGTAAAAAAAAAGCACAAGGAACAAGATCTCTTTTTCATTAAAAAAATACAGAATGTCTTTTTAACTATTACCATCAATGAGTGGCACAACACAGAAGTGTACTTGTAGGTGGGTATTTAATTATTCATTTATTTATAACTCTTAGATAGTGACTTCAAAATCAAAATCACCTTGTGTGAGTTGTTGTGAGCGAGATTCCATTCTCCCAATAGTCTTTTTTTTTTTTTTGAATGCCAAAGTGCATTTGATTTTGAACCTGCACTGCACATTGCACAACAAGGATTCATCTTCCAAAGAACCATCACACTACCCTTTTTCCTGTTCATAAAACAACTCAACACACTTTTGGGGTCTGATCTGAAGAGCGTATAGATGGGGTCTTGCTGTGGTGAAAGTGCAGGTCACAAGCAAGTGGTAGCTGCTGATGATAAGGACCACATATGGAGGTGTGTTTCTGTTCTCTCTCATTCTCTATCTATCTCACTTACATTGCATTGTGAAATGGGGCACCCAGTGGCAACAAAAGTGGAATGACATTGTTCAATGTGTCAATTCAGCAACAAGAAAGTGGAAGAAGAGGGTATGAATCTGAACACTGTGGAGTGCCTCAGAGGGAGATTACTGGCAGAGAGACAGGCTTCAAGGGTGGCCAAGATGGAAGCAGAATCAATGGGGAACAAGGTAACATAGCATAACATATCCCAACACAACAATAACATCTTTGTTCTAACAACAGTATCAATCTTGAATAATTGTTTCATTCACTTTTATGTTAGACTGTTTGGGTCACCACTGTAAAGGAAAGAAAATGACATTGCAGTTCAGCTTGTGTGGCTTTTTGTCTGACAAATTTTATCCTGTGTTTCCATATTTTCTCTCTCGAAAATTAATGAAAAAAATTTCTGGGGACAGTTGGTTGAGTTGGAAAAATTGCTTAGAGAAGAGACCAGATTAAGGGATAAAGCTGAAAGAAGGCTCAAGTTTTTAAAAAAGAAGGTTGGATCTTTCAACATACCCTCCAAGTCAGGGCAATTGGAGCATTCTGATTCGTCGGAGAAATGTGAAAATTCTTGTGGATCATCTTGGATTAGTTCACTTTCCAAACATTCCGAAGAAAACGATAAAATGCATGATGAAAAAATTCCAGCTTTGCCAGAAAATGTAGATCACAGTGACAATGTTTCCGAAGCCTCTACTCTTATTCAGACCCACAATGGTCCATCCAGTACAAGAGATTGTGATTCTCAGAATACTGATAATTTCTGTAGTAATTCAGACCCGGGTGATTCTTCCCCACAAGTCCTGAGCGAGAATCCGAATCTGAGCTCTGGGAATTTGAAGAATGATGAAAGCAGGTACTAAATTTGAACATTTTGACACTGACATTTAGATGGGATTTTACTTTGGGCTTTGGTTCCCTTTCAAACAGTAATGCACTTTTAAAAAAATAAAATACATTTACAATCGTTTATTAAGAATTTTAATAATATATATTGAACAAAATCTGCATTAATTAGAATCTCAGCAGTTGATATTCTAATTACTAGTTACCATGTATTTTTTTCAGTGAGTTTATTCTATTTTGTCTTTATTTTAGAGGGTTAAGTTTGATAAAATACGAGTTTTACTGTCATGTAAGGTCAAGGTAAAAAATCTTTAAACTACAAGTTACCTATGAGTTAAATTGTTTTAGGTAAGAAATTATGAAGTTGGTGAGTGCTATAATCTATGAGTGTGTTTTATCTAAAATGTATTCCACCGATGTTTGATTTTGGTACTGTATTTCAGGTTCTCCAGCTTAAGCTCAAGATCATCATCTGTGACGACTGAGAATGAGAGTAATCATGCGGATATGTGTGATAATTCTCTGGCATTAGTTCCCGTGACTGTGACACCTACATCACAAGGCACCAGTAATCCCAAACATATTAATGTTAGTGTCCTTGAAGCTCTAGATGCATTGAGGCAAGCCAGAGAAAGGCTCCAAAGTTCAATGAGAACAAGGCAAATGATTCATGTTGGCCCAATTTAAGCTCCAACACAACACTGGCATAGTAATAATGCTAAATTATTGTCATATTTATGCATTATAGGTGGTGAGATTATGATTTAGCATGAAAATAGGCAGGGATATGACAAAGTTTGAGGTCCTAAAATTAATAAGATTGGTAGCAGAGAGGTAAAATTCTTGTGAATTGTGGTTTAACTCACCACAGAAAGCATGTGACGTGGGGATGTGCTGTCATCTCCTTTGGGGTCCAACTCTTCTGTCCATATTCTTTTCTTGTGCTTTTTCTTCACATACTTTTGGTGACTTTTAATGTGGTCACCCCTTGATTCCTGTGACTTGCATCAACATTATTATACTTGGCCTTATGGTTCATGAGAAGGACAAGGCTTATCCTCAACCATGACTACTGCTGTAACTAGCCAATTTTGTCATCTGTTGCTCTTTTCTCATACACACCAACTAATTACAGATATCAAAACATCACCATTTCACATGTCTAATCTAGTGAGCCAAACTAGAATCAAAGAATATGGTTAAGGAATAAATTGATTAGAAAGTAATTAACTTGTTGGTAATTAGTATTACTTATTTGGTTTGTGTTGGTATCAGATTTTGAATAATGTTACATCTTAAAGGGATTTAGAAAGCATAGAAAATCCCTTTGGTCCCGTGTGTTTCCCTCTTGAATTTCACTAAATGCCGTTGTCATTGTCAAATGTATAAGTAACACTGATTATGTGTTGACGTTGTTGCTCTTTCGATGTTGTTTGCTTCTATCAATCTCACCGTCAAAATGTAACGCGTCAAAAACAGCGTCTTCCATGTGTCGCTCAAACTAAAGTGAAATTAAGAAGGTGGAGAGAGGCAAAGGTTCCTATCAACTGGTTTTGGGACTATTCATTGTAACCTATTTTATCAATTTTATTCACACATAACCAACCATTCGTTTTCTCGAAGGATAAAAAAAAATATATAGTTATTTCCTTAAATTCAATTTCAATAGTATGAAATCCTTGGGTGGATGGTGGATGGTGGATGGTGGAAGTGGGGCATGTAACATTGAAGTTGCGTAAATATTAGGACACCAAAATTTATGTGAACTAATATCATGAAACACATCAAGAAAATGAAAGAAACATGATAACTTTACACTGATATGGGAAATGACCTGTGAGTTTGGGACGTGTGTTCTAATTATCATTAGGGGCGGCGTCTCCTATATTGCGACTTGTGAGGGGAACTTGCCCTACCAAATTGCCTTTCACCATGCACTTAATTCTTTAAGAATAGCTTCATTATTCATTTCTTTTCAATATTTTTTAATTTTCCTTTTCTAGTTATCCATTTTTAAATATATAATTTTATGATTTTTAATTGAGTCTCAAATTTTATTAAAATTTATTAATGTGATTCTTTTTTGTCATTATTCACGTCTCACGAATACGAAAATTTAAATTATACTTTTGATTTTATAGATTTGTAAAAAAAAGTGAGAATACAAACACTAAATTTTTGACAAAAAAATCATATTAATAGATTTTAATAAAATTTAAAACTTAAATAAAAAAAAATATTATAAATTCTCTTAAAATATTATAACTAAAATGTCTATTAAACTTAATTTTATTATATTTTTAATTAATCTACAATTCTCGAATATTTATAATTATTTACACATTTAAAATTATGGGAATAAATATTTAGAAATAGTCTAATGATATTCCAACAAATTTTACTAAACTAAATGTGATATTTTTTAGAAAATGGACTTTTAATTCAATTCAACTCTACGAATAAGTTTTAAAGGTAAGATTTTCACTCATATAGACCTATAATTCACGTGGGATAATAACTAATGTGTATACATTTTACTATATTTGATTTTTTACACAATTTTGATATTTATATCTTATTAAATTTGAAAGTTTGCTCTTCTTATCTTGTACACAATTTTAATTATCAGTGATTTTATTCAACTTTTAGTTACAAAACAACATTTACTGTTAATTTTCCATTCTTAATTTTGATCTTTCGATTCAAATATGAAAAAAATATATTTTTATGACCAGCATAAATCATCATAAATTTTGTTAATTTTAATTTTTTTTACATTACACCTGTGTAATTGTGTTGTTGTAAATTAGAACCCTGTTGTGAGAAGATTGTTATAGCATTCATGCATATAAGTTGCTCCACATATCATAGTGACAGTTCAATAAGAGAAGGGGACCAGAGTAAAGCTTTTTAAATTATAGATGTTCTTAGTTTTTTCTTTCTAAAACTATTTATGTTTTATAGATTTTATATTTGATTAACTAGATTTCATATTTACGAAAATATTAAACTTATAATATAATTTAAAAAACACTTTAATACACAATAATATATTTACTAAAAAAAAGTTTTTACAAACTATATTAATAATTTATGAAATGATAAAATTAGTTATTAATTAAATTAGAAATTAATTTAAAATATAATTTAATAAAAGATTAAAATCTCAATTGTTAATATTAAAAATAAATTTAAATTCTCGCTAATATTAGAAATAAATTTAGCTTATAATATAAAAATCAATTTAATTATTATTATATAAAAATTAATTTTATAATTATTTATGATTAATAACTACTAAAAAAATATAATTGTTGTTAATAATTTTTAATTTATAAAATAATTTATAATTTAATTACTCTAATGATTAATTATTTTATATTTTTAAATTAATTTATATTTTAATGAATTTATTTATGTGTGCTAGGTACATTTCAACCATTTAAAATTGTTTTCTACCTTTTTTATTAAGTGAAATAATTATCTATATTTAAAACTAGAGTTAATTCTATTTTTTACACTGTTTTTTTTATCTTTAATCCCGTGATTTCTTATTGGTTAAATGTTTAAAAAGTACAAAAAAACTTATAAGATTAAATTTTACAAAAAAAAATTTACTTTTATTTCTTACTTAAACTACTATTTGTTTTTGAAAGATAACGTATATTTGTTGACAATACAAATTTTTACACAACCGTCTTATAAAAAATTGTTATATGTAATAAATTTTTATCTTAGAAAAAATTGTCATAAAAAATCATATTTATCATTTTCTATAATTAAATGATTATATAAACATTCTTCGTATTATTAGAACGTAAAAAACATGATATTATTTAACAGAAAATTAGCGTTATATATATAATTTTTTTAAAAATAATTATACTTGTATAAGAATAAATATCAATTATACTTAATTCATTTAAAAGTTTTAAATTATATACGTGGTAAAAAAATTCATAATTCTTAATATTTTAAATAAATATTACAAAAATATAATTAATGTAGCTATCATTACGATTACTTACACACACTAAAAAAAGTTGACAATGATAAAATAAATTATGGTAATGAATGTTTTAAAATCTTAGAAGTTAAAAAGAAGTTTATTACATATGTATGATTTCTATTATTTACATTATAATTTTTATAACTTAATGTATAACATTTAACCTGTAAGAAAACGATATTAGATTTGTTTATAATAAAAAAAGGAAATTTAGTTAGTGTAGATCACTTTTTGCAAAAACGTGATAATTATATATTTTGCTGTATAATGGTTAATAATGATTAAAACAAAATATTTTTATTATAAAGTATCTATATCAAAAGTTTAAGATAATGTTAAAATTAGTATAAAAAATTGAAAAATATAAGAAGTGAACTGATTTTTCCAAAACACATGGATGTGTAAAAAATAATATACCAAACATAAAAATTAAAAAATATATAAAATCAATATATTTATACGTAAAAATTGAATTTATTTTTAATAAAAATCGAATCATATCATATTGCGAATATCATTAATTTTTAGTAGAACTTCTTCACTGCATAGAAACCAATAACGATGCTATAGTAATTTTTGACAAAAATAATTGTATTTAAATATTTTAAAATAATGGTCTAGTGTATTGGTTTTAATTATTGAGAAGAGCTTATACGTTATATATCAATGAAAAAAATACTGTATGATATAATATGATATGATAATATGATCATCTTATAAGGTTATAAATTAAAGTTATATAGTTTATACAGCATAATATAGTGTATAAAGATCATTTACTTTGAAAAGAAAAAGAGTACTGAGTGAAGATTGACTAAAAATATGAACTATATAAATAGTTCATGTTCAATGTAATTCCTGACATACCTAACTTAAGGTTCGATTGTTTAACAAAATCTATCACTTAAACAAATATTGTGTTATTACTAAATATTGTTTCACTACTTTGCTCATAAAATTCCATTACAAAAATATAATTAATTAACTTTCAAAATTTAAGTCGATTTTGTATTGGCCTTCATAGCGTCCATTATGCCAATACTAAACTCATATTACAAATTTTAATATATATATATATATATATATATATATATATATATATATATATATATATTGTTAAAGTTATATTAGTAATACTAACTAATAAATTTTAAAAATTAATTATATTTTAAATTAGAATTTATCATACCAACTCAATGTTACTAGAACGAAAAAAAATTAACATTTCCTCTGTCTTAAGTTTTTTTTAATTTTTAAAATTATATTGTTAGAATAGATCTAGTTAACACTCACACTAACTCATAAATTTTAAAATAAAATAATTTTATTACTTGAATGAAATGAACAATATTACTCTTGTTTCTTTTTTTTAATTTTTAAAATTGAATATGTTTTCTTAATTAGAATTACTTTTAACAAAGATTGACTAATAAATTCAATATATTAATTATATATTTTTAATTAGATAAGTCAAATCTATTATAACAATTATTTTAACCTTCTTTTTTATATAAATTACATTCTGTAAGTGTATGTCGGTGTGTGTGAGTGTGTATGTGTGTATTAACCATTATTCATTATTCCAGTAGTTGTTTAAGACTAAGAACTTCATCCAACCAAGTGGGCTAAACACCTTGTTCACATGATAGCAAGCAACATCTAGTTCACTAAATTAGATAGACCTTTTAGGGATGAACATCTCCTATATAAATATAAGCATAACTTCTTAGGAGTTATGAGGAATGGTTGAGGATGATGATCCAGTGGTAGATGTGAAATTAGATGAGGAAGTCTTCTCGGATGACATAATGATTGTTGAAACCTTGAGAGGTTAGCATTTCGAGAAATCTCATAAAAACTTTAAAGTGTTAAGAGTTCTTAGAGAATGTGAAAGTGTAATTTGAAAATATTTTTTGAGAGACTTTATATAGGTTGAGATATAAGACACAGAGTGTTTACACTTCCTTTTCTTATAAGATGCTAACGTGGCCAGTTGAGCTGTAAAGTTGCGTTGACACCCTTCCTCGAGACGTAATGAGTGACGTGTGTCAGATGAATGTCGTTTCCACATTAAATGACAGTAATGATATTTCTTTTTAATGTGTCTCACAATTCAAAACCTATGCATGCTTAACACATTCATTAGTATTACACAAACAATTAATCATTTGGTCTAATCGTCTGATACTTTAATTAAGTTTAACTTAAACAAAATAAAGTCAAATCTCTCTACGGACATTTTGTTAAGATATCAACCCATTGATAATCTATCTTCACAAATTGAATATAAAAAAGCATTTTTTGGACATAATCACGAATTAAGTGATATCTTATTTTTATATGTTTTGTATTGGAGTGTTGGATATGGTTCTTAGCAAGGTTGATTGTAGTAGGTTGATTGCATTAGTGTTGCTACAAAATACTGCAATATTCGTCTGATCACTAGAGTAATCTTCCAGTGATATTTTACCTATAGAAGTTGAGAGCAACATCTAGCAACTAACATATACTTTGCCTCTATTGTTGAAAGAGTTATAGAGTTTTGCTTCTTACTTGACCAAGAGATGAGATAAGGCCTAAGAAATTGACATCCTCCACTTGTACTCTTTCTACTAACTCGGTCTCTAGCATAGTCAACATCACAAGAGCTTTCTAACATGAAACTTTGATTTTTCTTATAACATAAGGAAAGGTTAATATACCTTACAAGGTACCTAAAGATCCTTTTCATTGTTTTCAAGTGAGACTCTCTAGGATCTGATTGAAACATTGAACATAGACAAATACTATGCATGACATCTGAATGACTTTCTTTCCATCTCATCCTTGCTGAGGGTTTCAGACGTACGCATTGAAGTCTTCATAGGCTTTGTGTCTGCCATGTTGAACTTATTGAGCATCTATTTAATATGCTTTTGTTGATGAATGATGATGTATTTTTTTTCGTTGTTGGATTTGTAATCCAAGAAAGAACTTCAACTCACCCATCATGCTCATTTCAAATTCTCCTTGCATAAACTTAGAAAAATCCTTACACAAAGATTTGTTAGTAGCATCGAATAGAATATCATCTACATATAATTTGAACAATAATGAAATTATTGTTCCATTGCTTATGAAAAAGAGTAGTGTCAACTTTGTCTTTTTCAAAGTACTTTTCTAAAAGAAAATTGTTTAGTATGTCATACCAAACTCTAGGGGTTTGTTTTAGACCATATAGAGCTTTTTTATGTTTAAAAAAAAAGTTTGGTTTGGATGTGTCTTCAAAACTTGAAGGTTGTTTTACAAAAACTTCTTCTTTAATAAAATCATTTAAGAAAGCATTCTTCACATCCATTTGATAAAACTTTATGTTTTTGAAAGTGACAAAAACTAATAATATTTTAATTGCTTCAAGCCTAGCAACTAGAGTAAAGGTTCAAGCAAAATCTATACCTTCTTGCTGATTGTAGCCTTGTGCTACCAATCTAAGAGATTGGTAGCATGTTGTGCGCGACGGAGAGAAAAGAGAGAAAACGAAAAAAAATGTTGTGCGCACGAAGAAGAAAAGGTTTATAGACAGAGGTTTTAGAAGCTTTCCGTGAGAGATATAAAACTCAAAATTTACGTTGGAGGAGGTCCACGTTCAACGTAAATTTCAACCTTTATATTGAAACTCATATGTTCAAACGTAAAACATTTCAAAATATTTATAAAAAGGCCATCATAATTTAGCTACATCGAATATCTCATGATTAAATGTAAACTTCATGATGTAAAGTTCTTCTTTTATACTAAGTGATTATAATGAATTTATGTGATTTATAGTAATTCTGTTAGCTCACTATATTGTTTATATGAATAATACTACTATAATCTTATTATATACGAAAATATATTCATCTGTAAATATAATTGGAACTGAATAAACTTTTAGAAAGATATAATTAAAAATAATATTTTAATATTTTTAATTTTAATGTATTTTAGATCCTATAATTATAATAATATATTATAAAAATATCTATTAATATTTGATACTAATAAAAAATAAATATTATTGTATAGAAATATCGAATAGCATAGTAATAAATGTATAAATGAAAGTGTTACATGAGTCTAATAATATATATATTTTAATGCTACTGAAAAGATGTTATTATATAGATTGCTGCCCAATAAGATAGGTAATTATGAAAACCGGGGCATTATATTTTTTTTATTAAAATAAAAAATATCTAGAAGAAATTTTAAAATGAAATCACAACATAAATAGTTCAATACAATCAGCAGCCATTTAGTCACAATCAAATCAATAGGATCACAAACCCTATTTTATCATTCAATCATTTCAATACCTGCTTTAATTTTTCAAACAGTGTTGATAATACACTTTTAATGCATTATTCATCATGATATAAGTTTATATGAATCCAACTGAATAAAGAATAAAACATGTTTATTTATAAATTAAACGTATAATCCATCAATCTATTAAATCACGTCAAAATTAATTTACATACTTTATAATAAAATGCATGTATTTAAAAATACTGGTATAGTTTTTTTTTTCAAAACGCAATAGCACAACCTGCATATTCCAGAAAGGATGAGTTGAAATATGAATATTTTTGACAAATTTAAACCAAACATGCATGCACTAATATAAACAGTGAATAAAATATTAGAAAATGCATGCATTTTGAGCGTGCGTGTAGCATATATTTTTGTGTCTGAAAAGACTGAAATGAAAAGATGGAAGCCATCTCCTGATCTTTTCCTGTCACTCTTTTCAAACTTTATATTCTTTACATTATGAATTAAACCAAAACCACAACACGCGTTAGGACAATGGTTCTTCTACTTTATAAAATCTTAATGTAACATAAAATTTAAGATATTATATTATAAAAGTAAAAAATAATTTTTATTTTCCTTAACCACTAAGTAAATTATCAACTAAAGTGCAAGCTTTATAAAATTTTATATTAGCATAAAAGTTGTAAAATAATTTAAAAATAATGTGATAAAATAAAACTCAAAAAACAATAAATTAATCATTATTTAATAATTCTTACCATAAAAATTACAAGATAAAGTTTATTTTTTTATTCCACATATATTAAAGTTTTTCTTTAATTCATCCTAACACTATTTTGTTATACATGAAATTTTAAGAAAAAGAAAAATGAAATGAAGAAATAAAAAAATTCTCCCTTGTTTGATGTATAAAAAAATAGATGGTTAAAATAGACAACTTTTAATTTAGATTAAAATAAATTTAATAAAAATAATTTATTAATTTATTCATATTAAAAATTATGTCAAACCTTTATTCATTTTTAATTTATTTAATAAAAATGATCTAATTCATCAATTCATCCACAAAATAATATTTATATATACTAAATAAATATCTAATTCATAAAGATTAGTAAAAGTAATTAAATTGGTTAGTTTTAATCACTGAAATAAAAAATTTAATTTTATGTTAATGATACCCATAATTTAATCAATTGTTATTTAAACAAGAGCAGTTTATTGTATTAATGGCTCAATATATTCATTTAATTAATAAATTGTAAAGTGAATGATTAATGATCTTTATATAAAGAATTATGATGTTATTATAATTCATTCTTAAATTTTCTATCAGTTTATACATCTTTTTCTTTAAGATATCGAAATTTTTGAACGAACGTTCTTTGTCATATTAGAACTATAGAAAACTAGTGAAGAATATATTCTATTCATCCAATCGGAATCTCAATCGGGTAAGTGGTTTGAAAGATTTTTGGTATTAAACTTGCTTTCTCCTTTTTTGTTCTAGTTAAGAGTTTGAGAGGAAACTATGTCCATTTGATGTGTAGTTAGAGCTTACATGAAGTCGGTAGAAGTGGGAAGCAAGCTTAAAGTGATGTGCTTTAGTTCATATAAGGAGAGTTAACATTATACGCATAAATTGAATTCTGGTGAATGGATTATGAGTTTGGTGATATGTTGATGTAACGAGTTGGCAATGGTATTTGGAGAATAAAATAGATTAATAGGATTGTCATTTTGTGTTGTTGAGAGCTTATGGATACATGAATTCATTGTAGAAGTATAGAAAATATGGATTGGTGATTGCATGAGCTGAAGAGAATAGTTCTCGACCTATACTTCGCTCAAGCGACGTAGGTCCCTCAAGTGATGGTAAGATTGTGGGTAATAATTACTTCCACTGCTATTGATCACTCAAGCGATGGACTAGTCGCTCAAGAGATTGGTTATGTCGCTTAGGTGATGGTGGTAGCTCGATAAAAGAAGATGCTAAGACTATTCTCTCTCTACTGGAGTTATGTCGCTTAAACTACGTGTTGGTCGCTTAAGCAATAAGATGGATCTCAGAAGGGGTTACTCTTGGCCTTGATGTCACTCAAATGATGTGTTGGTTGCTCAAGCTACAGAAAGGTCTGGGAAGAGGGTTTCTCTCGACCTTGATATCGATAAGGCGACATATGGTCGCTCAAGTGGTGAGAGAGATCTGGACTTAAAGTACTATCGACCTTGATATCACTCAAGAGATGTGTGTCGCTTAAGCAATGTGAATGTAAATTGATATATGTAACATGTGGTCGCTCGAGCGAAGTCGTCGCTCAAGTAGTTAAAGTTTGATGGTGTATGTAAACTTGGAGTGTGTTAAATGATGTGTATTAAGATGTTGATGATTATGATGATGATAATATGCTCATATGTATGTATGGTGAACCTTACGTTGTATATCAATATATGTTGTTGTTAAATTGTATGTTGATGATGTTATACTAGTTTCCAACCTATCAATAAGGTAAATAATTGGTGATATAGCTCATAGTGGTATATGTGGTTGTGATATACCCACTTGTGAGGATTAAAGCCTTTGATAGATGATTGATGTGACTCTTATGGACCCTTTGAGGTGGTGTTACATTACTTGGGATGATATTGTACGTTAGGTGATGCTATAAACATGTCAACTCATTGATAAAAAGTATCCCAATTTCATTGATGGTCTAGTCATGTAGACCTGACATCAGGTGTTGAGAAGTTGAGGGAAACTTACATTGGACTCATGGACTATATGTAACCTAACTCTGATAGTAGGTGTTTTGTGTCATCCTGACTCTTAGAACCTTGATCTGGTTCATGTTGGGGTCAGGTATTAGTCTCTATGTGAGACTTGTTTACCATGGATAGAGTTTTTTGAAAAACATCTTATATTTAGTCATAATAGGAATGACAACTAAATATGTGGTTTGTGGTGTGAATGAGATATTTTTCATGTTTGGTGAGAATACATTGTTGATGATTGAATGGAATATAATGTATGGTATTTATGATATATTTCGTTAGTTTACCCTCTTTGTATATGTGGGTGACACTTATATGATCATAGTGTGTATGGAAGCAAAATGTATTGTAAGTGGCAATGGAAGGGAACAAACTTTCCAAGAAAGAAGTTGAATAAATGTAGATATTTATATTTTATATATTTGTATTTTGAAGAGTAATGATCTTATTGATGTAATATATTTGTATATTGATGTATAATAGAGATAGTGTGTTATATAAATATATAAATAGTATGATAAATTTAATATAAAATATCATGGATGGTATAAAATTGATAAACCTGTTAATATTTTTAGGGTTTAATTGCATAATAAATTAAGAATTAATACATTTAAAAAGTAATTATATGTTTAAGAAGAGAACAATTATATTTTCTTTTGTCACAAATAGTTTCTGCATTCAAATTTTCGTAATCAAAGTTAAAGGACGATCTTCTTTCTTCATGTGTAAGAGCTTATAAAAAAATACAATAATTCACTAAGAAAAATAAAATAAAATAATCAACACTAATCTCTAAATTTTCACTGAAATAAATAAGGGATGCAAAAGATGGAAACGCTGTTCAATTTGTTCATACATATAGCAAGTACACCTCATTAGCAAAAGGAAAAAAAAAAGAATGGGGATTGATTCAAATGTTTGAAAATTAAAACTAGTGACAGTTAAAAAAAAAAGTACAGAGTAAATGACAAACAGATAAAAGTGAGAAAAAAAATTAAATAATGTATGAAGAGTGAGTAAGTATTACCTTCTATTTTTAGCAAGACAAAAAGTGAAGGGAGACGTTTAAAAGGTTTATAAAGAGAAAAATGTTAAGGATTGAAACTGAATTTTTAAACATAAAAAATAACTTCTAAAAAATTGTAAAAGTAAATTTTTGAAAATACGTATTCTATACTATTTTGAATTTTTAAAAGAATAATTTAATAAATATTTAACTATGGAAAAAATTAATTAAATTAATTGTAATGTATTAAGTATTCAACATATGATTTATTAGATTTTGAAAAATAGTGAGCCAGTCATCCATCATCAACTTCTACTACTTTACTGAAAAATGTAGCCTTTTCTATCTTTTTATTTCTTAAAACTAAACAAAATATATATATATTAAGACGATGAAGTTGACATAATAAATTATAAAATGTAACATAATGATTATCGTTGTGTTTTATGACCTTCCATTTCTTTTTATTTTAAGATAATTTTAAATTTTCTCTTTTTATTGAATATATAATTGTACAAAATATTTAAAAAAATAGTTTTGTAATTCATCCCAATCCTATTCAACTTAACATAAGATTTTTTTGTAGAAGATAGATATGGAACATGGTAATCATTTGAGACTTAATTTGTATGCATTATTAGTATACAAGTTTTCACACTATCAATTAATTAAAATTACCTTGCATATAATTTTTAGAAATTATTACAAAATTCTATATTTATAGTGAATGTACATCTATGCTTGAATTACATTTCAAAGAACTGATATATATAATATTTAGTTGAATTTATCTTTTAATGTTAAGACATGTAAATTGTTGCAGAGTACTATCAATAGTCCCACATCGTTTAGGAGTTGAGGTCAAAGATAGTTTATATATTTCTTTCTCCTTTAATCTTCTAAGGTGCCTTTTAAGAATAAAATCGTGACAGAGCTCCATTTGTAGGGACGAAAGGGAGGTTCCAAAGTCAAACCCTTACTCCCTTAACTCTCAATTGGGGGTTTGTTTTGGCACACCTAATAGTCTGACATCACTTAGAAGTTGAGATCAATGACACTTTGTTTAACTTGAGATCAAAACATCACTCAATAGTTCCACATTACTTAGGACAATATTTCATTTTGGTTTTCTTAAAAAAAAATTTGTGAGAAGAAGAGTTAAGTTTCTTAATTTAATAGATTGTTAAATAAATGTGATTTTTTAAGGAATTATTTAAAAAAATACATTTAAAGTGAAATCGTTAAGAATGTTATACACTCAATTAGCAAATGATTAATAATCGCAAATGAATTATACCTTCTTTATGAGAGTGCTATATTTTATACATTAACCTAAATGACACATGAAGGTGATAACTGTATCAACTTATTATCAACAGCTTTAGTTATAATTAGATTTTGTTAATTTTGTTAAGATAATCACAGACCTTAATTATAACTAAGTAGGATCGATTATGTTAGGATATTTTTGTTTGAAGAGAAATGTAAAATGAAAAAAGAAACAATTGATATAGGAAAATGAACCAGAAGAAAATATTTTCCTTATTTAATAAAAAAGGATAGAAATAACTTACTTTCCATTATCATATGTTTTATTTTCCATTTATATATGAGGAAAAAAATTTAAAAAATGAAACAAAAAATCTCATATGTTCTAAAATGACTCATTTCTCATCTCTTGAAAATAAATATACAGGTAAGTTTACAATTAAAAATTAATATTTTTAATTACTTAATTTAATATTTTAAAAAATAAAATTTTTCTTTAGTTTTCCTTTATTGTAACCCAACATATAGTTAGTGATCAAGGTCTTCTTTTATGCATGGAGTAGTTTTTGGTGGGTCTACATGTTTTCAGTAATCCCATATGATGAATGAGGAGAATTAAAATTAAAAAAAATGAAACATCTTAAAAAAATATTATGAGAATACAAATAAGCGAGATTCGAAGTGAAAAATTAGTATAAAGTAACATATGAAATTATTTAGCATTTTTATCATTAAAAGTGTATAAATATAAATATCGAACAATAACAATAAAATAAAGTAAAAAGTACAATTTTAGTTAATTACGTTTAAAAAATTTAAATAATATTATTATAAGCATTAAATGGAGCACTCATGTTAGTTATAGTCATGTTGTGCTAATGTTGATGATTCTTTAAGATAATCATGTTCGTTAATTATGATTAAGTTTGATAGATCATTTTGAGGGGTCAAAGCTTCTTTTATGCATTGAATAGTTTTGGTTGAGCTGAGGTGTTTTGGACAATCCCATGTGGTGTATGAGGTAAGTTAAAATTAAAAATTAAAAAGTAAAAATATTTTGAGAATATAAATAGTAAATAGATAAGATTTGAAGTGAAAATTAATTTTTTTTATCAATGTATTTTAACCTTGAAATTAATGGAAAGTAGCAGAGGAATTAAATAAAAGGTAAAATGGCATAT
Organism: Lablab purpureus; assembly: GCA_030347555.1. NCBI lineage: Eukaryota > Viridiplantae > Streptophyta > Magnoliopsida > Fabales > Fabaceae > Lablab > Lablab purpureus. The sequence continues at coordinate 10,536,356 of CM059260.1, forward strand.
GTAGTTGATATAACTTAATTGAATGTTAGTTTGTTTCGGTGTTTATGTAATGAAATGATTAGTGACAAAAATTGTATGTATAATTTTCTAGTTTTGATGATATTACAGTAAACTCAATATGGTGCATTATCTTAAAATATGTTTGTTTTTCCTTTTGTAGTTAAATTTGTCGTGTAACAAACAAACGTGAATAATGTTTTGCTAACTTAAAAATGTGTTTGACCATAACACAGCAGCAGACATTTGCGCCTACAATTTAAACCAGAGAGGCATTACTTTTTCACTTTCTGCTTTTCTAAAGCACTTATTTACACTAATAACTGGTTTTAAGTTTTCCTCGAGATTCAAGCATCATAAAACTCTTGATCAATTATTTAAAAAAACTGAAGGTCCCAAAAGTGTTGATTAAGAGGAAATTACAATGGGAAGAGGCAAGAGGGTGAGAAAACCTTGTCGGTCATAAACTGAAAATGTAATAAAGTTTTTTGATAATCACGAAAATTAAGCGAGGGGAAAAGGATGATGACGTTAACGTTAACCCAAAAGATTGGAAAGTGGAAGTGTTATAGGAAGATAGTTGTCTATAAACTTAGGATTATTGCTGAAAAAGATGATGGAACTCAAAATCTCAGCCATGAAAAAAAGACGTTTAGAAACCCACTAGGCCACATAAACATTAATTACAAGGGACAAATAAAAGGACAAGAACAGCAATGTCAGACTATGCTGTTTATTAAATCTCTCTTCTCCTCCTGATCTTAGATCTCGTCTGACACTACTACTCTTACCATCTTCTGCCATAAACCTCCAAACCCTTCTCATATCCATTCCTCTCTTTGCCCACTCAGATCATACACCAACTCTGCCATATTCAGTCTTTATGTGCTTTTACAGCTAAATTTGTTTCTCAATCATGCCACACTTTTCAACTCCAAACGCATTCAACTAGGATTCAAGGTACAAAGTACCTACGCGCCTCCATATTTTTTCTACTTGCATGAAAACTATTTCTTTTCACCTTCCAAGCTACATTTCTCTGAAAGTTCTTCCCATACCTTTTTTTCCTTTTTCTCAATTTTGTTCTTATCCAATTTTATCTGCTTCTGCAGGGCGCATATATATAAATTCAGGAACTGAGGTCCTGTGCTAGAAGCAAAATCAAGAAGAGCTTGGTGTTTGCTCAATTGCTGGATCACTTCGGCTGTTTATGTGAAACATAAGGTTTTTTAAAACAAAGGGGTAGCCAAATGATGGTTAGATCCTGTTGGAAACCAATTGCTGATGGTGACGAAGGAGATGGAAGTGGGAGAGTTGATGGACTTCTATGGTACAAGGATTTGGGGAACCATCTTTATGGGGAATTCTCAATGGCTGTAGTTCAGGCCAACAGTTCATTAGAGGATCGAAGTGAACTTGAATCTGGCCCTCTGAGTTCCAACCCCGTGGGTCCTCAAGGGACCTATATAGGTGTCTATGATGGCCATGGTGGAAGCGAGGCCTCACAGTTTGTCAGTGACAATCTCTTCTGCAATCTCAAAAGTATTCTTTACTTCTTTGTTATGAACATATGGATTCAAATCCATTCATAATACTGTTTCTCTAGATCTTGTTTTATGCAGATTTTCAAATGGATTGAAAACATAGGAAGCCAAGCTACTTTGTCTGTTACGATCAATTTATCATGTATTTCAAATTCTCTAATTAAAATTTTCTCTGCACAGAAATTCCTAGTGACCCTTAAACCAAAAATAGAACTTGCTATTATATATCTTAGCCTCATGCACTATGCAAACCTTTATTTCCAGTTTGTCACTTCACTGAATCCATTTATGTGTGATCCAGGGCTTGCAGCTGAACATCAAGGTATGTCAGAACATGTTATCAAAAGGGCATATTCAGCAACAGAGGAGAGTTTTCTGTCTCTTGTGAAGAAACAGTGGCTGAGTAAGCCTCAGATTGCATCTACGGGCACTTGTTGCTTGGTGGGGGTAATTTGCAATGGAATGATATATATTGCAAATTCTGGAGACTCCCGGGTGGTGTTAGGAAGAGTGGAGAGAGCAACTAGGGAAACAGAAGCTATACAATTATCTACCGAACACAATGTTAACCAAGAAACAGTGAGAGATGAACTTCGCTCAAAGCACCCTTTTGATTCACAAATCGTGGTATTGAGACAAAACGTTTGGCGTGTGAAAGGCCTCATACAGGTACAAATTTGGTAGATCTAATTATTTCCTTTTGTCACCGAGGAAGATTTTAAGTTGTATGCTCAAAAGTTTTTCAGCAAAGAAAACAAAAACAACTTTATATTTTTTGTTAGGAGTTATTGCTTACACTACCCATAGGCAAGAACAAACATATTTGCCTGCTAATTTCTTTGGAGCATTTAATTTACTGCAACAATATGATATTAATATAAGTTGTTATGGCAGGTTTCACGATCAATTGGGGACGCATATCTGAAGAAAGCAGAATTCAACAGGGATCCTCTACCAGCAAAGTATAGGCTAGCAGAAACATTCTTCAGGCCAATTCTCAGTTGTGAGCCATCAACATCATCCCACACACTCCATCCTGATGACCAATTTCTCATATTTGCTTCCGATGGTTTGTGGGAGCATCTTACCAACCAAGAGGCTGTTAACATAGTCAACAACAACCCACCAAACGTAAGGTTCCATTAATTCTTCATATCCATACAAGGCTATTGTTGTTCTCTTTGGTATGAGTCCCTTCCCACTTCCTTTCTATTTCTGACTAGGGTGGTTGGCATGCATTTGTTTCATGTAACAGGGAATTGCCAGAAGACTTGTGAAAGCTGCACTCAGAGAAGCTGCTAAGAAGTGTGAAATGAGACTTTCTGACCTCCAAAAGATTGAGCAAGGGATGAGGAGGCACATCCATGATGACATAACAGTGATTGTGGTGTTTCTTAATTCCAAAAGTGAGAACACCTCTCTCTGTGGTTCTCCTCTTTCAATCAAGGGAGGTGGGTCTGCCAATTCCTAGATTGCCACCTGATCATACAAAAGTAACAACAATTTTATATATACATATATATATATATATATTATTATATATACGTGTATGTGTAGATTAATATGATGCAATAATTATCACTATAATTAGATGTATCATGATGACCATATCCCCAGTTTATAATCTGGTTAACATGAAGGTATATTTATATGTTAATTGTAATCAGTGCTCATGTTTCTGAAGACAACAAATGTATGGTGATTCAGAGTGAGCAAGACTACGCAAGTGCGTAATAGCACTCTGCATATTAATTTATAGTTTAATATATCTGCCTCTACTTTGTACAACTGAGATGTTTCTTTAGAAGCTTGTATTGTATGTGACTTTTTCTTTGACAAAAAGATACATGTCAGATATTTGGAAAAGCCTGTTTCTTTTCTTCCATGATATATCCATTTCCTTACCAATAATAATTCACTCATGTATTATGTACAAGTATTACCCTGACCCACCAAAAAGACTAGTATAATCTCAGAAAGATACACATAGCCATGCACACGCTCCATTCAGTGATCAGAGAGAAATTAAAACCACGTATGTCACAGAAGTTCAATAAAAAAATGTAGCTAGAGTCCTCCAAGTTCTATAACTCATAGGTTTCTCAGAACTAATCACTTTTGTTCTTCTATATTTATTACAATTTACCCTCAAATGCCAAACAGTTTAGTTCTTCTGTCTGTTTGTTACAAATATTAGCAACACATTCTTTGATACATCTTTTTCAACACAATATTTATGATTTGGGTTAATAAATGTACGTGTAGTTTAGTGAATGATAGTGTATGTTTCATTTTCTATTTAATAGGTTTCACTATCAATTCAATAAAATCCATATAAATTTCACTCAATAATAAAAAGTACATTTGAGAGAACATGTTGGGTCAACATCCATTTTTTTATCATTCGAAAAATTTATATGAATTATAAAATTTCTGTTTTAGTTTTTGAATTCAAATCCTTTTTCCATTGTCAACTTCTAATCTTAAATTTCTTGGACTTAGAGCAGAACATCTTTATGTTCAGAGCATATTTTAGCAGTGAAATTTTCCTCAGTAAAAAGCAAATAAAAGTTCCTAGGATCCAGAGAAAGCAGTTACCCTACTGCATGTGGTATTTTACTTTTCCATTTTCGAGATAAGATATAGATTTTTTACAACTTCAGTTAAAATTGCTCAAAGAGTATCCAAGTTTCACATTTCAAACAAATAAGAAATTAGAAAAGCAGAGGAAAAAATAATTCAAATGAATGGATAAATACAATTTTAAAAAGGAATAAAAACTGGAGAAAATTAGAAAAATTTCTAAAATAATTTCAATGGTATAAGAAATACATTAAAACGAGAGAATACTTCGAGTGTTTTTTCAATGATTAATTGAAACTTTAAGAACAGCGCAAAGGATGCTTTTTTTTTTTAATTGGAAAATGTTTTCAGGCTCAAAGATCTCATCGATTCCATGTTGTTTTCTTGATTATGAGAGTTTTTTTTTTTATTAAACGATTTATTTTAATATGCTATTTCTTATAGTAAACTAACATAAATTAATTTTACTGATATTATTACGTAATACCTTTATACATCTTTATTTGATATTTTTATTATATACGGGGTCTTACTCGTAATTATATAGTTATATTCTTTTACCTAGTAGTAAAATTATAATTTGATTACATATTTTCAAAGATAATTAGTACAAGTGCATATTATACAATGGTTGATGCGAGAAGTTGTTGTACAAAATGTGAAAATAACGATAGTCATATTATTAAATAATTTTAATAATTGAATAAATTAAAAAAATACAAATTTTCTCTCGCGTATATTTATTTATGCATATTAATCGCCATGTTTTAGTTCATTAACCTGTTTAAGAATCTAAATTAACTTTACAGTAACTGATCCAATAAATAAGTTTTATCATGATCCAAAATAATGTAAGGATATTTTATTTTTTATTAATATTTATCATTTAAACCTTAAAAGTCAAATCTTCATCACAAATTAATTTAAACTAATTAGAGTATTAATTGTTAATATATTTTACAAATTAAAATAAATTAAAAATTAATTTCCTATCATATTACTGAATATATATATATTCTCTAGTTATAACTTATGTTTATTTATAAAAACATATCAGTAATTAAAAATTAAATTACAAAATAGATATCAATAAAATATTTAAATAAAATAACATTAGGAACATCACATTAAACAACTTAAGTCACATAAAACATATATAATAAACAAATAAAAACAGACATAAACACACAAGTAAAATAATATAATATATTTTAAAAATAATAAATATCTTATTTCCTTACATTAAATTATAACACAAATAATAATAAAAAATTTGGAAATAACTTAATATTAGATAACTAACTTTTTTTTACAATTTCTTCTTTTTCTAAATTTTCTCTGATATCTTTGTAACATTATATCAAAACTATATATATATATATATATATATATATATATATATATATATATATATATATATATATATATATATATATATCATAATATAGTAAATATGGTATGTAATAACATGAATATATATAAGACGTTTACAAATCAACTCGAAATTAGAAGTTTTAAAAAATATATATATATAATTAAAACTAAAATAAAATAAAAATTATCTAATTATTTGAAAGTTAGTCTACTTTCATCACATCATACAACTGAGTTTGTTTCCATACCTAACATGATCATAATAGTAACATATAATAATATGCAAAAATGAATTAATAAAAAAAATATATTATATAACATATATGTTGAAAAAATATGCTCAATTCAAGAAAAAATGAATTGAATTTTCAATAAATTTAAAAACTTTTTAAAAATAATAAAGAATTAACTTTGAATCAATAAAACATTTTAAATAAAACCAATTTCAACTTTAAGAAATATTATTTTCAATGTTCTTTAATATTCCATAACTATGTAATATGAATTCAATTCAAATATGAGTGGTAAGAGATAAGAGTTATACTAGTTCATTCTCATAAAAGAGATACACACAATTGTTTAATCACTCTCTCAATTTACTAATTTCAAGTTTTTACATTAACCCTACAAGAAAAACAAGAATACAACACAACACAAGATCTTGAACTTTAGAAGATCTCTTACAATCTCTTGTGAAATCTTATCACAAGAAAACCCTCTTGAAAACCCTAGTCAACAAACCAATTACAAATTCAAAGAGGCAAAACTAGAATAAAATCACCTGGACAGTGGAGAACAATTCCTTCTAGAAGCAATGCTAGGTGATTTTCCAACAAGAGTGGGATGTAACATTTGAATTGATCTTTACATATTAGAAAGAGAACTCCAAAAAAGATCTTTTTCTTTTCAAAGAAATTTCAAATGTGTAAAAATTGTTGTTGAAAAAGTTATTTCGAGTTCTCTTTAGATCTTAAAAGATAGAAAACAATTTTGCTGAACTGATTGGATCAACAGGTTGAAATCTGTTTTAATAAATTGAAACAATGTAAAATGAGTTAAAAAAATTCCAATTGGTTAATGTTTGTTTTAATTGGTTTAAGTCACTTAAAGTGACTTCCTTAGTGATTTCAATCGATTGAAACAAAACGTAATTGATTTCTCATGAAAGTTCCACAACTTTAATTGATTGAAACATTTAAGCTTGTATTCTTAGAAAGCTATGAATATTTCAACTCATTAAAATGAAATTTTAATTGATCCAATTCACTTGACATTCATTAAAATCAATTCAATTAGCTTGAAAAAAACTTTTAAAACATGAAATATCAAAGATCAATCATAATATACTAACTCAAACACAACCTATACATAAGAATTCACAAATACAAGATTAAGCTCATATTCTTTATCACTTCTTTGAATCTTCTTCTTTGTGATTCCTTCTTCCCAAGACCAAACACATCTTCAAAGGGATTAGAGATATCAAATCAACTAAGACAATATCAACATATAAACATTATCATACTTCATTCATCATACATATCATGACTAACTATGATGCATTTTTTTGGAAGACTTTCCAAAATCATGATAAATAAGTTTTACCAGAGGCTAACATTTGACATATCTTGGACATACTAGACATTACCCAACCTATGTCCCCAATGTTAGGGTGACACAAATTATGATATTGAGAGTCAGATGTATACATGTTATCTAAAGCCATGTACAAGTCTTCCTCAGCTTTTCACCACACCTGAGGTCCTATCTATGTGACTAGACAACAATGAAGCTAAGATACATCTTAGTGTGAGTTCCAAATTTATCACTGGCACCAAGGCCTGATATCACCCTAAGTATTCCTACATCACCATTAAGTGCCATGAAATCTTCCAATCAGGACTATCCATCCAAATCTAAACCTTATATACATATATACGAACACCATATATATGTATATAAATGATCCAATAGCCACGAAGGACCACCCAAAAAGGGCATATGCCATACATACATCATCTCATGCATCTCAACATTAATTATATATCTATCTAAAATATATATAATCAATCTCACCTTTTATGCATCATAACATCATTATAAATATGTATAAAGTCATACATCATAATAAACAATCATCAAGCATCCCATAACATCATTATCAAACCACCATATTGTCACTTGAACGAGCTCCCTTACTCGGACAATCTCATCAATCTTTACAAGACAACCTCCATTTTGCTTGAGTGATATAATCGTCAATTGAGCAAATTGAAATCCAAGAGAAACAACCTTTGCTCCAACGATCACTTCATTGCTTGAGCGTTAAATCCAATGCTTGAGCGACATCCATTTGTTCGAAGAAATCCAAAAAGTTTTAGGGAACTCTTCCACCATTTTTTGTAGCTAAAGCACCCAATCCAAAACTTGAGCGTCCTACAACTTAAGTACCCAAACAATAGCTAGAGAGCCCCGATGACTTAAGCCCCAAAAACCATGACTTAAGCATCCAATACAATGTTTGAAAGACAAGAAATATTGCTTGAGCGCCCTCATCAACATTTGGGTGATATTCTTCCAGAGGAGAGAGATTATCTCGACATCTCTCTTGTTCAAGCTACAAACCAACGTTTGAACTATATAGAACGCCATTTGAGTTATATGAGGCGATGAATGCAGTGATTGCACACTTGGACCTCGCCTCAGTGACAAAACATCTCTATAATGATATCAGACTCGAGAGCATACCAAACTGCCTTAGACAACATTTTCCCAATATTTTTTTACATCAACTATGAATTATATACTTCTCAAGTCAATATTAGAGTAAATTATGCATCTAAGGATCACCTTAATGCTAAAAGAATCCATTTCATTCGTCAACCACTTTATACACAACTTCACATTTATTCAACATGTATATGTCTATTTTCATCTACAATTTATATATTATCTTAATCAACAACACATATAACCATCCACACATTATATAGATAAAAATTAGATCACCTTACCTAGATTGAAGTGTACCTTGGTCCAAAAATCTTTTAGGAAATCGCTTCCAGAAATCCAAACATTCCATATAACGCTTTCAAACTCAACCTTATACTAACAACATCTTCTTTTAACCAATCCATCTAAAATAAGAGAAGAGAAGAACTTAAAACTTACATAGGGTCATTTGTACTTACCAAAACAAAATTTTGATCTATCTAAAATTATTTACACTTTACCAACTCTTCAAGATCTCAATTTGGTAAGAATCCGACAGTGAGAAATTTCCTTAAATTTAGAAAGAATGTAAAGAGACAAATTTTTTAATGTGAATATTTTAGAATAAATTGAGAAATGAACGTCTAACTTTACTGTCATATATGTCATAACTAATTAATTTTAAAATTTATTAATAAAATAATATCAAGTCTTGAGGCATGTATCTCTCTTATCTCCTATTTATAGAAACAATGTAACAATTATTTGATTAAGATGTAAATTTTGTTTTTCTAACTTTTATAAACTAGTTTTTAAAATTTCATGTAAGGATAAAAAAAAGTTCTTGTTTTCATAAAATTTATATGTAACCAGTTTTACCAAATGTTTCTTTTACACCCGTTCAAATACATTAACTTTATTTATTTTTATTTTGTTTGTTATGAAAGACTTGTAAATGTATATTATGTATTACTTAAATAACTATTAAAAGTACATAATCTTTATTTAGTATTTGCATCTAAATAAACTTAGGGAATGAGGATATTATTTGTTATACATTATTAGATTTAAAGGAAAAAAAACTCAATTTTTCTTTGAAAATAATAAAAAAATTAGTTGTCATTTTAATTAAGATATTATATAAGCAATTTGCATATTTATTATTTTATTCTATATTATATATATAAATATATATATTAATTATATAAATAAATTTATACATTATATAACATTTTTACATATATATTAAGTCTCTTTTACATTATTAAAATATCTACTAAAATTTAGTTTAAGTAAACTTTTATTTTCCAAGTTTCATGTGTCATCTTTCATGGTTTTGTTTCAAATGATATTTACCTATGAAATTTATTTGCCTCTCAAATTTTTTACCCTTTTATTTATGATTTATACAAACATTATTTTAAATATAAGATTATTATTTAATTGGATTATATAGACATTAGTAAATGAGAAAGGTCAGAAATATATTTTCTTAATTGAAATCTATGAAAGATATATGAAGATTGGAAACAATATAAGAGGTAAAGAAATTTGATAAGTAACCAATTTTATTCTTGAATACATGATCACCTATTAAAATTCAAGGGTTCTCCTTTTCTTGTTAGCATAATTTTTTTGTTTGTTTTGTGTTATTTTCAATTTTTCTTGAATTATTTTGACTTTCTTTGTGGTTTGTTGAACCATGTCAAGACCTAAGATTAAATTTTCTCCAACCTCAAACTAGCTCATATGTGTTCTACATTTTCTCTCATACAATGCATCATAGGGTGTCATACCTATATTAGAACGGAAACTGTTGTTGTAAGTGAATTTGATCAATGACAAATATCAATCCCAACTACCAAAATTTTGTAGCACATAAGCCTCAACAAATCTTTTAGGGATTGGACAGTCCTTTTTCATTGTCCTTCTATTTAGGGATGATAGTCCGAGCTAAATCAAAGCTTAGTTCCTAAGACTTGATGTAGACTTTCCCAAAACCTAGGAGCAAACATGGGATCCTTATAAGATATTATCCTAGATGGAACCTTGTGCAATCTTACAATTTCCTTTATGTACAATTGAGTCAATTTTTTCAATGAATACCTAATGTTAATAAGCAAGAAAAGAACATATTTTGTTAGTCTATCTACAATAACCTATATGAAATCAAACTTGTGTACTGTTTGTCGTAAACCAACTACAAAATTAATTGTGATACTATCCCATTTCCATTTAGATATATTTAAGGATTGTAAAATTATTACTACCTTTCAGTGTTTTATCTTAGCCCTTTGAAAAATTAAACATGTAAACCTTAATAACACTGAAAAATCATAGAAATGTAACTTCATATGAATCTCAAGTGTAAGAACTATTTAAGCTTTTAAAAGCCATCAAAGCATAAGTCAACATGGAACTTTGAAAGTTTTAGTCTTTAAAAATCATTCATTGAACTCAAAGTTGGTTGTCTTTATGCCATCAAAGTGTTTGATAATAACACTTTATTTGAGGTTAGCAAGTAATGGTGTGTTACATGATCATGAACTTTGTGTTGAGCGGAGCCATCGTGAATCTTTCTTCATTAAGTGCAAAAGCATAATATATGTCATTAGATATCTAAACTTTGATTTTACTATATGTGTGAATACAATAAAATTTACTGTTAATTATATATTTCTTTTAACTAGAGGAGCAATATCATCGTAAAATAATTAATTCTTGTTAGATCTATAATGAAAACTAAATTTGTAGAGTCTACGATTTAGACTAATTGAGTGTAATATTTATTTCAGGACTTAATTATTTAACTTTCTTCTATGATGAACTTTCTTAAATATTAAATATAATATCTGTAGATCTTTATTAAAACAAAGCGGTGACCACTCTTCATCGAAACACAAACACAACACAAACCAGGCAGAAACAACTTATCCTTTTTACAATTCTGGTCGAAACAAAGCTGTGGGAGAAGAGCACCGCAAAAGATTCCTCGCGATATTCCCTCTCTTTCTCTCTCTCTCTCTCTCTCTCTCTCCAACTTTGATTTCATTGTTGTGTTGTGTGGCAACTTGTATTGTACCCACCAAGAAGTGAGCCAAACCCAACCCCAGAGTTATGGTGGGGTTGGCCTCTGTTGTTCACAACGGCGTCCGAATTCCATTCAACTTGGATCACATTCGCAGCCTTTCACGCTCTGCTCGTGCACTTCACCATCCCATCTCTTCCTTTTGTTCAGGTCTGCTCCTACTCTCTCTTTCTCTCTTCCTCTCTTTCTCTCTTTCCTCTTGCCTCAAACCCAAACGTGTCACTAATATCATTCGGGGTTTTCTTTTTGTGTGGCAGTCTACCATCATCGTCCTCCTCACCCTCTTCCCCTTTTATGCTCCAGACGAATTGGGCAAGACAATTATGCCTCAGGTGACGACCCCATCATTCAAAACAACAAAATTTCTTTGGTTTGTGTACTTCCTGTTATATCCACCTTACTAAAAAGCTTAGGGTGTGTTTGATTTCTATTTGGTTTTAGTTTTTGAAATGATACTAAACAAGACTTCCCAGATAGGTATTTGAGGATGCAGCATTTGAAGATGAGGAAGCATCTCCGTGTTTTGGTGTTTGAAAAACTTGTTTCCAAAACGATTTTCAAAACTTAATAGATTGACTAGTTTGGAATTCTTTTAGAAAACAGTTTTTAAAACCAAAGAGTGAAAACGGAATCAAGCTTGCCCTTATTCACTTCAAATTATGAATCGAAATCCATTTTTGTTGTACTTATAATCTCATGTTGGAGTTGGAGGCTAAACTATTCATTGCTAATGCATGTATTATATATATAAAATATATAATTTCTCTATCTCTAAATAATTGTAAGTGGTAGTCGTATCAATGTGCAGACGTAAAGAGGATTAATGCTCAACCGAAGGATGACATTGGCAACATTGACAAATCTCCTACTCAGGAATCTCTAGCAAATGAAGAGTACAATTCCTCCATTAGAACTGTAGCCTTATGGGTGGGCACACCTCTACTAATTATGTCTTTACTGTTTTCTTTTACAATTTCTGTGGTGGTTTAGAATTTAGAATTACATCAGTTGTGTAAGATTTCTTGTAGGTGTGCGCTGCGGTGGCTTTTGGTGTTGGTTTGGGTTTTAAGGAAGGTTTTGACAAAGCATCGGAATTCTTTGCTGGGTATGCAGAATAATTTAATTTCGTTATCAACTTGAAAGTAGGTCCAATTTTACAGTGCTAGAATAATTAAGGTTCTGGATGGGTCAAAGTTTGATATTATGCAAAGTTTCTTGAAGATTACTTATCATTTAGGGTGTTTCAGATGCCTTCATCTCTCTCTCTCTCTCGCTCTTTTCAATATGTTTCTCCTGCTCCTCTTTATATGCCCTCTGAGTAGTATATATCCTAGAGATTGATCTAACATCGATGTTTGAAGTTATAGCATATTGGATGCTTATTTTGGTATTTTTGAACTCTAACTCTATAGTTTGAACTTTGCTGGCACCACTTCTTTCTCTCTGCTTTGCATTCACATTCTTGAGCTATGTACTTACTGGAATAATGGTCTTTGACTTTCATGTATTTCTTAGATACATACTGGAGCAAAGTCTTTCTGTAGATAATCTCTTTGTCTTTGTTCTAATATTCAATTACTTCAAAGTGCCGGTTACATATCAGGTGATGTATAGAACTTGTTGAGGGTAAACTATGAGTGATTTGAACTTCTTGTTTTAATGGCTCTTGATTCTAAATTTTTTATAATAAAAATAAATAAAACTGTTAATTGATCATTTGTCCTTTACTTGTTGAACTTGCAGAATCGTGTGCTCTCCTATGGTATTGCTGGTGCAGTTGTCTTTCGTCTGACATTAATACTTATTGGAACAGCTACCCTTCAGGTGCGTTTCATGATAGATATATTTTACTATTTTTTAGTGACTTTTATACTTGTTGCTGATCATCTTGTCATTATCTTGATGTTAGAGATTTGAAGCAGTCAACCTTCTCTTGGCCGCAATATTACTCTACTCATCATTTAAGGTGAAGGTTCACAGTTTTCGAAATTTAGATTCCATATATTTATCTCTTATAACACCATCCATGTTCATGTTTGTCAAGGAAACATGATCCTCAATGGCTTAAGATATTAGACAGCAGCGCATGAATATTGATATATACAAGGGTTATAGAATATGGCCATTTTATTATTACTTCTGAAAATCAGTTTAATTATGAAGGAACAAGAATCATGAGGATCACACACAAATCATCTAAAAGATTAAACGTTTAGATGGAATCACCTGAATATTTTTATCTCTAACAATATTAGGAGGTTCATACTTCTTGTGTATTTTCAATTCTATGGACTGGTTTTAATCACAGCATGTTTATTTTTTTATGAATAGTTGTTTTCCAGTGAAGAAGATGAATCTGACTTATCAGATAACTTTCTTGTGAAGGCGTGCCAGAAATTTATCCCTGTAACAAGTAATGTTCTCAAATCATGATTATTCATTTCTCCCCTAGTTTGAGAATTCTCTGCTGATTTCTTGAGTATTCTGAAATTGAATTTTTATTCTTACTTTTTGAAGCAATCACAAGAATTGGTAGAAAGCTTAATCTGACTCAGCTCCAAATGGATGTTTAAGTAGAAATGGCTGAATCAAAGTTTAATTGGCTGATGGTTTATAAAACTTTATATTTTTCTTATGGAATTGTCTGCATGTATGTCCATATAAATGCAATTCATGTTGTTCTGTAAATTCAAACAATAATTTTTATTTCAAGAGTACTGTGTCATAGAATTGTGAAGAAGGTATATCCTATTGTAGCTTCCTTCTAGCATAACATGGAGTGTTTTTGTATTGGGTTGATCCACTGTTTCTTTTTGGAATGTTTGATTAGAATACAAATAAACACAGGCGTAGCTACATAGTTACATGTATGCTCATTCTACCCTGGGTCAATGTAATTGGGCAAAATATATTGTTGGCATATACATTTCACCAATGTTGTTAAATAGCGGCTATATGCTCTTGCGCTATGCATAATATGATATAGCGGATTACTGACTTTCCACCATTTTCCACAATCTACAATTGATAACATTGCTTTTCACTTGGCATGCCATTGTCTGCACTGGTTCAAGTTTTGTTGTGTTGTTATCTTATCATCTAAAATCATACTTCTGACAAAATTCTTGCAGCATATTATGATGGAGATCGATTCATAACAAATCTTGGTGGGGTGTGGAAAGTAAGTTGTAAATTACTATTCATCGTTAATTTGATGAATTGTTATTTTTTCTTAGCATGACTACATTGACCGTTTTATTACATAATCATTATTCCTTCTTTTTCAGTAAAAAATATTTTTTATGAATTAAATTAATTTCAACTTGATTTCTAACAGGGATCAAACATTTTGGGCAGGCCACCCCGTTGCTTCTTACTGTAGCTGTTATTGAGCTCAGTGACATTGCATTTGCTGTAGGTTTTTCTCGTCCATCTATTTCATGTGGAATTTCTTGTTAGTTTTGTATTGGAAGGTTAACTCAGTTTTGTTCAGGTTGACTCAATACCTGCAGTATTTGGTGTAACGCGGGATCCATTTGTAGTTTTTACGTCTAATCTTTTTGCCATTTTGGGTAAGTTCTCTTGCTTACATTCCCCTCATGTATATCTGAGCTTGTTTTCTATAATGTTTTGGAATTGGGATTTATGTTACTTTAGTATACTTGATTGATTCCGAGAAAGCTTACGAACTACAGTTAAAGCTTTTAAGGGTAGTTAATCTATTTTCTTGGAGAACATATTGTAATATATAATTTTATAACTGAGAATTTGTTGCACACAAATGCTTCTTTTCTAAATATATTTCTCTACTTCACTGCCCTGTTCTAGCGCGGAGAGACAAAATAGTTCATTCTTGTCATAATCTCAGATCATGTGTGTATACATCCAACAATTATCGATGCTTTTTCTCATAATTTTATTTGTATTTAAACCATTGTATTTGTCAAATGTAGGTTTAAGGTCGCTTTACTTAATAATTTCTGAGGGTATGTCCGAGTTGAAGTACTTACAGGTAAATATTGACTGTCTGTTTTGATATACCTTGGTTGATACATAATTTTTTTTGCCGTTTGCATGTCTATCATTTAACATCACGATGTGTATTACTTTTGGGACTTGAACTATGGTTCTAATATCATTTCCAAATTGTTGTTTTCCTTGGGCTTCCTGCTTTACACAGAAGCTTTCTACTTCATCCTAAATTGTGCTTGAAAAAATGCTCTTTTTCAGAAGCACAATTATTGCTGGAATATAGACATCTTTTTGAGATATGATGAGTGGGAAACAGAAACTTTAGAAAGACAAGTGGCTTGTGTTCCTTTGTCAAATCACACATGTATCTGCGAATTTATCCTTGAAGGAAAATAGACAATTTTCACTTTTATACTAAAAGAATGCCTTAGTTATGTAGGACAGGAACCAAAAGTTATACACAAGGTCAACTGTTTACAATTAATGGTTTATTTGCAGTCCTAACTCCCTAAGAAATTATCCAAAATTGTATAAAAATCTAAATAACAATCAATAATCCCAAATTGAAATGAAAGAATAAGCATCTATTGCATTGCTGTCACCTTAATGCTCACTTAGCATAAATCTTTGGGTACTATACTGCAGATGTAGCAATGCATTTGCAGGACTCTAAATACTTTCTTTTACACCCGATGTGGGCTTGTATGTTGATTGTACATCTACATCTTAAATGCAGCATCGCTTATTCAATTCCTTTTCAGAAACCAAAATTGTTGGTGGTCAATTTGATATGCATCATTGAGAATCTCAAATTCGTGGTTGTTCTGTCAAAGGTTTTTTCAAAGGTTTACATGATAATCAGTTTGAACTTTGAATTATGACTATTAGTAGTTTGTCCAATGTAATAAATCGCGAAACGAATTATGATTGATTTGTAACATCTATGTCATGTATTTATTAATCTAGTATTTTGTACTGAAGTTAATAGAAGGGCATCCCAGTAATTTCTTGGAATTTAAGAAAAAAAGAAACAAGTCCTCAAGGACAATCTGCTACCTAGAATTTCATTTTCTTCTTACTTAGGATAATGCATGCTGCATATTCATTGTTATGGTATCTTGCAATGCTTCTGTTTACCTATACTTCCATCCTTGTTATTGATTTCCAATTTTTTGGTTTTGTTTAGCCCTCCATTGCTGTTGTTCTGGGGTTTATTGGGGTTAAGATGATCCTGGACTATTTTGGTGAGTATACATTGCTTGTCCACTTAAAAATTTATACAAAAATTTGCTGTGCTTGATTATTCACATCTTCTCATTCATTCTTCAGGATTCCATGTCTCCACAGAAGCATCTCTTGGTTTTGTAGCCTCAAGTCTTACCATTGGAGTGGTATTAAGTCTGGCTAAGAAGTCTGAGTAGCTCAGAAACTCAATTCCAACTCATCATGGATTGATTGAGCTTCATATGATTGCTTATATTTACCTAGCAATTGGCATCATCCTCTCTACCCCAGACACACCCTCCCCAAAACAATAAAATCAAACCCATCGTTTCATCTTTTACATTGAAAACCCTCTAGTGAGAATAATTTGTTTAATACATTGGTGTCAGTTGCCAATTGAGGAAAAGTTTGTTGATTATTCTGTAAAGTAGATGTTCGATGATGAAGCATAATTCTAAGTCAATTTGGAAAACCTTCGTTATCAATTCTTCACACAATGATACAAGTTATAATGTGAAATGTTACACAATTCAATTACATTAGATTGTTCAAAATTAATTTTGTTTAATTTCAGAATAAACTAGTCCAAAATTATCAGTTAAAATGATTTTTATGGATTTACAGAAATTTGCACAAATAGTTGAGAAATGAGTTTTCTTTATTTCTAAAAATAAAAGTATTTGGATATAAAGTTAGAAACGTTCTTTTAAGTGTTTCTCTACCAAAAAAAGGCTCCATTTCACGTAGAGAAGTACTAAAAAGGCATTTCTAATTTGTAATTAAACAGACCTTATATAAGATTATCTTTAACCCATGGATTTTTTGAATATTTATAAAAGGATACAATATCTTAATTTTTGTTTTCTATTGGAAGATTTCTACACCGTGTCGTTTAAAATAAACTTTATATCTTCTATAAGATATACTTGCTAACAAATTAATTTTTTTTGGTAAAAGTTGTTAAAATACATAATAAGGAAAATTAATTTGTGTATAAAACTTTTTGTAATGGTAGTGTATGATGTTCCAAGGTGAGACCTAATTTTGAGAGACGTATTGTTAAAAACTTCTGGTAAATTTTGTTTACAAACACTTTTCTTTTTTAATTTGACTTAATTTAATAACGTTGATGTACAAATAGATAAGTAAGGGAAAGATTATTCCTAGATTCATCAATTAATGAAAACTACTGCAAGTATTTGACATCATCATGTTTCAATATGCAAATTAATGCTGTAAAGTACAAATTGTGTATTCATTGAAACCTTGATTATTGTTGGCTAAAATATCCAAGTATTCTAACTAAAAACAATCATTCCTAGCTAAACTTTCAGTGTTTTTTAAAATATATTTACTCCTGGTTAAACAACTTTGGTCTACAAAGAGATGTGATCTAAAATATCATAAAGTTTTGCTTACTAAAAGAGAGATAATGTCTTAAGATTAATACAAATGAATTTCATTATGTTAGGTTGCTAATGAACATAAATCGTATTCATTTTAAGCTTAGGGCACAAAAAGGATGCAATATATTTTTACTTAGAGTTTTTTTTATGTAGTCTTCATTCTTTCTTTTTTCTTGAGAAACTCCTTTATATAAAAGATGTAAATATCTTTTTGCCCATTGTAAGCTTCAGAGATGATCTTCTTCTTCAACTTGCACTATCCATATATAGACATAGAAATGCATTAAATGCTTTTTATGAAATATTAAATGCATATCGTTTCTTCAAGCAATATCTCGATAGCTGACATGACTTATGAGACCTAGGTCAAAGAATTTTTACCCAAACTTGGAGTAAAGCACATGATCATACAAAGCGGATATTCCTTATAGGGTTAATATATAGGTGCATCAAAATGGTTGTTAGCATTAAATAACTTTAGCACTTTCTTCAATAGATCTTAATGTCGACAAAGCTTGAGAGATCCTCTTGAAAGGTGTATGAAGAAACATTTTGTGCAAAACATAAACTAAAGATATAATATTTCAAAATATACTACGTAATGTTTAAATCTACATGTTCTTATAGCATGTCTAAGCATTAACCTATCATATAGAGACAAGACCACAAGATGATGTTGCATTTGTTAGGTTATATGAAACACTTG
The DNA here is from genome assembly GCA_030347555.1 of Lablab purpureus. Classification (NCBI taxonomy): domain Eukaryota; kingdom Viridiplantae; phylum Streptophyta; class Magnoliopsida; order Fabales; family Fabaceae; genus Lablab; species Lablab purpureus. The sequence goes on from CM059260.1 coordinate 10,554,962, forward strand.
TGTCTGATAAGGTCTATTGCTTAGAAGAGAGAATATTTTATTATTTATATTTTGTTGAAATCAATATAATTAGGTTCTATTAAACTTTAATCTAATAGTCTCTCCCTTTCATGGTGCTTAAAATTTTTAAAGATTATCATTTTTAAAAGAATGGTGTAACAAATCAAACATTTTTCCAAAAACACCATGCAAACTATATGATAAGTAGTTAAAGAACACGTTTGATGAGATTTCAAACTTTATACCACTGAATTTTCTTATATATGATTATATCGGAGTGATATAATTTCAAAAATTTTGTTGAAATCAATATAATTAGGCTCTATTAAACTTTAATCTAACAATCTCTTCCTTTTTATGGTGCTTAAATTTTTTAAAGATTATCATTTTTAAAAGAATGGTGTAACATATCAAACATTTTTCCGAAAACACCATGCAAACTACGTGATAAGTAGTTAAAGAACATGTTTGATGGGATTTCAAACTTTATATCACTGAATTTCCTTATATATGATTATATCGGGGTGATATAATATTTTTCATTGAATACAAATTACAGTGAATAAGGAATAATAAAAGGAAATCAAAATTTATCAATTAGTATGTTACGAAGATATGAAAAAAAGTATACGTGTTCACCTATTTACTTTTGATCTTACATTAGCTCCCCCTGAACTTGAGCTTCCCCTTTTAAGCATATACACTCCCTCACAAACATTAAAACTTTACAACTTCTCCCCCTTAAGAACTATCAACAAGGGGGCTTCAATCAAATTGTTGTTCATCTGACAAAAGAACCATAGGAGCGGTTGAAGAAGTTGGCAGAAAAGACTTGAGCCTAAGACCAAGAAAATATTCAATCGTAGCTTTCCACTTTAGAGCTTCCTTGATGGCTTGATCACAACTTTGAAGAGTCAAGTAGAGAAATGCACTTGAGGCTTCTAAAGCAGCCTTGAGACGCCGATTCTTATCATGAAGACCAAAGAGGTCAATTGTGAGGTTTGGAAAGAAAAAAATACACAAGTAGACAACACCACTACGAAGGAGGTCTTAATAGGAAGATGGTAGCAATACACTTGCTTCCATGTGAAAATCTGAGTTTTGGAGAGAGGGTAAGAACATCTCACAAAAAGAATGGATCTTGGGAATGTGTCATAGAATGCATTTGGAGAAGGTTTCTGTTTGGGTGAAAGACCACTAGTATGGGCAGAAGATCACTTGAATATGGTAAAGAGACACAAGTGATAGGTTGTCCATGCTTCAAGTTCTTTTCTCATAGAGAAGGCTTCTCTTCGAATGAAAGACTACTGATATGGGCAAACAATGACTTGAATCTAGTTAAGAGACAAGTCATAGAATGTCCATGCTTCAAGTTCTTTTCTCCTTGAATCAGATGAAAGAACTTGAAGGAGGTTCATTTCTCCTTGGTGATAATAAATCCTGTAAGATAAATGGAGTTAAAACCACTAAGTTTTGTCTGCACGATGGAATTAAGAGATTGCTTGATAAAGTTAGGTTTGCACCTAGCTTGAAGTGCAACCTTGTATTTCGTGATGAGCTTTAAAAGAAGGGATGTGTTTAAAAGTGAGCATAGAATGTTGAAGGTAATGGTGGGTCCATGGTAGTGATGAATGGTGCGAGAAAAAAATCACTTGTATGCCTTAGAAGGTGTCGTAGTATTTGAATTAGTGTCTATTGCTAAGAAAAATGTCTTGTCTAAGATTGAGATATGACATAGAAGGTTAGGTCATGTAAGTGAGAAAGACTTTGTTGAGTTGAAGAAACATAACTTGTTTGTTAGTGAAAAAATTGAACAATTGAAATTTTGTGAACATTGTGTCCAAGGAAAAACTTGTAATCCAGTTTAGTACATGATAATAAAGAACGAAAGGGACCCTAAATTACGTTCATGTTGACCTATGGGGACCATCTTCAATTTCATCACACTCTAAAGCTAGATACTTCCTATCGATATTAGATGATTACTCAAGGAAGTTATGAGTCTATCCTCAAAAGACCAAGGAAGAAGCCTTTGAGATTTTCAAGAGCTAGTGGAGAATCAAACTAGTAAGGCAATGAAGAGGTTTGAAACTAATAACAGTCTTGAATTCTATTTAGAGTTGTTCAAGTCCTTTTGCATGGAGAATGACATAGCAAGATACAAAATGATAATTGGAACTTCTCAATAGAATGACCAAGCTGATAGATTTGATGGGACCATTTTGGAAAGGGTGAGATGTATGTTATTGTGTGTTAGAGTTTCAAAGGTGTTTTAGGCAGAAACTATTACTACTACTGCCTACCTAATCAACAAATTGTTGGATCGAGCGCTTATCACTAAGCCAAAAGTTGTAACTTACAGTCAAGGCATAACTCTTTCTATTTAAGAATGTAACAACAAAAACTCCATGATTCGATTTTAACTTGACTCACCTAGCCTATGCCACAAGACAATTGATTCATCCTACAACAATCTTCCCCTCAACAATTGTCCCACTAGGAATCGAACTCTTCGATTGTGACTTTGCTCACATGGTCTACACCATCGGATAATAATTCAATTTGAAACAATATTCCCCTAAACAATTGTCCCACTGCAAATCGAAATTGTGACGTTATCTCTAATACCAATTTTTGATTGGGTGTTTATTGCTAGGCCAAAAGTTATAGCTTATAGTTAAGCGCAACTCTTTCTATTTGAGAGTGTAGTAGTCCATGCGCCACGATTCGATTGTGACTTAACCCACCAAGCCTATGTCATAAGACAATTCGATGCACCCTACAACACAAAAGTCCCTCAACAACTTGATATGAAGACTCCTAAGGGAAACTAGTAAGGACATTCCCCTAACCTTGAGAATTTAAGAATATTTGGTTGTGTCGCCTATGCTTACATGAGGCAAGAAAAATTGGATGAACACGTTAAATATATGTTTCTAGGATATCCAGAAGGTATGAAAGGATACTCTTTATGGTGTTTTAAGCGAGGATTCAAGAAGTGTATAATCAATCAAGACATTGTCTTCAAGGAAACTAATATGACTTATAAACCAAAAGTTTTAGAATGAAAGCATAAGAGTAACTGTGATGGTGAGAAGGCTAACATTGAATACTATATGATGCGTTAGACGATTTGGTAGATGACAAAAAAGAAGCTTCTAATGAAGACAAACATATTAATGATTACAATATTGCTAGAAATAGAACGAGGTGAACAGTCAAAGCTCTAGAAAGATATGAATAGGCAGATCTTATTGCATAATCCTTAGTATCAATTAGTGTGATGTTTTTTAAAAGATGAACTTTCTAGTGTGTCCTCTGCACTAACAAGTAAGGAAATGACTCAATGGTTAGATGCCACGAATGAGGAGATGATCTCACTTCATTTGAACAATATCTGGACTTTGGTTTGTGAACTTATGAGTTCTAGGTTAGTCAGTTGTAAATGGATTTTCAAATGTAAATATAGTATTCCAAGAACTGATCAATAAAAATTTAAGGCATGATTAATGGTTACAGACTTTACCTAGAGAGAATGAGTTTATTATAATGATGTTTTCTCTTTTTATTAAAGCACAAATCCATACGGATGTTGTTAGCCATGATTTTTTAGCTTAACCTTGTGATGGAACAAATGGACATTAAGACTGCATTTTTGTATGGATACTTAGAAGATACCATTTACATGAAGTAAAGAAAAGAATTTGAGGTAAGAGACAAGAATGATTATGTTTGTAAACTAAAAGGATTCTTCTATGGTCTGAAACAATTTCCAAGGAAATGGAACAAATGATTTGATAAGTTCATTATTATTGTTGGTTTTGAATGTAGCAAGCATGATACTTGCTTCTAGTTCAAGTTCCCAGCATAAGATCATTTATAGTATCTTTTATGTATGTTGAAGACATTCTGATAGCTAGCAATAGTAAGCCTAAGGTTGAGAAGGTTAAGGCTAAACTAAATAAAAATTTGATATGAAGGATCTTGGAGTTGCTAAAAACATTATGAGGATTGAGATCATTAAATGATGAGATTTGAAGTATTTATGTGTGTCTTAGAAACCTACCTTAGGAAAATCCTTGACAAGTTTGGGATGAAAAACTTGAAGGTTATGTCCTCACTTCTTGCTTCTCATTATAAGTTGAGTGATGAACATTATCCTAAGATGGTGGAGGAATATAATTATATAAAAGGTATTCCAAATGCTAACATCGTTGATTTTGTGATGTATGTGATGATTTGAACATGCCCAAACATAAATTATGTTGAGAGTGTTGTTAACAAGTTCATGTCTAATTTTAGGTGAGCTCATTGACAAACTCTCAAGTGGATTCTCTATTATCTAAAGGGATCACTTGGAAGAGTTTTAATTTATGGTCGATCTATACAATATGCCAGAGAAACTTCCATAGAAGGTTATATTGACTTAAACTATGCTAGGTTTTTGGAAACCATAAATTTGTCATAAGTTATGTGTTTACTGTGTATGGTACTGCAATAAGATGGAAGACCAGTCTACAAAAGTCCATGGCTTTGTCAACCGTAGAAGTAAAGTATATTGTCATGACAAAACTAATGAAGGAAGCCTTATGGTTACAAGGTCTAGCCAGAGAGCTAAAGGAGCAAGACAAGTTTACCATGAAAGAGTAAAGCACATTGACATCAAGTTGCATTCCATAATAGAGGGGAGTTTTCGAGGATCTATGAAAGTGATGAAGCTCTTAACATATCATAATCTCTCTTAATGATTACAAAGGTTGTGTAAGGTGGTAAGTTCTTTCATTGCTTAGATTTCATACAACTAATTGGTTATTAATCATGTAATGGGTTTAATGGTATGTAGTGATTTTTGCTCAGAAGATTTTGTGTTGAACCAAGGTGGAGATTTGTGAAGATTAGTCCACCAAAATCTTGTTATGGTTTCTAGATTGTCTAACTGTACCAAATCGTCGAGTAGAAGATATTTATCTTCTATTATCATTACAATCTGGAGAAGTTGACCAAGTGACATTCTAGTTCAATAATGAGAAGCGTTATCCAGATATCTTCTCAGTTAGTTTAAGCGGGTTTTGTGGAAATTAGTTATAATAATTTTGTTGTATGAATACAAACCTGTATTGATAGTTATTATTAACTTTTTGAGTTTTTCTTAATTGTGAGAGTTTGAGTAAAAGTTCACTGAGAAAGAAACTTAATGTTATAAGCTCTGTTATAGTGAATTTGTGTTGTTGATATAGATTGAAAAAGATACTTATGTCTAGTTCTTTCTTGATTTTCCTCTATTTACCTTCTATCTCGACTAGTTGTTTTTGTAGTAAACGCTTTTATAGTGAGTTTGTATTTAAGCTACTTTAGAACACTAATAAGTTAGGATAAACATATACTAACTTACGATTTAGATCATGCCACCCATTTAGTTAATTTGGTAGCAAGTAAGGCAACATGTGAATCCCATTAATTAATAAATGTATGAAATTATAACAAATTCATTTATAAATAGGTTAGTAATCTCACCTAATGAAATAAGAAATACTAATAATCTAAGGAATCCCATGAAAAGTTTAGCTAGTAAAAAAATTTGTATTCCACTTCCAAAGTTTTCTCATTAGTGTCATTATCCATAAGTTAATAAAATTGACTACTAACTCTTTCTCATCCACGTGAGTAGATATGGAAACGGGACGAGGATGAGTTTCATTTTCCCATTTTCATCTCTACAAAAAAAAAATTCATCCCCATCCATGTTCTCATACTCAACAGATATGAAATTTTTGTCTCATTCTCATTTCCACCGGTTACGGGTTATCTCCATCGGATAATGGATTAATCGTATTCGCATTTTGTTATTCAAAATATTAATTTAATAATTATTTTATAAAAAATAAAATCACACAAAGGAAACATGATATTATAAATTTCAAATTAAAATATCATCAAATAATAATTAAATAAAAGTCAAATAATTATAAAAAAAATTATTAAATATATTTTTTAAAAATAAATTACAAAACTAAAAATTAAAGAAAAGTTAATATAAATTTTTTAAATTACTTAATAAACTAAATGAGTTTAAATAATTTAAAATAGGAATAAACATAAAATATTGTGGCGGGGATAGAAGGGAGGACGGAGCAAGTATGTACATCCTCATCTTCATTTTCATACCTAATTTAAAAAATCAAGTATTATCTATATATATACTCATACTTAATCAATACGGAGATTTCCCGTTAAAATTGAAACTGAGTTCGGATAGTATCCGCTTGTCATCCTTGCACGTGAGAGAAAGATAATTCAAAAAATAATTTTAAATAGGTTTTATAAAAATCATCAAGACAAATATGTCAATATCATTAGCCCACTTTGAAAAGGTAAATTTACTAATATATATAGTTCGTTAACTTAAAGCTAACTACAAACTAACCCATTTTAATAATCTAATAAACTAGGATATAATTCCTAAACTTTATGGTACCACTTTAAAATTGCTCTAAAAGGTGAACTTGCTTGATTCAGATTCAGATTCTAATCAAATGTGCGCAGAAATTCTTCATTTTGTCAATTGGTTTGTGATTTTTCATTTGAACACGTTTCTCTTCTACGAAAGCTAATGCCTTGTATTTTGGTTGAATTTTACTGATTGTTGGAGTTAAAAGTTTATCTCTTATACGAGGTAGTTTATAGTTTGTTAGTGTCCAAAATTTTACCAGAGAACTTCCGTGATTGGTGGGACCCATAGGAAAGGCAACAGCATAAAAGGAGCAAACTAGCTTGAACTTAGACACCATTCTGGTTCTGTCCATTCAATCCTTGAAATTCTGTGAAGAACAACGTTAATGGCCACTCTGTAAGAAAATTCTCCATTTCTCTATATTCTACTCTGTCTCTATAATATTTTATTCCAAAACTACCCTCTTCTCTAACGCTCTCTCTCTGTAACTTTCACAGTGGCGGGCAAGTTGTTCGTCCTCCTCCATTGACATCCACCTCCGATCCACCTCCTCTTTTTGATGGCACCACCAGGTTATGTCCTTCTCACGCTTCAAAATTCACTTTCTTTTCATGGTTTTGCTTCAACTTTCAGATGCCCAATTTCTTTATCTTTTTTACCATTTGCTTAGGTTGTACATCAATTATGGCTGCCCCTATGCCCAACGTGTGTGGATCGCTAGGAACTACAAGGTTCTTTCCTCCTTCTGTCCTCTTTCTGGAACAATCTATTCATATATTTATTCTCATGTTGGTGACTGAAACTATAGGGGCTACAAAACAAGATCAATTTGATCCCTATAAACCTTCAAGACAGACCAGCTTGGTATAAGGAGAAAGTCTACCCTGAGAATAAGGTGAGTGACTTGGACAACTGAGGATAATTAAAAGGTTGCTATTTTGCTATGTTTGATTTGATTTGATTGAGCAAGCTGAATTTGTTTCCCTAAAATATATTTATAGGTGCCATCATTGGAGCACAATGGCAAGGTATTTGGAGAAAGTCTTGATTTGATCCAATATGTAGATGTCAACTTTGAAGGGACACCTTTGTTTCCAACTGTAAGAACTAAGCACTGCACACTAATTCTGTTTTTTCCCTTCATGGCCTTTCATCTATTTTCAGTTGTTGGAGTAGATTAACGATGTTAAGTTGAAATTAATTTAGGATCCTGCAAAGAAAGAGTTCGGTGAGCAATTGATATCCCATGTTGATACATTCACCAAAGACCTGTTCATTTCATTGAAAGGAGATGCAGTACAAGAAGCCAGTAAGCAAGATATTTAAGTGGTAAATAGAGAAAAATTTTCTTTTCCTTTATTCTTTGGTCCTTAAAATGGCGATTTAAACCAGGTCCTGCTTTTGAATACTTGGAGAATGCTCTTGGTAAATTTGATGATGGGCCCTTCTTGCTTGGTCAATTCAGTTTGGTAAGTTGAAACCAACCCAGTGATCTACAGTTTTCATTTTCCTTTTAAAGTTACTGTCTCTCTGGCCAATTACCAATCCTTGTCCTGGTGCATGTGAAGTATCTATTAAGATAGTAATACACTTTTATAGTTGTTAATCAATATCAATTACTATTTCATTGTCTTTTATATCTCTTCCTCCCTCTATCTAAAATATAAAATTTTCAATATGATGTAAGGAAGAACTCATGATTTAATCCAAAAGTAGTATGCTGGTGTAGTATTTGATAATATCAATGCATGTAGCTTGTCTTTCTTACAATTTTTAAATTACTGTCTGATCAGGTGGATATAGCATATATTCCGTTTTTTGAAAGATTTCACATTGTCTTTGCTGAGTTGTTCAAACATGACGTCACAGAAGGAAGGCCTAAACTTGCAACATGGATTAAGGTAACTATAATCAGTTGTGTGAAATTTCTTCCATTGTTTGTGGAAATGGCACTTTGTTAATTTCATGAATTCAGTTTAATGATCGTCATAAGTAAATTTTGCTAATTGCTTCATGAGTGTTGTTGGCAGATTGTTTCCATTTGAAATTGGTCCTCAATTTCATGATTTTGATAAGAAGGCTAACTACTAATCCTTGAGACGTACGTTGTAAAAGAAATTTTCATTTGTGAAAGAAAATGTTTCTTTTACAGGAGCTGAACAAGATTGATGCATATACAGAGACAAAAATTGATCCACAGGAAATCATTGATTATTACAAGACATTTCTGGTACAAAATATTTGTTTAATCTTTTAACTACTGATTTTGAAGAACTGTTATTGGTTTTTTACTGTTCTTTGCTACTTTCACTGCAGCCTCAACGTGAATGATGTAGGATTGGTTCAGGCTTCCGTAAGATTTAGACTCTGCCAATAAAGCGTCCTTTGCATTCATGGGAGTATAGGATGCATCTTTAATAAAATATATGTGTTTATTTGCTAGAGTTGCAGCAGACTTTGATGTCATAATTATGTTCATTTTTCAGCTTGTTTGTTTGATGTCAGAATAATGTCTATTTACCAGCTTGTAATCACGGTTGATTATTATATAGTTATCCTGTGTTCTATCACCTTCTTAGCTTTGATATCTCTATTGTGCCTCCCTCTCTGACCTCTCAGCAAATGTTAATTAATTATACATTGCATTTCTAATTAGCAATGCATTAACAAGTGTTATGAAAATTATATCGATGGTTGGTTGAATCAGCCTTATTAATGGATTATTAATTAAACCAGTAACTTATTAGTTAAACTGTATAAACATAGTGCTACCTTATGTGGATTTGATTTCCTTTGGTTTATAATTTTCATAATGCAACTAAATAAGATTTCCCAGATAGCTAGTAGAGGCTGGAACAAGCACGTAGTAGCGGGTGAAATTGAGTATGAGGTTGAACGATATGAAAACAACATAATTTAAGTTCACATAAGAAGACTTTTTATAGTTTATTTATTACTTGTTATTATTTGCTATATAAAGAGAACAAAATAAGAGGAGCATAATGCAAGACCTAAGATGCACACAAAAGCAATGATTGAAAAAGAGAAATGTTTCTTCTGTATATTTTCAAGGAGATATAGTATGTGGCACGATCGAAGAAGATCACACTCTAAGCAATGGAGGAAGAGAACGAGTTTATAACCCAAGACATTATCAACATGTTACAACGCTTCCACGTAAAGTACAACAAATTTGTGAGTATTAGTCCTATTAGAAATCTCATTTTGTTTTTGGATATTAAGGCCATTCGTAAGGCCCTGGACTAGAAATGATAGTTGGTTCCATAATATTAACAAAACTTCGACCTTCATTAAGATGGATATGGTATAGACTAGAGGGGTTAAGAGGAGTATCTATAGAGACATTATTTGTGTTTGAACCAAAATCACGACTAAAATTTGATGTATCAGAATTAGTGCCTGACATTTTGTTGGAAAGGAAGAATCAACATAGTAGAACTTCAGGAGGAACTCTGAGACTATAAAGAGAACGAAATAAAAGGAGCAGAATGAAAAACCTAAGAGACACGAAATCAATTATTGGAAAGAGAAATGATTCTTTTCTGTATTTTCAAAGAGATATAGTATGTATATATATATATAAGAGGAGAAAGTTACAAAATAGTATGGTAAAGTGAGTTACGCATTTCGTCCAAAAACAGGTCGGTCTGTATAAGAATCGCGAGCTAGAAAGATTAGATGGTCGTACATAGATGTAGGTTTGCATGCTTAAGCCAACCTACATAAAGTTTAGAAAAATAATTTAAAAAATATTTTATAATTTTTTTATTCTAAATTTGAGTATAATAAATATAACAATTACAAAATAAAACGTTAAAATTAATTATTTATTATTTATTACAAGCCATAAAAAATATAATATAAAAAAATATATTAAATTAGATCATGAAATAAAATTTAAATTAGTATCAGTAAATATATGATATTGATAAAATAATAACTAAAAATATTTAATCATATTCAATACTTAGAAACTGAAGAATAAAATGTTTTTTTATAACGTGTCGTGGGTCGGCCTCCTAACTATACATGTCTGCACATTATAATTAGGGCTACTCTGCTATATGGGTCAAATTGGATTCTTCTTCCGTTACTATATTTGTTGTGCAAAATCTATATATGATAGAACAAAGAAGTTAAGAATCTTATTTTGAATGATAAAAAGTAGACATGTTTAAGAACATAATACCAATACCGTTTTAGCTCTTCGATCCTCATACTATGTATGATAGCCAACACAGAATAGATCAGAAGATGAGAAGTACCCAAATGAGGAAATATCTATGAAGGAAGAAGTTGTTGCATATTCGTTAGAGATTTAAAAGAATCATTAAGAGGTGTTATATAAGTATTGTCAGTCATTAAATCTATTATGATTGTAGATAAGTTAATTTTATTTATCTTTAGATTTTTATATGTAATAATTATGGAGTATTTTTTTGTTTGTATTTATATAATGATCCCCGACTTTCACTCTTTATAATGATGTTATCTTTAATATATAAGGTGTATTTAGTTATATTGGTGATGGTATGCTTTATTATTATGTATATCACGTTATGCATAAGTTTTATACAAGTTAATCTACATTTGTGAAGGATGTTTGTTTGAAATAAAAAAAAGGAGTGATATATAGCAGAGGAATCATTATTTGGTATGAGTTAAGTTGCTTTTGAAAAAGAATATTCTTATATTTCTTGCTATATATATAAAATTAATAGAAATTTATCAAAAATATTTTGAAATGTAAATTGTAATTTATATTTTAAATAAATAATTAATGGAAAGGGGCCTCAAAGTTGTAATATTATCTAGTTATTGGTTTATTATGTGAATTGTACTATCTCATGTGTAATGAACGTAAAGAAGTGCAAGGGTTTTAATTTGATCAATTAGGATTGCATGTGATAATTAAGGAAATAGGGTTTTGGGGTTGAAATTAATTATTAAGTATATGTTAGAACTAAATAAGAAATTCTGATTTTGGATTTTGAATTGATTAATGAAATATATGTGAGAGTTAAATAAAAAAATATATATTTAGAGGTTTTAATTTATTATTAAGATATATATGAGAATAAGATTGATTTATTTGGACACTAAGAAGGGTACATAAGATATTATAATCTTCTTTAGGTAAGAGTGTATACATAATTAGGAAAATTTGTATCCTTTTATATTAATAAATTAATGTTCTTGGTTTTACTAAAAAATAATATCTAGGACTGAAGTTATCAAATTATGATGGTTTTAGTGAAAAAAGAATTGTTAAGATTATATTAAATAGGTCTCCTTAATATATTAGGAAAAGTAATTTTCATGAAAGTTATAGTTATGTGATTGTTTAATTAATGTTGATGGTTTCATTAAAAAGGAAGGTTTAAAGCTAAGTTATAACTATTTTAGTAACTAAATTTTGAACTATCAAGATTAGATTAAAAGTTTATATTCTTCAAATTTTAAGCATAATAAGTTATTGGATTAATTTTTGAAATTATCAAGCATAAATAGATTTCTTAGATTTTAAATTAGATAAGAATAAATTTGAATTGGTAAATATAATTTTAGATTTTTTTATACCCTACAAAAGTTATAACGTATAATAGAAAATAAGTAAAATAACATCAAAAATTTAAAAGATGAAGTGGACATTTCCTATCACAATCAATGCTCTAGCACAATGTGTAATTTCTCACAATTAACATAAAACATATAAATAAAACACTAATATTGAAAAAAAAATTGTTAAACTCTAAAGAAGAGAGAAATATTGAGATAAATTTGTGTGTTTTTGAGACAACACATGTGCTTTATTTATATTGAGACAAAAAAATCAATACAACAAATAAAAGATATTTGTTATCCTCTAATAACAAAGATACAATACAAGAATGAATAAAAAAGTTTCTAATAATACATATATAATCTAGGTATTCTTAATTATATAGGATCAACTCTTTATTCTAATATTTTCTTGATTATATAGGATCAATTCTTTATTCCAATATTTTCTTGATTATATAAGATCAAATCCTTATTTCTACAATAATTACGCTCTCTTTCAATATGGAACATATAGGTTATATGTGCATAGCTTGCTTCAAATATAATTGATTATCGATCTTTTTAGAGATTTGATGATTTATGTCAGTCAATTGTTTATTAAAATTGAAAATTCTAGTTAATGGTGTCTCTAGACTCCAATTTTTCTCTTATGAAATTATAATCCACTTCAATATGTTTAATCCTCCTATGAAAAATAATATTAGAGCCAATGTGTATGCTACCTGGTTATCACATACAAAATGCACTTGAGAATTTTCTTCAAACTTAAGCTCTCTAAGGAGTAACAAGTTATAATGTCATTGCATTGTATTCTACTTCTACACTTGACCTAGCCACACCATTTTGTTTTACTTTTTCATGATATTAAATTGTCTCCAACAAGAATGCAATGTCCTCAGTGGAGTGTTTATCACTTGGTGACCCTGCCGAGTCAACATAAGAATAGTTGCAGATATCTTGTACTAGGAACTTGGTTTTGAATTGCCTAACTAGATGGAATTCAACATACAAAATGATTGCAATTGCCATAATATATGATGATGTATTTAGTCATTTAAAGCAATAAGATTCTCAACATACTTCTTTGCCAACTAATTTACAATGACAATTTGCAAAAGATGTTTGTGAAAAAGTTGAAATTGTTCAATTCTATTACTGAAATATTTTTTGTCATTAAACTTCCAAAGTGATAATTTATATTTTCCTAATATATGTGAGATCAAATTGGCATTGACCTATGGATTGTTTCCCCTAATGAACTAATTCAAAAAATGGTAGAGAAGATATTGTTCAAAATTGATAAATATTAAAATTTCATTCATGTTATTATGGAAGTTGTTACTGTTTTATCCTAAATACAAAATGGAGTTACTTGAATATTATTATGAAAAATTGTGTGATCATGAATCTTTTGCTCAATTTAGGATGATTCATCAATTGTATTATGACTTAGCTTCTGAATATCAAACAAAAATGCAAAAAGAAATTAATGGTAAGTCTCTAACAAGAGATTATACTAATGTTGTTGGGGATGCATTAACTAAATATGATAGACATATGAAAAAAAAAGAGCAATAAGTACTTATGTTAAAATAGAGTTAGATCATTATCTAGAGGAGAAGATTTTGCCAAGAAAAGTTTATTTTGATATTCTAATATGGTGGAAGTTGAATGAAATCAAATATCCAATTGTTAAAGATATATTAGTTATTCTTGTCTTTACTTTGAACCTACATTTAGCACTAGTTATCAAATATTAACTCCTCATCATAGTCGATTTCATGGGGTTAGTTTAGAGGCTTTGGTGGTTGGTTATGGAGTTATGAAAATAATGGTAATATTTTAAATACTTCTTTAAATGTATTTTTTATGACTTTTTATTTTTAACAATTAATTATTATATATTTTATTTTTAGATTATATGTGGATTCTTAATTAATTGATGATTACTTTACTTTATTCAACAAAATAGACTTTGATGATGAAGATATTGTTTTAAATGATAATACTACTTTATTTATTTATTTACACTTGTGATAAAAATACTTTTATTTTTTTAATAATAAATTTTATTTTGAATTATGTGGATAAATTAACGGAGAATGAAAGTACTCTATAATATTAATTTATATATAAGAAAAAATATATGAAATAAAAAATATATTTAATATTAAAATATTTAATTTTTATAATTTTATGTCTATAGTTATCTCATATAAAAAATTATATATTTATTATAGTTATACTTAAATTTTTAAATTTATTTAAATATTTTTTTAAATTTATATTTAAAAAATTATATTTAAAAAAAATAAATTGAAAGGAAAGTGAGGAAAACCAACCTAAAAAAATAAATACGAAGACTACATTTCTATTTTAATAAAAATAAAAAAATAAAAATAAAAAAATTAAATAAGTCAGGACATCAACACATAAACAAAATTTTGTCATGTCTTTTATAAATAATAAGAAATTATAAATATAGAAATTAAAAAATATATGTGAATTTTTTTCATTTTCGTTATTTTTATTTAGTTAAATATATATGTTTTAGGATAAGTGTCACAGTTGCAAAAGTTTTCAAACTAGTTTCCACTCTGCCTTTCATTCCAACTCTCTCTCCATGCCAACTGAAATGATAGCAAAGGATGAAGGTATTCATTTAATTTTTAATGGAGAAAAAAAAAGTCCATTCTTATTCATATTTTGTAAGTAAAAATAAAAGATGTCCACACTGATTTAGTTTTGAAAATTTGTATCCTTTTTATATAAGAGCATAGATAAAATAAGAGAGAAAAAAGTAAATGCATTAATAATGATAGTAATTATAATTATGACAGGATTAAAATAAAACATTTATCTCAATAATACTCATTTAAAGTTGGATTATTTAATCATATTTTTAATTTCCAGCGAATAAGGCAAACCCAGAAAGAAAATACATGTACATGAAAATTGAAACAAAAAGCCAAACTCGGTTGAACGTAGACACTATTCTGATTCTGTCCATTCAATTGTTAGTATCCTGTGAAGAACAACATCAATGGCAACTCTGTATGGAAATTCTTCATTTTCTATATTGTCCTCTCTGTTACATTTTTATTCCAATATTATCTTCTTCTCTAATGCTCTCTCTTTGTATCTAACAGTGGCGTGCAAGCAGTTCGTCCTCCTCCATTAACATCCACCTCCGACCCACCTTCTCTTTTTGATGGCACCACCAGGTTATTGTTTCCATCTCACACTCAAAAATTCATCTTTTCCATGCTTCTTCTTCAATTTTAACATGCCCATGTTACTGTTTATTTAGGTTGTACATCAGTTATTCTTGCCCCTATGCACAACGTGTATGGATTACTAGGAACTACAAGGTTGTTTCTTTGTTCTGTCCTCTTTTTATGATGTCCATTTTTTATTTATTACTCCTATTTGCCAAGTTCTATGTTTGTGCTTCTTGTGCTTTGTAGTTATTTTGAGTTTTTTTCTGAATAAAAGAATTTATTTCAACCAATAAAAAACTATTGTTGAAATAACTTTTTAAGGTAGTTCTTGTAAAAATTAAGACATTTATCCAATTTGTAAATGACATTCTAAAAACCTTTTACACTGTCTACGCATACACTATTTACCCTTGTTTAATGTTCTTTCTATTCCTTTTATTTCTGGTATTTGTAATTAAAACTACAGAGACTACAAGACAACATCAAATTGGTCCCTATTGATCTTCAAGATAGGCCTGCTTGGTACAAGGAGAAAGTCTACCCTGAAAACAAGGTGAGAGCATTAGCCAATAGTCGATATTAAATTGATTGAGCTAATATTTTTTGGTAGGTTTTTCTACTTCCTTTTGGTAGTTTGTTTGAGCTAATTGGATTAGTTTTTTTTTTGCAAGGGTGACAAGAGATTTTAATTTTGCAAAGTTCTCATGTATACTATCAAAACTCTGTTGCTAGACTGATCCTAGTGGATCTTTTATTAAGCCAAGCCAATTGATAAACTGATTTCGTTCCCCTAAAAATATATATAGGTGCCATCCTTGGAGCACAATGGCAAGGTATTGGGAGAAAGTCTTGATTTGATCAAATATGTAGATGCCAACTTTGAAGGGACACCTTTGTTTCCTAGTGTAAGAACTAGGAACTGCACATTCCCTTTTGGCCCTTCATGGCCTCTCATCTCTTTGTTAGAATTAATTAATGATGTTAAGTGGAAATTTTTCTAGGATCCTGCCAAGAAAGAGTTCGGTGAACACCTAATATCCCATGTTGATACTTTCAACGAAGACATGTACTCTTCATTGAAAGGGGGTACTTTCCAGCAAGCCAGTAAGCAAGATATTTAAGTTCATAACTATAGGAAATTTTCCTTTTTCCTTTTTCATTTTCTATACAAATACAAAATGATCCTTAAGATGGTGATTTAAATAAGGTCCTGCCCTTGAGTACTTGGAGAATGCTCTTGGTAAATTTGATGATGGGTCATTCTTTCTTGGTCAATTCAGTTTGGTAAGTTGAAATCAATTCAATAATCTTCTATTTTCGATTTCCTTTTAAACTTGCTGCTTTTCAGGCTGATTAGTAATGCTTGTCGTGATGCATCTAATGTGTTAGAAAAAGATCAAAATATCTTATCATCCTCCTAGCATTGATTTCCATATTTCCTCTTTGGTTTTTAGAAGTAGTTACACTATTTTTCATTATCTTAGCATGATTTATTTTACTTATTAGCTAGGATTATGATTAGTATAAAGAGTTAGTACCATAAATTTTATGAATATATAAAATATATTAATATATAAAATATATTAATATATTGTAAAATACATCTTAGTTAACATCAATTCAGTATTTCGTTATCTTTAATATCTCTTCCTCCCTCTGTCCAAAACCCAAACATTTCTATATGATGAATGAAAGTAGTCATGATTTGATCCCAATGTAGAAAAGTAGTGTCATACGTGATTATATCAACGACTATAGCTTTTCTTTCATATAATCTCAAGATGTTTGTGATGATCAGGTGGATATTGCCTATATTCCATTTGTTGAAAGATTCCAACCTGTCTTTGTTGATGTGTTCAAACATGGCATCACCGAAGGAAGGCCAAAACTTGCAACATGGATTGAGGTACACTAAAATCAGTTGTGTAGAAAAAAATCTATTTTTGGTGGAAACTGTTCTTTGTTTATATGATGAATTTTTCATAATCATCTTACTCAAATTTCTCTATTTGCTGCACAACTGTTGACAGATTGTTCCATTTGAACTTGCATAACTACTAAGTAATAACCCTTGAGACACTGGTTACAAAAGGGATATCATTTGTGAACGAAAATGTTTCTTTTACAGGAGGTGAACAAGATTGATGCTTATACGCAAACAAAAGTCGATCCCCAGGAAATCGTTGATAGATTCAAGAAACGATATCTGGTATTATATATTAGGAATCTCTTAACTATTGATTTGGAATTGTGATTGGTTTCTTACTGATCTATTTGCTACTTCCTTTGCATTTCTACTCTGCAGTCTCAACAGTGAACGTTGGAGTTGCTTTTTCTAAGACGTAGATTATCTTCAGTCAAATATCAGTTATGTTTATCTGCTAAAGTTGCACATAGTTATGTTCACTTTTCAGCTTGTGTGTTGGATGTCATGATAATGTTTATATACCATCTTGTGATCACGGATCATTATTGTATAATTATCCTACTTTAGCAATTCTACATTACCTACCTATTAAGCTTGTTATGGTATAATTTTATATGTAACCTATCAGCAAAGGTTTATTGCATGAAAATTAAAGATATTTGTGAAAGCAAAAGTTGTATTGAAAGCAGTTTCTAATTATCAATGCATTTAAGGGTAGAAGAGACTAGAACCTTTTTCTCAAAACAAGTTCCTCTAGGCCATGGAAATTAAGAAACTTTACTTTCTTCCCTAGGATGGACCAAGAATTTAGTTAAAATTTGTTGGACAAAATACCCTTATTCCTTGAATTGACAAGTTGTGCTTTCAGAGACTTATTTAGATGTTCTTTAGTTTCAGAGATTAATGTAACAATGTTGCACGTAGTTAACTATAAAATTTTACTCATGACATTTTTGTTTTCTTTTCTAACTTCTTGCTTTCTCTGCATAAATCTCATTTAATTTGTATAATAACTCAACAAATTGCATCTTTCTGTTAGCAAAAGTTCCGTTGAATTTTTATACAGACACATAGATTAACAGAAGGTAATATTAGAAAAAGAAGAGTATAAGGTATAATTTTATTACATTTAGGGGGTAGCAGTTTAATTTTCTCAAAGGTTTTAACATTATAGAGACAACATTTAGCAATGATATATCACTTTAATTTTAATGCTAATTAATTAAGGAAAAATGCGTTTTTGATTCCTGTATTTTTGCTCAAGATTGATCTTGCACCCTACCTTTCCCACTAAGTTCGTTGGTAGCTATTATAATGTGTTAAACGATTTGCTGATGTTTGTGATTGGTGGCATTCTAAAATATAATTTTTAGTAGTTAAAAATCTTTCAAAATTTGAACTTGCAGATTGTTTAAACTTCATATACAATTTCTTACGTTTTTTTTACTAGCATTTAATGAGAAAGAAATTAACAATCCTTCACCACTATCTCGAATTCGGATGTGATAACCATTTGTCTCTTCCTTACTAACCTCCACTAACATAGTTTAACACCATAGCCACACTGCATTGATTCATTGTTGGAAATCAAAAGGAAACCAGTTGCATTTTCACTAAAATTTGGTCTTGTTCTTTAAACTCGTAAATTTAGCCCTCCATTTTTCTTAAATATGTGAAAGGTCCTTCCTCGCCAACTTCATCAGTAACTAAGCACACCTGTCAAACAGTTATCTAATATTTGTAGTATGTGACAATCTTAAATATAGATTTTAGTAGTTTAGAAGCTCAAAACTTGAGCTTACATGTTGTTTAAACTTCAGATTTCTTTTTGGACAAGTTTTTAGTAGCACTAAAAGAGAAATCACCAAACTCCTCTATGATGAACTCCAATGCTGAGCCATCATTGATTTCATTTACCACTAGTCTCATCCTTCCATGCACTCTCAATCTTGAAAAACATCCCCTCCACCATAATTGCGTTACTCAACAACAGTAAATTCATAATTAACATTGTAGTTGGTAAATGCTAGAAATCATAAGGAAATCGATTGTTGTCAAGAATTACTTCCTGAATTATCCAAAATTCACTTTTCCTATAAGTGTGTTCTATTTGGTACCTACATGTGGGTAGTTGGGTTTGGCCTTGATTACATGCAAAACCTACTACAACTTGCAGGTGATTCTTTTCTCATCTCTATACCTTTAATATGCATGGATTTTGAAAATGACAAAATATATTCTTAATTTTATTTTTAAATAATTATAATTTTATATTTATGCATATTTTATGTTAATTTTATGTTCTAGATTGCACAATCCGAAAGTCATTTAAAATTGTATAATCTAAAAATAATTTTATTTTTACAAATAACTTTTAAATTTCAAAAATAAATTTTAGATTTTACAATCTAAAAGCTACTTTTAGAAGTGATTTTCACATAATTTTTAGAAGTGTTTTCTACGTTATAGAATCAGAATTCATTTTGATTTTAAAAAGTAGTTATGGATTCTATCTAACAAGGAACTCAAATGCCTCCATCGCAAAGGAGATTATGCTAGTTTCGTCGCTGAGTTGGAGTCGCATGGCTTTGATGAGATCCTCCAAAGAGTGTTGGAAGACATACAAGTTGATGAGATCCAATCGAATCAATCAATTCACTGGGTAAATTAAAACTATTTTCAGGGAAGACATTCAAGTTGAAGGTGTCAAATGTTGGGTTATTAACCTCATTTAACTTCAGGATTCATGAACACGAGTTGAAGCTTATTGAAGTTGAAGGTGAACATGCAATCATGGAATTCTACAGCTCCCTTGATGTTCATGTGGAGCAATCAGTTACTTGGTGCAAGATTGAAGAAGAAGAAGAAGAAGAAGAAGAAGGGGCGGTGCAAGCAATTGTGTAAATTTTAATATAATGGAGGTGCAGAGTGAAAGCATGGAGGTATTGAAAGAATTACCCCAACCTGTATGATGTCTAAGTCATTTGAATTGTAAATGTTTTAGTTCATTCGGTTTAACTTGTAGGATAAATGAGTTTTATCCACGAAACTCTTAATCTTGAAAAAGATCATCTCCACTTTCCATCCTACCTTACTTAACAACACTAACTTCATAAAAACCACTATGATAAATGCACTACTGAAAATCATAAGTCTACTAGTAAGTAGAATTAACATATAGTCTTATAACTCAAACCATAAGAGTTATGTACCGATAGGTAGGATTCTGATCCTCCATTTTCACAACCTTACTCTTTTATATAAGATTTTTATCTACATTAATCATGTCTCATCAATAACTAAAGTTAAGAAATATATTAAACATTTAAGAATATTAAGCTCACATAATTATGAAAAAAATAGAGCAATTAAGCAAAATGGGGTATAATTTGGAAATAAAAAAATAAATGAATAATCTTAATTTTAGAAATTTGACTAAATTTTATTAAAATTAAATCAATATAATAATTAATAGAATAATCAGTAATAAGGACCCTTAAAATCAGGGAATGTAATTATAAACACTAAAAACAATCATTTATAAATAAGATCATTTAGGTGAAAAAATAGACATATAATTTTGAGTGCTCTAAAACATCTTGACGTTAACAGTAGGACACGTTAACAGTAGGACAGGTAACGCCTCCTTTTATGAGAAAAACGTAACAGAGTGACCAGATAAAATGATTGTAATGATATCATGTGATAGTAAAATTTATTCTCTATTTTATCCAGAGAGATATTAATATCTTAACTTTCATTTAAGAATTATTATTTTAATAATATTACTAAAATATCATTATTTTAAAATTTAGATTGATTTCTTATTATATTTTTTTACATGTTTCATTGTTTTATTTTTCATCTTTATTAAAATAAAGATATTAAAGACATAAAGTTGGTTATCTTTAAAACATATAATTAAATAAATTTGATATATTAGTTCATATATATTGATGTATTTCTCTCTAACAATTTTATCTTATTGTTTTTGTTTTATATATTAAATTACATTAATTTTAAATAATCGAAAGATCAATAATATCATTCGAAATCGGTGTTAATATTTTTATTTTATTTGATTATTTATTCTAAATAATAAAAATTATTATATTAGTAAAATTGGATAAAAAAAGTCAATAGAACATATATTTTACGTGTATATATCTTTTTATGTTTTTAATTTTTTTTAATAAAATTATTTTTTATGTGTTTATCTTATTTGTTTTTTTAAAAGAAAACCTATTTTATTTAAAACAATATGTTTTTATCTACTTTTGAAATAAATATTTTTAAAAATTACTTGTTTTAGAAAAAATACATCTTAAGTTTAAACAGATTGTTCAGTTAACAATAAAGTTAACTGATTGATTAGTTAAAAAATTAACTAAATTACATCCAACATTTTTAAAAATGTAATGTGTAATATTTATTTATATGATGGAAACTAAATGAGGAGTTGAAGTGTTTGTACTTTTCCAGCCGCGTGTCGTGCGGACTATTAGAAACGAAAAGTTATACATTGAACTTCTCTTTAAAAAGTTATTTGTCCATTCTTTTACAATTGATTTTTTTTGTCTTTATAATTACAGATTATATTATTAATGATTACCTTGATTTAATAAAATTTTATTTTTATTTTACTTTTTTTATTGCTATCAATTTTTATATTTAATATATTATTTTAATTTTTTTATTAATAAAATATAATTAAGGTAAATTCGAATCTATTAAAGAAAAAGTCATGGAAAAAAATATCAAAATTTTACTCAAAAGTACGTAATCTTTCGGGTTTAAATACGGGTCACATAAATAATTTAATTATTTATTGTTTTATTTTAAATTAAGATAAGAGTTTTCTAATTCCTGAACTAAGTTATGGTTTATGAAGTCATAATAAAAAGATTTAACTACTTATTAAATTGAATTGAGATAAAAGTTATAGAGGGAGTCCCTAGGTGTCTTGACACTCTTTTCTTTCTGCTTTGTTCCTTTCCATTTCATACCTTACTTTGTTCACACATGAAATTTTGAACCAATAAGAAATTATTTCAAAAGTAATTTATTAAAGGAGAACTTAGACTTGTTAGACAAGTTTTGTAAGTAATGTTTTCATGTTCTTTGCTAAATCTCATTGGGCTAAGCTTTGCTTTCGTTAAGAGAAACTTGATTATCAAAATTTATTATTCTCTGGTTCATGTTTTGGTTGAAAAAGACTCGTTAAACGTAATATATTGTTCTGATTAAGTTACGAGTCAAGTTAACTTGACTAACTTTGTTTCTTCCTATTACTTTCTTCTCATAATTTTTTTTCTTACGAAATCATACTAAAAGAGTTTTTAAAAGTTAAATATTTTAATAAAAAATATAGTTAATATTTCTAAAAAAACAAAAGAAAAAACTATGAAAACAATCTTAAAAATGTTTTAAAAAATAAAATAAACGAATACTATGCTTAATAAATTAAAACAATAAACATTTATCAAATCCTAAATTTTGCTAAAAATATGGATATTTTGAGTACAAACTTTTCAAAGACAATCGTCACAAATTGTATATTATGAGTTTCGCATAGGAACTTGTGTATGGTAAATATTTGCATACATCAAAAAAGGAATTATAAGAAAAATCCCCTTATATAAACTAGCAAACGAAATTTTCTTTGTCCCTTCATACAATTATATAAATTAATAGAAACAGAAATACATATGCATATCTCTTTTTTATAATAACTAATGAAAATACATACGCTTTCACATTTTTAATACTAACGAATATGATAATTATTTTAAAAAAAATTATTTAGTTATTTTGAAATAAAGAAAAGTTATTCACTTACTTATCTTATTAAATTTTAACAAAGAGTAAAATTGTCTCATTAAAATATTATATAAAAAGAAAATCTCATATAATATATTCACTTATATAGTGGTACTAGAAAAATCACATACTTTAATGTATTCACATTTTTATTATATTAAAATAATATAATTTTGTGAGAATAGATTTTAAAATTTTATGTAGTGATTATTTTAAAGAAAAAGTTATTTAGTTAATTTGAAATAGAGAAAAGTTATTTCGTTACTTATTTTATTAAATAAATTATTTTTTATTTCTTAAAAAATAAAATTGTCCAGTTAAAAGATGATAAAAAATTACCAAATAATGTATTTTCTTTATATAATGATATAGATAAATAATAAATAATAAATATAATTATAAATTAACTATTATAAATATAATGATTACTAAAATAAAAATATTATAAAAATAATAATTATGAAACAATATTTTTTGTTAAGTTTTTTATATGATAATTATTATTTATTATAAGTAGTTTTTAAAAATAATAAAATCAATTATATAAATAAAATTAAAATATAACTATATTAAATAACAATTACGAAATGGTTATAAAGACTAATCCCTTTTATTAATAGTTATATGTGATGAAAAAAAAAGTATTATTAAAATTATAAAAAACGTCTTTATAAAATTAATTATGAAAGAAATGAATTTTTATAATTAAATAAATGAAAATATAAAAATATTTATCAAGTAATATAAATGTAGTAATGATAAATAATAAAAAAAATAAAAAATTAATTAAGATTATATGCTAACTTATTATTTTGTACAATAATTTTGGGGTGTGGATATTTTATTAATTGATTATGATTACTATAACTCATTAACCTTAAAACTTAATCCAAAGTTATATCAGAATAATTAATCATAGAATAACTCCTAATAAATATCCATCTCAAGAGATTTATCAGGGTTATGACGGGTCATTATTGGCAGTTGGTAGAAAATAATATCATAATAGGACCAAACAACCTGTGGATGGTAGGAAAGATGAAACATGTTAATCAATGTATCTCTTCATTTGACTTGTGTCTCTTGAGTTTTATTAAAGTTCTTCATCAGTTTTTAATAAGTATTTCTTTGATTTTTCCCTTAAAACAAAAGCTAAGTTTGAGTTAACATACCTTTCCAATGTTTTTTGTTGTTGTAATTTTTATATAAAGTCTACACCTAGTTATTTTATATTTTCAAATAATTTTATCATGAACACTAAATATATTTTACTGAATGTTTCAAATTAATTAAAAACATATATTGAACTTAAAATATTTTATATTTTGAAATAACAAATCAGTTTTCAACATTTACTTATTTTTATTTCTTTAATAAATGTGTTCAAAATACCTATTACTATTTTTATATATTTAGTATAAAGAAACTTATATTAAATTACTTT
Source organism: Lablab purpureus (assembly GCA_030347555.1). Lineage (NCBI taxonomy): Eukaryota > Viridiplantae > Streptophyta > Magnoliopsida > Fabales > Fabaceae > Lablab > Lablab purpureus. Next base: position 10,579,411 of record CM059260.1, read on the forward strand.
ATATAAATTTTAAGTAATATTATAAAATTAGGTTAAATATATTTTTAATTCTTGAATTATTTATTAAAATTATGTTTTTTTTAGACAAACTCTTTTAATCTAGTTTGTCTTTATATTTTATAAACTGATGTAAATAATTTTTTTTGATAAATAAAAAATATTTAAAAAAAATAAAAAAAAATATAAAAAGAAATAAATTTAAAACAATAGAAAAAATTAAGTGAAAAAATATTAAAAAAAATAAATAAAAAATAATTCTGACACATTATCAATGATCATTTAAAACAATTTATAAAATAAAAAAATAAAATAAATTTAAATTTTACTTTAAATATAAAATACAATAATAACAAATAATTTATAAATTAAAGACATTTAATTCTATAAAAATTGAGATAAAATTTTTTATAATTTTTTTATAAAAATAAATAAATTAATAAAATAATATTTTTTATAAATTAAAATTAGTTTAGGTTTTTATAGGAAATAAAAAAATATTAAATAAATTAATATAATATTTATTAGAAATTAGTTTTTAAACATAATTTTTTTATAAAAATATTTATGAAAAAACTGTGTGAGCAAATCTATAATTCAACAAAAAAAAAGAGAAAAGTTGTGTAATAGAAATATTTTAATAAGTGTTATTTTGAGTCTGTATTTTTAAGTTTCTAGCATACTAATCTTTGAGCTGAAATATTTTTAAAAATATAAAATTAAATTAGTCTAATAAAAGATATAATTAAATGATCATTAAGGTATATTTAGAAATTGAAATGATAATAAATAATTAAAGTTTAATAACTATTGTATTTGATATGGTAAGAACTTATATAACTCCTTAGGAATATTTATCTTTATTTTATTCGTTTAGTTAACTCTCCCAGTGCAACAGATGGCAACATAGCATCAACGGCTACTACCACTACTACAAACACAGCAGTTGCAAAACAAAACAGCTGCAACTGAAGTTGATTTATAACATACAGATGGAGAACTACAAAGAAGGAAGATTCAGTTACCCTTTCTTCTTCCTCCGAAACAAACTCACCAAACCCTAATCCTTCTCTCTCTTCATATCCGAACATGGCGCACTTCAGTTCCAATCTCCTCCACAATTTCCAACCCACCAGGTATGCACAAATGTGTGCTTATACGCAATATATAAAAATTGCAAGTTGCACATGATTTTCCACGCGTCCTCGGACCCTAACTTTTCGCTACTTTGTGGAACCGTTTTTGGAACGCTTCTTCGTAGCAAGTTACTGTTCACACCAACTGAAACAAAACGACCGTGTCGACTACATTGGTTTTTATCCCGATCGTTAATTTGAAACACGATTTTTTTTGTTGATTGTTCGTTTTAACGAGGGTAATTGGATGTGGAGTCTGAAATGTGGTGGTACAGTTAGTTAGTAGTGTGGGTTTGGTTTTGAGAACGAAAGCTATGGGCTGTAGAACTGTACCTGTTCTTAAAGTATGTTGTTGTCCTTACTGAGTAAGCGCTCGTTGGAGGTTGATTCCAGGTAGGGTTTACGTATGGGAGAATTAGAATCATGCATGTTTTATGTGTGTAATTCAGTTTATTAGTTATTTAGAAATTAGAGAAGGATTAACAACACTCTTTCAAACATGTTAAAACTTGTTGACAAAAACATGAGTGATTTGTGATATAATTGCACGAATTGTTTTGCAGGGATTCTTATGGATTTGCATTAAGGCCTCAACACGCACAACGATACAGGGAGTATTTTAAAATCTACAGGGTATTTACTATTATAGTTCAGCTTTGCTTTCATGTTTCTGATGATCCAGGTTTAATGTTTCGTTTAATAGGCATTTTGGTCCCAATATTTTGTGAGAGTTTGCAATGTTTTTTTACGTTTATTTTTTTTTTCAATTGAGTCCCAAGTTTTATTAAATTCTGTCAATGTGATCCTTTCTATTAGATTAATGTTAACGGGGTTAACTGTATGAGATGTGACACATCTAAGTTAACTTATGACACGTGAATAATGACACACGAATACAACACTACAATCTATGAATTTTTTATAAAAAGGATTACATTGGTAGATTTTAATAGAATTTGGACTCAATTGAGAAAAAAAAAATAAACTTAGGAAAACATTGCAAATTCTCACAAAATATTATGACCAAAATGCCTATTAAACCTTAATGTTTCAATCCAATATTCAAGTATGCATGCACAAATACATTTCTTTGGGATATTAATGTACCATTTATGTGTATTTATGATCAGTGTAAATAAATAGAAGCACTTTAAGGTCCATCATTACTCAAAGGACATAGTTTCTTTATTGAGTAAATATCTAAGGGAAATTTCCCCTTCTCTGTGAGTGCTTTTGTTAAATAGTGAAGAATGACAAACCTTTGACGATGATTTTTGTGCTAATCATCCATTAACTATTGCTTCCTCCATTTTAAATTAATTTCCATGTAAAGTATGACACATATATTAACAAACTTATTAATTTACCAATCCCCATGACATAATAGCCTTTTTAAACTGCAATACCTTTATTGGACAAATGTAATTAATGCTTTCTTGACTTCCAAAAGTATAAATATCTTGAAATAAATTAAAATTCCTGAAGTGACGAAGTTAGTAGTTGCATCAAGAAGATGTAGAATAAAAACTTATAACATTGAGTATACTTATTCCTATAGCTGATATCATGTGTCTTTTCTATGAGAAAAGATGTTCTGTTATTTTGAAGAAATTTGATTAAGAGGAGGTTTATTGGCATTTTTCTATTGGTTCAAAAAGGATACATGATGTGGGTAGTCATATGATTAGACTTGAGCAGACCAGTGCATAAGACTCCTAGTTAGTTAATTGGGGATGGTAGATGTACACACACATAACTTTACATCCACATGCAGAGAGGCGGATTCCAGGATTTGAACTATGACCTCTAGGCTACAAGGCAGCAATCTCACCCTCTAATAATTGCAAATAACTACTACATGTTTCTTTTGCAGTATGACATTAACATATGACAAATGAATTTATACGCATTTTAATTTTTTTTCTTATGATTTTAAGAAACAATTATCCTAAACAACAGAAGTGTGCATTTTAGTAACCCTTTCATACTGCATAAAATGGAACCTAAATAAATGATCTTATCCTTTCAATTCTGAGTACTGTTTGTTTAATGTAAGTTGCACATATTCAATTTAGGATCATCCTAAAACTGATATATTCATTATATTAGGAAGAGGAAGATGAGAGATCAGATAAATGGAGTGACTTTCTGGAACTTGTAGCTGAATCATCTCAACCAACTCCTAAAGAACATAAAGAAACATTGAAGGCTGAACCTAAAAGTGACGAGGTAAAAGAAGAGAGAAATCCACATAGGCCAGAAAATGGGGATGATTCAACTAGGAGGAAGTTTTGTGAGTTAGAAGAAGAGACTAATGCTGTCAGAGTTAGTGAAAGGGACGACTCAAATGGCAGGAAGTCAACTGAAGGTAATGAGGTAATAGAAGAAGAGACAATTCAAGACAGGGTTAGCAAAGGAGGTGACTCAAGTGACGGGAATAATTCTAGAGGTACTGAAATAAAAGAGGGTACAAATCCAGGGAGGGTTAGTGAAGGCGGTGATTCAAGTGACAGGAATTTTATTTCTGAGAGTGCAACAGGAAATAACTCTGGAAAGGAACTGCATCATTCTGAAGAAAGAAAGATTCGTAAGGTTCAAACCTGGGCTGAAATTAGACCATCTCTTATTGTCATTGAAGAAATATTTAGTTCTCGTGTCAAGGGAAAGAAAATGAAAGGTGCAGAAATAAATAGAAATAACAATCGTCTTCCATCTATAGAAGAATCTAAATCGGAAGATGATGGTGTCAGTGGCTCAAAGGAAGAAAATTCTTTAGTAGATCAAGACTTACCTGAACTTTTCTCCCGATGGAAAGAACTGGAGTCCCTTGTTCAAGGAGGAGTCCCAAAGGATCTTAGAGGAGAGGTAAAAATTTTCTAATTCGCTGAAGTTGGGAAAAGTACTGCAACCTTCCCTACACTACAATATTGTTGTTACAGGTCTGGCAAGCCTTTGTAGGTGTGAAGACACGACGGGTGGAGAGCTATTATGAGGATCTATTAGCTCATAATGAAAGTGAGGAGCAAGATGTCTCATCTGCTGCGTTTGGGAAATGGAAAAAGCAGATTGAGAAGGTCATTAGCTGCATGCGCCTTGGACTTTATTTTGATTTGTACGTGCTGCATCTTTTGCTTTATATTGCATGTTGGCTCTCTCCTTAGACTAAACCATACTTTTTATTCCCAGGACTTACCACGAACTTTCCCAGGTCACCCTGCTTTGGATGAAAATGGAAGAAATTCCTTGAGGCGTTTACTGCTAGCATATGCTCGACATAACCCTGAAGTTGGGTACTGTCAGGTAACTGGAGTTCAAAAGAAACTCTCATGGTAAATACTGCTACTACTTCCTAATATTCAAGCTTCATCAGACTTCATACTCAAAATTTTCATCCCTTAAGTATTTTCCATGTGAAGGGACTAGGTCAGTTTCCCTTTTATTAAACTTTCTTGATATTGGTGATGTAATGTTACCGAAAAATCCATGTATGAATTTGTTGGTTATTGAAATTAATTTGCTTAGAGATAAATGCTGACTCTAATTTCTTTGACATTTATGTACTTATCCACTTTTACAAATTATTACATTTAACAGATGATGGAATTTTTCTTTCAGGAACTACAAAATGTGTTTATAGTTGTTGATGTAGTTAAATACTGAAAAGTTCTTTGATTTCTTGTGTCTCATAATTTTCAAATCTCCTTTCATTTCTTGTGTAATGTTGAAATATTATGCTTGACTCTTTTTGTTGTTCTCTTTTGGTGTATGTATTTGATGTGGTTGTGTGTATAAAATAAATAATATCCACCTTGATCATAGTTCACAAAAAATTTCATTTGGTGATACTAGGGTTAAGCAATCAAACAAAAAAAATCTAAAACAGAGATGATGCTTAAAAATAAACTTTGGTATTGGTTTTCTTACTAGCATTGTTTTTAGTGATCTGCTAAACCATGCCTGTTAAATTCTTATGATCACTTGTTGATTTAATGCTTTTTTCATTTGCTTTTGGTATAACCTTTAATATGTTAATGCATTTCAATATATGGTGTTGAGTTAGGAGAAAATATTTTGTGAAGTTGCAAGAAAATTTTATAATCATTACAAGTATGGTGTAATAAGATACTAGAAATCTTTTTGTAATCATTACTTTAGGGATAGAGTTCTCTATATATAGATGCTTATGTACTATTTCAACTACAGGGATAGAGTTCCCATAGTTCTTGCCTTTTGTTTTTCTTTTTGAGGTGGTTGTTGCATTTGATGATATCTAACAATTCTTCAGTGATGGTAATGGTACTCTTCTCTGTTGCCATCATCATCATCACAACCTTTCATTAAATTATGTTATTTTAATACTTGCAGGCAATGAATTTCTTTGCTGGTTTATTGCTACTTCTTATGCCAGAAGAAAATGCCTTTTGGTAAGGTTTGGGAAGTTTTCTTATATTTTCCCTCTGTCAGTCCCGCTTTACAGCATAGACAATATCTTGGGCTAGGCAAAATCTTGGTTATCTTAATTGCAGGTGTACACAGATTGATTTGTGAAATATGTGGATTTAATGGGTTTGGTATGTGGGTTTGCAGAGCAACCTGTTTAACCTAAACCATTTACCTACATACATATATATATATATATATATATATATATATTTATATAATTTTTCTTTTTCAGTAAAAATAATAAAAATAATCTTTGTGGACTGACCCACTGACCATTTGGACTAGCCCACAAATCTAGTATTTTGAGCAGGAAAAAAAGAAAACTAGTAGGTATGTGGATTGGTCTGTTTAATTGCGAGCTTTTTAAATGCAAATCTGTTTAAATGTGGGCCTATACTAGTTGGTTTTCATAACTGTGGGCTTAATTGTAGCAGTGCACATCTGTCCAGATTTGTCCATGTATACTTTCACCATTTTTTTCTTTTGTTAACTGATTATCAGGTAAACACGATCTTTTAAAATGCCGTCTAATTAAACATATGACCATATCTTTTGTATTTTTTAACACAAAACACTTCGTTTGTCTTCAGTTTGTATTATCTAATGTTTTATTGGGATATCTCAGGGCATTCGTTGGCATTATTGATGAATATTTTGCAGGCTATTATACTGAGGATATGATAGAATCCCAAGTAATGATCATTTTTCTGTCCTTTTTTCATTTTTGAAAAAGGAAACTTTCTTTATCCTGTTTCCCCCGTCACATGCCTTTTTTTGATAATTGTAGTATTAGGGTGTTTGTAATTCTCTCTGCAATCATGGAAGCTTTTCATGTGTCAGGTTGACCAGCTTATTTTTGAGGAACTGATGCGTGAAAGATTTCCTAAACTGGGTTTGTATTTATTGTCTTTGCTCTTTAGTAATCTTCGTGTAATTATCTTTCTGAATCAGCTTGGATTTTTTTTTATTCTACTGATGCTTTTGGTGCAGTTAATCATCTGGATTACTTGGGAGTGCAGGTGGCATGGATATCTGGATCTTGGTTTCTGTCAATCTTTGTAAACATCATTCCTTGGGAAAGTGGTGAGATTTATGTGGAGTGAATCTTTTTTTGTCTTTTAATATTACAGCATTGGTTTTAAATTTTGTTTATTCTTAAATGTTATCTTATGTTGTGTTTCTCCATCTTAGTTCTTCGAGTTTGGGATATGCTCCTATTTGAAGGGAGCCGCGTTATGCTATTTCGAACAGCACTGGCTCTAATGGAATTATATGGTATTGAATTTTACTTTCCTGTGTTTATGAGCTATCTGTGCAAACTATCATATGTAAGTTGTAAAATAAGTTAAATTATTTATTATATCTTGTTTCAAGTAACACAATTTTTCATCTCTTATTCTAGGTCCGGCGTTAGTTACAACAAAAGATGCTGGTGATGCAATTACGTTATTACAATCACTTGTTGGTTCAACATTTGATAGCAGCCAGCTTGTCTTTACTGCTTGTATGGGTTATCTAGCAGTGACTGAGGCCAGGTTGAAGGAACTGAGAGAAAAACATCTGCCATCTGTGTTAGTTGTCATAGAAGAAAGATCTATGAAGGGAAGGGCTTGGAAGGATTCCAAAGGGCTTGCAACGAAACTGTATAGTTTCAAACATGACCGAGGGTCTCTGGTAGAAGAAAGAAAACCCACTGCAGAAAGTGATGCAGTAGCTGATGGGAGTATGCAGTTGGAGTCTCGTTCCTCTAATTTAAATGAAATGCTCAATAGCCTCAATGTCAATTCAGAACTGGAGGCCCTTCCAGATCCCCAGGATCAGGTTTGCTTCCTCTATAGTCCACACCTCAATATTCACTTTCCTCTTCCATTCCCTTCTCTCCTGGAAAAGGCCCATGTTTGTGAAGTATAAATTTAACTACCATTAACCACAATTTTGACTTTTAAATTCACCTTGGTATACTATTAATATGTCTTCAAGATGTAACTTCTGTCGTTTTCTATATTGAGTTAGGTTAACAGAGTTAACTTAACAGTAGTAAAAGATGCTTGCATGCTTTACAATGTGAAATATATGCATGAGTAATTTTCTAGTGGTCATAATATGCTTCATAGCTTATGTTCATTTTTTCACAGTTATTGCAGTCATGTTAGGTACGACACCTAGTCAGTTTCACTTAGATTGAAAAGGAATCAAAATAAGATTATATTGAATAATTTTTTAACATATTCTGGCTCTTCTATAGTTCTTTTATTTGTTGATTTTATATTCCTGAATTTTTCCCTTTCAAATAGAATTAAATCTTATGCATCGGAAAATTGTATTATTGAAGATTGAAAATTTCCCATGTTTTAGATTTAGATCCTGATAGTATACTTGGTGTTAGGCTTTTCTCTGCTAGCATGTTAAGCTGAGTCGGCATTGTGTAATAGTTAGTTAGTTAGTCAGTTGTGATTTGTTAGGACAGCTGGAGTATAGAACTGTTAGATCTTACCTGACTAGCTTGCAGCTCAAGCTATCTGATTGTCTGAACACTTGATTATTGTAACTCAATCATTAATAATTAATAATTAATAATACAATACATTTTACTGGTTACAAAATTTTTCTTTCTTGAATTCTTTAGACCATAGATTCACCGTGTCGTCTTTCTGCATTCGTGTTATTGATCAACCAAAATTGTGTTCACCATGGTCAGGCTGTAACAATGATTTGTAGACATGCTTGTACAACTTTGTTTTGTATAAATAATTTATGGAGGATTATTGTGCACACTATTAATTTAATAAAATGTATACATTAAGGAAATAAACATTACCAACTTGGCACAGTGTTTGCAAATATAGGAAAAATTCTGTTTACTTCGTAAGAAAGTGGAGGATAAGCGGATGACACATTCTTACTTTAAAAGTTTGTGATCATGGAAGAATGTAGTATGTGGTCGTATGTTCTTTGATGAGAAATGCTAACAACACACTTTCAAACATACTCTTTTTAACTCATTCTCTAAAATTGGTTGAAATTTATTGCAAATTACAAATGTGTGGGTCCCACTTGATATTTTATGAGTCTCTTGATTTTGTAGTTTTCAATAAATTTTAATCAATGGTAGAGAATGTGTTAGAAAGATTATTGATAACACTCCTCTTCATGGACATTTATGTTTGTGGGTAGATGGGGATGGATTGTTGTTATTTGGTTATCGATTGCATGGCTTAGTTGGCACGAGTGGATGTTGTTTGTATAGATGCAAAACCCATGGAATATAATCCATCATATAATGCTTGTGTTGGTTTGCTGTGTATGACAGTAGTCTTTCCAGTGCTTCAACCACAACTTCATTTATAATATATTATATTCATGACATTTGCTTAATTTTGAATTACAGTTATATTTTCCTATAAATAATTACTCTATTATCATAAACTCTTGTGCAACTCTTTAAGTTTCAATCATTAACAGCTTCTGTGCAGGTGGTTTGGTTGAAGGTCGAATTATGCAGGTTACTGGAGGAAAAAAGATCCGCCATACTCAGGTAATTTTCTTTTTGGAGTTCAAATTGTAATTCATGCTCTTTTAAAACTTATTTTGCTTGCTACTTATAAAGGAAAGTTGCTAGAATATAACTGCAAAAACTGCATACCTGTAAGTGTATATATTGTAAATTAAATGTGCATTATTTTAGTTTATTAGGTTAGAAATCTTTGGAATTAAGGGGGCGTTCAGCATAAGAATTTTTAGTTTCCCTAAACTCTGAAGTTGATAATCCTAGAATTAAGGGATTCTTTTCAGAAGTCTGTGTGGGATGGGAAGTTGCTTCTGATTTTTAGGAGATATGTTCAGATTACTATGGGTGATTTGTTTCCTTATATGTAGCCTTGTATATACCTGTCTAATATCATTTTTGTGATTTTCCACAGATATCTATCAGATAAATTGGTTGTGATTCTTTGTCAATTCACTATTTCTCCATAAATAGAAAAGATGCATTTACAACTGTTAATGCCAAATATTTTAATTCCTAATTTATACAACGCATATCTAAATATCAGCAAGTGATGGGGATTCCTCATAATTCCAAATAGATTTAAATATACTTTTTATCAATGTAATTTACTGCTTTTATTTTACTTTGGTCCTTATCTTTTTTTAAAAGAATGGTCCTTGTAATATATCACTTTTTTCATTTTAGTCCCTATAATTTTTTGTTCATTTTGAGTTGATCCGTTTGAAAAAAAGTGATATGACTAAAAGCATTGTAGAAGGACAAAAAGCATTTTTTTAAAAGCACTAAAACAAAATAAGGACTAAAAATGAAAAAAGAATTTTACAAGGACCATTTAACAAAATTTAAGGACCAAAACAAAAAAACTAGTATATTGCAAGGACAAATAAATTTTCTAAATATATACATTTACTTGAGAATACTTGAACTTGGAGAAGGAAGAAATTTATTCAATTCAATTGATAGTAAACCAATTCATGAGGGTTATATATATACTTGTACCACCCTAGAATAATGATTACAATATTTCCTATACTATTCTACATTATCTTAATTGACATAATTATAATGATTGATCATATGTCCTTATAACACAACACCCCTCCCATCAAGTTGGTGAATGGATATCTATCATTCACAGTTAGCATGTGAGATCACGAAACCATTTTGTGGGAAGATCCTTTGTAAACAAATCTACTAGCTGGAGTTTTGATGGGATGTATAATCCCCTTCTTGGACTTGTCTTCAAATATCGAAGGATTCTATTAATAGTATGTAAGTGTCAATCCTTGGATCATGCATGAATTGATTGACCACATTCAACATAAGTCATTGTTCTAGTGTGGACTAAGAAAATGACTTTGTTACAAGCTTCTAATATTGGCCCTTATTCATTGTAGAGCTATCTTCATCACTCCCAATTCTATGGTTTTGTTTGATAGGAGTTCTAGTGACCTTGCAACTCATTTTCTTTATTTCTTTGAAATGATCTAGAACATATTTTATTTGTGAGATGAAGATGTTTTTTACTAGACAACTCCTATTCTAAGGAAGTACTTTAATTTTTCAAGATCTTTCATCTCAAATTGAGCAACAAGTTTTTTTTCAATATCAGTTTCTCATGTTCTTTGTCTCTTGCAACAATTTTTTCATTCACATAGACCAAGAGAAGAATAAATTTCTCTTTGAGAAATGCTTGATAAAAATGATATGGTCACCTTGTTGATACCCCAAGGAAATCATAATCTAAGTAAGTCTTCCTAACTAAACACGGGGTGACTGCTTAAGTCAATAAAAGACTTTCATCAACCTACATACTTTATTCCTTTCTTCAATAGACCAAAAGCCAGGAGGAATTTCCACATAGGCTTCTTCATGTAGAGGCGTGTGAAAACAAACATTTTTCACATCAAACTATTGTAGCTCCCAACCAAAATGTGCTATCAATGAGAGAATGATTTTGATAGTATTCATCTTTGTCATTAGAGCAAAATCAACACTATAGTTTTGAATATATCACTTTGCAACTAACTAACCTTGCTTTGTAAAGATCCAATATGAAATCAGACTGATATTTCACATTGTAAATCCACATGCACCCTAAAATATTTTCATCTTGTAGCTTGTCAACAACCTCCCAAAGTTTGAATCTTTTCTAAGGCACCCATTACTTCATTCATGGCTTGAACCCAATTCTTATCCTATAGTGTCTCTTGAACTGAAGTAGGGATTCTAATTGCATCAATGTAGAAAAAAAACTCTAGTGATGCACAAAAAGATGTTTAGAGGACACAAATTGAGAAATAGGTACTTGGTACAAGATCATTTTCTTTTTCTTAGGGCATTAGGCAAGTCATCAAGGTTAGGCTTAGAACTAAGAGATGATACAATCAAGAGAATGGGTTAGACGACTTATAAATAATAAATGGAGACCCAGGTACATAAAGAACATTGCGAATAGACAAAGAAGCAAGAAGTTTAACAATACCAATACCATGTGAGGAGGCACTAGAGCCATTAGTCATGGTAACAAATGGTAAATAACCTGAAGTAGAAAGGGAAGAGAAAAATGATTTATTACTAAGGTGATCAATGGCTTGGTGGCGCATCCCTATCTGATGGGCATGATTCTAGTGGTGCGGTGTTTGCCTGGCCTTTAAGATTCCAATTGTTGGGTTGCTGGATGAAACGACTGTGGTGGTGGCAATAGCGCAACGATGATGAAGGTAGAAGAGACCTAAAAGAGAATGTCTGACTAAGAGTAATTCTGGAAATAAAAAAGAAACAGAATTCCAAAAAAAAAAAATGAGCATCGGTGAACTTTTCACTGAGAAGACAAAGATTAAACCTAACTCTAGATACCATGTTAAGATAAATGAGAAAGAGACATAGTTTGAATCCCTACTGTGTAGAGCACATAGGATTATGCATTTATAGATAAAAAAAAACAAAGATATGTGCCTAAGCCCGTTACATCCAACACATTCTAACTTTATATTCCAATTAGGTCTTCTTGCTTAAAATCTAAACCACTTGGCAAAAATAGAAGTTTGGAAATAGTTCCCAACCAACAATAAATGTATATTAACCGTACTTTGTGCCACATTGTCGACCCATTTATGAAATATTCTTCATTTTGTATACTGGTTTTATATTCCAGTTATGTCCCCTAGCTCATAGACCAAACCACGTAATAGACCTTTTTAATGCATTTCCTGTAGCAGTTTTTATGTCTTCTTTGTATCTTTTCTTCTCCATTCGCCTTGCTTCTTTTTTAATATAACTATGTATATAGTGATGTTAGATCAGCATGACTCATTTCCATGTGTGTTTCAAACCATGAACAGAGCTGAGGAGCTAGAAACAGCTTTAATGGAGATGGTGAAGGAAGACAATCGTCTGGAGTTGAATGCAAGGGTATATCTGTTTGAATGATTCGTCTTCTTGTGTTACCTCTCTTTTTGATATTTTATCGAGAGTGCATGTGCTTATTAAATGTGAAAAATAAAAAATAGAAGTTATTATTTCTTCTTACCCATATGAAATGTATATTGAATAAATTTTGGTCATATAGCTACATATGGATAATCAAGATTAGAAGTTGCTTAAATTCACATAACCACTTAAAAAAAGTCACGTAACTTGTTTTAATCTAGACAATTCATGGAAAGATCTATTGATCAATATTTCTCTCCCTCTCCCTTTCTCCCTCACACAAATAGCCTTGTACAAAATTTCAATCAAATGGAAGTAGTATGATTAACAAGGGCAAAAGAAGACTAAAGAAAACACGAGAAATCATTTAAGAAGACCTCAACTCTATATGGATTTATGAAGATTTGATTTTTGATAAAGCCAAAGGGCATTGAGAAATCCATGTAGTTGACCCCCCACCTAGTGGTATTAAGCTATATTTGCATATGTTGAAATTAAGAGATTAGCTGGAGAGGGAGAAGAAAGATCAAAGAGAATGTATTAAGCATTACATGGTAACTAATCCTAAAATATTTTAAGATATGATGAAAGGTGATATTTCACATATTTTAACACTATCCCATAAGCTAAAGCTTTCTAAGCTTTAAGCTTGTTATGAATGTTGAGTATGTGGAGTCTAAAAGATTCATTGGGCCTAACCCATTTAGCTCTTATTTTTATAAATACTCATGTCATTATAAACCTAAACTATTAATCTAAAATACTATCTAGTACAACTGTGGACGTAAGTCAGTTTGACTGAACCACGTAAAATCCCTTGTGTTCTTGTTATTTACTTTTGTCTAGTAATTGCTTGTGTGTGTGAACATTCGTGATCCCCAACAATCGGTATCAAGAGATTAGGTTTTTATCACGCGAGTGGGAGCAATGGCAGAAGATGGGAAAGTAAAGATTGACAAGTTCGACAGAAGTGATTTCGGATTCTATAAGATGCAGATTGAAGACTACTTGTATCAGAAGAAGTTGTACCAGCCCTTGTCTGAGAACAAACTAGAAAAGATGTCTCAAGTAGATTGGAAGTTGTTGGACAGGCAGGCTTTGGGTCTCGTCAGATTAACATTGACAAAGAACGTTGACATCATCAACAAGAAGACGACATATGGCTTGATAAAGGCATTATCAAACATGTACGAGAAGCCGTCAGCATCAAATAGGTATTCTTGATTCTTGATTCCTCAGTTAGTTAATACGAAGATGAGAGAAGGTACTAATGTTACAGATCATGTAAACGAATTTAATTCCTTACTGTCGAGATTAGTTTCAGTGGATATTAAATTTGATGAAGTACAAGCTCTGTTATTGTTATCTTCGTTGCCTGACAGTTGGTCAGGAACTGTCATGGCAGTAGCCAATACATTTGGGACTACAAAATTAACCTTTGAAGAAATTAGGGATTTAATCCCTCGTGAGGATGCTCGCAGAAGAAACGCTGGAGAATCAATAGGTTCCTTATTAAGCACCTAAGGTAATTGTCAGCAGAAAAGTCATTTTAAAAACCAGTGCACTACTGCTCTTATTACTACTAAAGAAAAGAGGCATGACAACACAGTGAATGCAGCACAAGGAGGACATTGATAATGTGTTGATATGTTGTGTTGAGAGCAAGTTTGAATCCTGGGTCATGGATTCTAGTGCATCTTTTCATGCTTCATCTTGTAAGGACTTGATGAAAAATTTTAGAACCGGAAATTTTGGCAAAGTTCATCTAGCAGATGATGAAGCTTTAGACATTGCAGGCATGGGAAATATAAATCTTAAAAACTTCTACTGGTACAGTTTGGACATTGAAGGATGTCAGATATGTTTCAGATCTTAAGAGAATGTTAATCTCTGTGGTATGTTTAGGGATATTGAGTCATATTCGGTGAAGGTCAGTGGAAGGTAGTAAAGAGTAATCTAGTTGTTGCTCACGGCTGGAAGAAAGGAACCCTAGAATTACCTGCAGAAGAAGTAAATTCAGTTAGTGATGATGTTGGTCATCCTTCAATTTTGTGGCACCAAAGACTTGGTCATATGAGCGAGAAGGGTATGAAGTCGCTAGTCTCAAAGGGGAAGATTCCAGAATTAAAAGAGGTAGAAATTGGGTTCTGTGAACCATGTGTTTGGGAAACAAAAGAGAGTTACTTTTGTCAAGACAGGGAGGATACCCAAGGTTGAGAAGTTAGAGCTTGTTCATACAAATGTGTATGAACCAAAATCAGTCTCATCATTTGGAGGATCTCGATACTATGTCACCTTCATTGACGATTCCACTAGAAAGGTATGAGTTTATTTTTTGAAGCAAAAATTAGAAGTATTTAATACCTTTAAGAAGTGGAAAGCTGCTGTTGAGAATGAGACATGAGACAGGATTAAAAATTAAATGTTTAAAGTATTGAATTTGTTAATTATTGTGCTAAGAATGGAATTAGAATGCTTAAAACTATTCTTGAGACACCTCAATAGAATGGTGTTGCTGAAAGAATGAACAGGACCTTGAATGAAAGGGCAAAGAGTATGAGAGTTCATGTAGGGTTGCCAAAGACATTCTGGATAGAAACAGTGAGCACTACAACATATCTTATTAATCAAGGACCCTTAGTTCCTTTAGGATTCAAGATTCCTGAGAAGGAATGGCAAGGCAAGGATGTAAGTCTTTCTCACTTGAAAGTATTTGGTTGTGTTTCTTATGTTTGTGTTAAAGATGTTGTAAGGTACAAGCTTGATCTGGAAGCACGAAAGTGCATTTTCATTGGTTATGGAATAGATGATATGGGATATTGCTTTTGGGATTATCAAAATAGAAAGATCATTAGAAGTAGAGATGTTACATTCAATGAAAATGTAATGTTCAAGGACAGACTTGAGACAAATACTGAAGCTAAAAAGAAGCCAACAGGGAAGGAAAAGGTAGAGTTAGAGGATATTACAGAAGATGATCTTGCAAGAAAAAGTTGGAGCTCAAGAGACAGGACAGTTGAGGAGATCACTCTTATCACCCTAGTAGTTGAAGTGAGGAGATCCAGTAGAGTTATTAGGCCTCTTTACAGATTCTCTCCTTTAGCAAACTACTTGTTGACTAATAATGGGGAGTTTGTGTTATCATGAGGCATTGCAGCTGGATGATGCAGCTCAGTGGGAGTTAGCCATGCAGGAGGAGATGAACTCACTTGAGAAAAATAAAACTTAGTGTTTGACTAACCTACCAGCAGGCAAGAGGGTATTGCAGAATAAGTGGGTGTTCAGGATTAAGTAAGAACATGATGACAACAAGAGATACAAGGCAAGGTTAGTGGTAAAAGGTTTTCAATAGAAAAAAGGTATTGATTATAATGAGATTTTCTCTCCTATAGTTAAAATGACTACCATTAGACTTGTATTGAGTATTGTGGGTGCAGAGAATCTACATATACAGCAGTTTGATATTAAGACAACGTTCTTACATGGTGACCTTGATGAGAACATCTACATGGTGCAACCAGAAAGTTTCCAAGTGACAGGGAAAGTGAACTTTGTTTGCATGTTGACCAAGAGTTAGTATGGGTTGAAACAAGCACCAAGGAAGTGGTACCTGAAGTTTGACAGTTTTATGTGTAGGAAAGAGTACAAAAAGTGTGCCATGGATCAATGTTGTTATATGAAAGATTTTGGTCATCTTATATCATATTACTATTGTATGTTGATGACATGTTAATTGCAGGCTCTAATATGGATGAAATTAATAGTTTGAAGGAACAATTGTTTGAAGAGTTTGAGATGAAGGATTTGGGTGTTGTAAAGCAAATTTTGGACATGAATATCAGCAGGAACAGGTCTGATGGTTCCCTAATATTATCTCAAGAAAAGTCTATTAGGAAAGTGTTAGAGAAATTCAGTATGCAGGATGCTAAGATCGTAAATACGCCCTTGGGAGTTCACTTTAATCTCACCAAAGAGCAGTCTCCTAAGACAGATGAAGAGAAGGCAACAATGACTAAGATTCCTTGTGCATCTACAGTTGGTAGCTTAATGTATGCAATGGTATGCACTAGACCAGACATTGCTCATGCAATGGGAGTTATTAGCATATTCATGTCTAATCCAGGAAGGAAGCACTGGGAAGCTGTCAAGTGATTGCTACGCTACTTGAAAGGTACCTCTAAAACTGCATTATGTTTCAGTAAGAATGATGTTATCTTGAAAGGATATTCTGATGCAGATTTGGGAGGTTGTTTAGACACAAGGAAGAGTATTACATGATTTGTTTTCACAGTAAGTGGAACAACAGTTAGTTGGATGTTTTGACTTCAGAAAAGTGTTTCCTACTTCACTATCATCCATCTCTTAAGTTTCTTTCACTATTTTCCCTTCCATTTCTTCTCATTTTCTTCTCTTTAAAGATGTTTTTATTTTTCATCGAGATCATTTATACCTGTTTATAAAATATAAGGACGAAATAGGTCTAAAGTTTGCTCCAGGAACGAAACACAATTTTGACAAATAGTTCAAGGACTAAAAATATATTTAACCCATAATATAAATAAATCAGATTTAAATATTTAATCATGCAATTAGCAGAGTACTTTTTACCTAACCCCATGTAAAAGGCATAAAATACTACAAAAGCTTGTTCAGTTTCCATGTACAATTTTGTTTCTCTTTCTCCACAAACTCATTTTTCTCCTGGTCTTTTGGCTTGTGAGGCTTACAAAAATGTTTGTAATCATACAGATTGAGGAATTGGAGCAGGAGGTAGCTGAGTTACAAGAAGCCCTTGCTGATAAGAAAGAACAAGAAGTTGCCATGCTGCAGGTTCTAGTGTGCACCTGTTTTCTCCAGTGTCTATTTCTGTAAGCTTATATGCAAAAATGAATAAATGAATAGAGATTAAGAAGAATGTCTTTATATGTCGTGTAGAAAACTTTGAAATCTTCTGCATGCTACAGGTTCTAGTGCGGCTAGAGCAGGACCAAAAAATTACTGAAGATGCTCGCAGAAGAGCAGAGCAAGGACTTGCAGCTCAGAAATTAGAAGTTCATGTGCTTCAGGTAGCCTTTCCCCCTTCTAATGATTATTGTGATTCGGGTCATTCACTTTAACAGTTTGCAGTGTAGTAAAATCTGCAAACAAAAGTCAGACTTAGAATATCATTACTCATTTATGATAGTAAAATTTACATAAAACTTCATTTCTGAACCATAATGATACTGATAAAATATCCTCATCTAACTCTGAATTTCATTGAGATGCATTATGTTTTTAATATTTTATTCACTAGTGCTCAGTATAGGTTTGGGTACTTCTCTGTATTGCTCACGTGCCTGATAAGAATAGAAATGCACGAGTAGCTTAGAAGTAAAATGACTAATGCACTGATAAAGTATCCTCATCTAAATCTGAATTTCATTGAGATGCATTATGTTTTTAATATTTTTTTCACTAATGCTCCGTATAGGTTTGAGTACTTCTCTGTATTGCTCACGTGCCTGATAAGAATAGAAATGCACGAGTAGCTTAGAAGTAAAATGACTAATGTACTCCAGTTGTATGTAATATATTTACTTATTTCTTTTTCCATGGTAATGTTCATCGAAAGAAAATAATTTTTGTTAAGTGGTTGTATTTAGTTCACAGTGTGCTGCAGATGAAAGTTTTCTTTTTTTGGCTAAATTTAATTTTGATTGAGAAACACTATTTTCTCCATCTTTGTTTCAAAGGTAAAATACAATTTAGATCCCTCAATTTTCGGTTAAAATTGCTTAGTTCCTAGATTTTAAAAACGAAAATTTTGGTCTTATCCTTGTTTATAATTGAAGTTTGTCCTACTTTACGGACAAGGACCAAGTTCACAGATTATTAAAAACACAAGGACCAAAATCATTATTTTTAGAGTATAGGAACTAAAACTAATTTTGACTAAAAATAAGGAATCAAAAACACATTTTATCCTCGTGTTTAATCTATATACCTTCAGCATGTCCATGGCATTGATGAGCTTTCTAATAAGATTTGTAGATCTATTTCCCAGAGAGAAATAAGTAACCACACTGCTGATTATTAAGGATCTTACTAGACATGATTACATCTATTTCCAGTATAATAAATATGCAGGAAAAGTACGACAAGGCCATGAAATCAATTGCTGAGATGCAAAAGAGAGTTGTTATGGCAGAAAGTATGTTGGAGGCTACCCTTCAATATGAATCTGGCCAATCCAAAGCACTTTCTTCTCCAAGGTACAAAAAGTCATTGTCTGTTATAAGTAATAATTTCCCTTTGCACGAGCTCTTGGAACTCAATATATCAAGATCACTGTAATTTCATTTATGAACATCCAATTAAGCATTCATAATTTCACAAGTTTTGAGAAATTTGTTCACAAACTGTCTGATATTATGATTATTAGCAGGGTTTATTTTAATATTTTTATATTATGCCTCTTTGAGAAGTCCCCATATTGTATTGCAAAAACATAGTTAAATAGTTTCTGTTCTGTACTTGGTAAACTATGAAATGCAGGAAAAGTTTAAAAAATAGTCCCGTATTGTACTGCGAAACAAAGTTTAAAAAAAATTCTGTCCTGTACTTAATAAACTATGACATGCAGAAATTTTTTTTAAAATGCCTTTAAGGTTTCCTTGACGAAACTGAATAGCAATGAAGTATCTGGGCTTCAGTGAAAGGCTTGGAGTCTCTGGGTAAATATCGTTGTTTGCGTTTCTCGAATGCTGAACTGGAAGGAACTCCAAAATAAAAATTATATTTAAATTAAAGAATTAGTCAATCTTAATTTTATATAGTATTCTGGGAAACCTTCAAAATTTCAAATATGATTTTGTAATATAGGTTGTAAGCTTGACCTTAAGTTTTACAAAAGCTGTGGCTGGCTGCTAATACTTGTTCACCTCACCGTAAATAATGTCTGTTCTGTCATCTTAGTCCTGTGGACGTAACCTAGTTCCCATGGATTCGTGGGGAGTACCAATAGAAAGAGCTTGATGCATGTAAACCCTAAATCCATTTATTTTTGGAGACCAAATTCTCTTCGCTCAACTTCGTTGGAGCTATTTTTGTAGGGCTGGTCGTGTACAAAGCCCAAGGTCTGAAAACCCCTCCCGGAAAATTGGTCTGCTAAGTTTTGGACTTGGCTGGCGTGACAGAAACAAGGTAAAATATTTTCTCTGACCTCTCTCTGTCTCCCAATTGCTTGTATTCATGCAGAAGACATGTAATTTGGTTATTTACAATTATAAGTTCTAAATTGAATTCTGAAGAGTTCGCTATTGGTTGCTTGGTATGCCAGTCCAACTAACAATTCGTTGACATTGAAATTGAATTTTACTGCAAAAGTTATCTTGGTGTTCACATTTATTTTAGCTCACATCTAAAATGTCTACTTCTAGTTCGGGGTACTAATCTTGAAGGTGTTCCCAAATCGTATAATACTAATATGTCCATATGGTTGGGCTTTACTGGTCTTTTTGGGCCGATTGGAGCTTATTATTTGTAAAGATTATCTCTTACACATCCTATGAAACAGGGGAAACCGAATGCTGAGATCGAGGAATCTGGAGAAAGTTTGCATAATAGTGGCTCTCCGAAAAAAGAAGCTGATACCCAGGAAACTGATAGATAGAATTCCCAGAGCAGTGCCACTAGAACCCTACCCGGTGCTTTCCTGTCTACTTTGGAGTTCTTAATTGTTTCTGATTATCACTGCCCAATTTTCTATGTCAATGGTCTCATAAAGTTAGGGGAGGAACCCATTGAAAGGCATGTTTTATATGTTAATAGGCCAATTAGATGCAGAAAGCACATTCTGTCTTTGGTAACTCTTCAACATTTAAAGTTAGACACACTGTCCTTGACACCAACGCTACCCAATCTTTCAAAAAAATTGTGTCCTGATCTCTTTTTGTATAAATTTAGGCGGAACAGCCGTGCCATTACCATAGTTCAACGCTTGCAAACATGTACTTCATCCACACTTACCATTGTAATAAAACACATTCATAGACATTCATAAATCGTAACAATTGATCTAGTAATTAATGAC